>JAESUZ010003720.1:0-17598 GCA_017311185.1 Proteles cristata cristata | reverse complement strand
TGGCTCAGTCATTTAAGCCTCTGACTTCAGCTCAGGTCATGATCTCACAGTTTGTGAGTTTGAGCCCTGCATCGGGCTCTATGCTGTCACTCAGAGCCTGGAGCCTGCTTGGATTCTGTGTCTCCCTCTCTCTCTGCCCTTTCCCTGCTCACGCTCTGTCTTTCTCTCAAAAAATAAACAAACATTAAAAAAAAAAAAAAGAGAGAGACCAGAGAGAAGGTTATACCGAGTGCTGGGTTAAAAGAAAACTTGAATTATTGTCCTGCCTCTGCCACTAAGAAATTATGTGCCCTGGGTCTTGACTGCCCTGAACCTTCTGGTCCTCATCTCTAAAATGAGGATTGAACTGGAAACGGCATATGATCCTGTCGAGCTACGCAGTTTCCTTTCATTGGTTAAATCATTGCAGGCGGTTTTCTTGTGTGTCAGCTGTATTGTAAATGTTTTGAGAGCAAAGATCATTTCTTGTATTTTCCCCCAATACATAAATAATCTAATGCCTTTTCTTACCATAAAAATATTGCATAAAAAGGGGCACCTGGGTGGCTTAGTCACTTAAGTGTCCGATTTTAGCTTAGGTCATGAAATTGCAGTTTGTAACTTCAAGCCCCTCATCGGGCTCTGTCCTGACAGCTTGGAGCCTGGAGCCTGCTTTGGATTCTGTGTCTTCTTCTCTTTCTCTCCCTCCTCCACTCATGCTCTGTCACTGTCTCAAAAATAAATATTTAAAAATAATTTAAAAAAATATTGCATAATCATGGCAAAAGTTTTAGAGAATAAAATATGCATATATATTTGCATAGATGTATATACGTGTGTGTGTGTATTTATGTGTACAGTTGATCCTTGAACATGGGTTTGTACTGTGGAGTCCACTTCCAGGTAGATTTTTTTCAATGAACACAGTACAGTACAGCGCTGTAAATGCATTTTCTCTTTCTTCTGATTTCCTTAGTAACATTCTCTTTTCTCTAGCTTACTTAAATGTAAGAATACAATATATAATGTATATAGCATGTAAAATGTGTGTTAATTGACTGTCAGTGGTCCACAGTGGGCTACTAGTAGTTATATTTTTGGGGAGTCAAGATTTATACATGGATTTTTGACTGTGTGTAAGGTCAATGCCCCTAACCCCCTCATTTTGCAAGAGTCAACCCACCATCTGGAGATAATCACTGTCAATCATTTGTTGTTTACATCTTAGCATCATATATATACATACACATATATATATATGATGTAGCATCATACAAAACTTATATATACATATATAAACTTTTATCAGAAATGAGAACAAACTCCACACTGACATATAACCTGCTTTTCGTATTTAACATTATCATGGGTGTCTTTTTAACACATATGGACTTCCCACCCATTTTAATGATTGCACAGTATTTTATATTGATGTGATAATAGCTAACATCTGAACCTTTGATATGAACCAGACATGGTATTCATTATGTTGTATGGAGCATCTCATTTATTTATTAACTCTATTTGGTAGGTTCTGAGCGGCACTTTTATGGAATGGTTAAGAATGGAACCCTGGACAGCCACCTGGCATGGACTCCCAGCTCTACTACTGACTAGCTTTGGGACTTTAGGGAAATTTATCCTCTCTGGCTGTTTGCTCTGATGTAAAATGGGGGCAATAATAGTATCTTCTCCTTAGGATTGTTGCAAATTTCAAATAAAGATTATATTAAAGATTAACATAAAGCTCTAAGAATTATACCTGGCTCACATATAGCATTCAATATAAGAGAGATATTTCAGTTTTCATTATTACTGTCTTCAAGCTTCAGGAAGCACACAGATAGTGCCTTCCTCTAGTTAACCTCTCCATCACCATCAATGATTATTTAGGTTGTTTCCATTTTTTTTCCTATTACTAAAGCCGTGATACGTGCTCTATGTGCATTTTTGTGTCCTCTTCATTATAATACAAATATAATAATGGTGAGTTAAGGAACAAACACATTTTAAAGCTTTGAATATGTACTATCAATGCACCATCAGAAAGATTAAGGCTCCAATGGTCTTAATACCTTCTCACAGCTCTTAAGTGGTTAACATGTATTTGTCACTGGCTGATTGTTCATTAAACAAATGACCTGAAACCTTCAGAAACCAGAATAACATCAGAGGCGTTTCATGGGAGCTCATCTACCCCCTCTCCCCCCACCCCATTGTCACCCTTCTCCACTCTGTGTGATGGGAGGCCCAGGGTGAGCTGGGATGGCTTGTCATTGCAGGTGTCCGTGACATTCGAGGATGTGGCTGTGCTCTTTACACGGGAGGAGTGGAGAAAGCTGGGTCCTTCTCAGAGAAGCTTGTACCAGGAAGTGATGCTGGAGAACTATAGTAACCTGGTTTCATTGGGTAAGGAAATCTGCCCTGTGGATGAAAAACTCAGAAATGAGGGTAAGTCGGCACCTGCTGCCCAGGATAAAAGCCACGGGTCGTCAGGAATTTTAGCTGAACTTTGCCTTAAGACTGTACAAACTGTAAATAACTAAATATTTAAAACTTTTTTCCCTTTATAGGCATGGATTTGTCCCATGGCGGGACAGCTGCCATACTTTCACGTGAGAAATTCCCTATTGGTCAGGCAACATCTTCCTGCTAGGATTTTCTGCAATTTGTTTGCTCCACCCACAGCAGAGACCATCCCTCAACTGTCTTCATTAACCTACTGCTGGCCTTTCCCAATTCTCTTTCCCACTCCAGTGAGGGTTGTATTAGAAAGGGAGTCAGATAGCATTTTCTCATTTAAAAAAAACTAAATTTTTTTTTTAATGTTTATTTGTTCCTGAGAGAGAGAGAGACAGAGAGTGAGCAGGGGAGGGGCAGAGAAGAGGGAGACACAAAATCTGAAGCAGCTCCAGGCTCTGAGCTATCAGCACAGATACTGATGCAGGGCTCAAACTCTGGAACCATGAGATCATGACCTGAGCCAAAGTCAGACGCTTAACTGACTGAGCCACCTAGGCGCCCCTAAAAAGTTTTTTTTTAAGTTTATTTATTTATTTCAAGATAGACAAAGTGAGTGAAAGAAGGGCAGAGAGAGAGGGAGAGAGAGAATCCTAAGCAGACCCCATGCTTTCAGTGAGGAGCCTGATGGGGGCTCAAAGTCACAAACCGTGAGGTCATGACCTAAGCTGAAATCAAGAGTCAGATGCTTCACCAACTGAGCTACTCAGGCGTGCCAGTGTTTTCTCATTTTAAACTGGGGACCTAGTACCTGTTCACAAATACATAGTCTGTACATTGAACATAGTCCCTCTTCTGTAGAAAGCCATTTGTACTCCATTAATCAAAGCTGCATGCTTACCATATTTCTCTAACATACAATTAATTATTACAAAGGCATGTCCTCCACGTCCCTCGCCTTTTCCCTCACACACGCCCTCACATCATGGGGGCACAGCTGGAGCAGTCCCCAAAAGCTCTTTGTTCCATCCCTTGAGTTTTCTACTTAGATCGGTAATGCTTCTTTGAGTTGAAACAAAGTCTTGTCTTTTTTGTGTCTTTCTTTTTTTTGTCTGTGAGCAGGACTCCTGTTTTCCAAACCAAAAGTGATCTCCCTGTTGCAGCAAGGAGAAGACCCCTGGAGGGTAGACAAAGAAAGTCCTGGAGGCCCCTCTCTAGGTGAGTGGCCGGGACTGAGGAGCCCGGGAACTGCTTTGGGCAGCAGACCGTTTACTAAGTGGACGGTGGGGCTTGGAGATGCTGGTGGGGGAAGTTTCTCCGGGGCCTCTGTCTTCCAGATGTGGTGGTGAGGGGACACTGAGGCCCCAGGTGGGAGCCTCCTCTGTGGTAATCACCTCCCAAGTGAATCTCTCAGGATCTCCTCTCTTCTTTCCTGTTCTCGAGGAGGGCAGCACCTCAGGTGTTCCGTCAGCAAACAGTGTGTTTGAGGAATGGCAAAGAATCCATTCTGCCTGAGGCTCAGGGGCTGTATGTGAGAGAAGGAGCTGAGAAAGGAGAGGGTGTCAGAAAGTTGGCAGGAGCCACACTACCACGTGCTTTGACACGATTCTTACAGATGGACTGTCCCATGGAGGTAAGGATTTTAAACAGAAGAATGATATGGTCTTGGTAGTTTAGAAAAATTGGCCCAATTCTGAAGCAATGTAGATGTCCTTAGATAAAGGCATGGCTTAGGACGCTATGGCAAGTCCCTGCCCTGGCATAGAGCACCACACCAGACAGAAGAGCACGCTGGTGTGGCCAGAGCTCCAGGGCAGGTCACGGAGCACAGTGGTGATATTCCAATTGGAAAGCACCAATTGGTGTTTAAGGAAAATTCCATGGCTGTTCGTACGTATAATATGCATGGAAATGCAGAGAAAAGGGGACACACCTTAGCTGGTAGTTCCACTTGGAACGGAATCGAGACTGGGCAGGATGCAAGAGAGCTCTATTTGTATATAATCTTATTGTGTCACAGAGAATACATTCATGGGGTCCTTATAGAATTTTTACTGGACAAAAGTGGGTCGGCTACTTGGCGAGGTGTAGACAGACTACACCAGGTGGAACTGCCTCACAGGGTCAACTTTATTTGTACAAACAAGGAGATCGTGGAAAATAATTCACAAAGCCATGTCTCCAGAGACAAGGGAAAGAAGGCTGCTTTTATTAGGGCTTGGGATGGATTTAGAGAAAGGGATTCTAGCACCATAGAGAGGTGAAGGTCACTCTGGCACTGCTGATTGATCTGCTCAGGTGATCGACTCAGGTGGCCTCCTCAAATGTTTCTTTTTCTGTTCCAGCAGTTTGTAAGCCTGACCACCAGGCAGAAGCTTGTAGGAGTTTAGTTCCTAAGTTCAGGGAGTTAAGGTGGCAACAATTGGAATTTAATAAGAACGGTCACCTTGGAAGCATTGTGGGGGATAGACTTAAAGTGAAGGAAAACCTGACATGGAACCTTCTGGAGACCCCTGCAGTCATGTAGGCAAGATGCTTCTAGTGGGGTCCAGGAGGGAAGACATGGGGCCCCCCGTTAAGGGCCCCCTGTTAAGGGTGTAGCTGAGTTCTCTGTGGGATGGGTCTCACTTGAGGAGCGAGTGGAAAGCTCTGGTAGAGATGCTGGTGGACAGTTGTTTGAGGTCTGTGGGGACTCAGAAGGGACGTCAGGGAGCCCTGGGTACAAAGGTGGCAGCTGAAGCCTTGAACTGACCAGGTGGGGGCACAGAGCACAGGACAGAACCCCAGGAAACCTCACTATTTACAATGTGGGTTAGGAAAGAAGAATCTGGCTGAGCCTGAGAAGTCATCAGAGGAGAGGAATGGGAGGCAGCTGTCATGGCAGTTGGGGACAGAGAGCTGATGGGGGAGGGTGTGGGGGTCAGGGCTCTGGAGCATCTGGGTTCAAACCCTCACCCATGGCTTCCCTGTCTCATAATAAAGGGTGAGTGAGCTCTGCGCTGCACACTGGTGATGTGACATTGACAGAAAGACCCAGGTCCTGCTGGCTGGGGGTCACAGTCGAGTGGGGACACAAGTGTTGGGGAACTGAGCACAGAGAGGGTGTGGAATGACAACTGGTTAGGACCCACAGGAAAGATGCAAAGTGCTGTGAGAACATGCAGCAGGAGGGGGGCTGCAGGAGGAGACTGGTGGGCTGCACAGGGGCGCAACCAGAGTGGGGCCGTGCAGCAGGAGGGGTGAAGGTGTGGAGGACGGGGGGCCGTGTGGGCAAAGGCAGCCAGAGGAGGCGGGATCTGAGGATGCCGAGAGAGTCCAGGCTCAGGAAGGGGCATGGGTGCTGCAGAGAACGGAAGGCAGCAGGTGCTGTCGGACGCCAGGAGACAGCAGCAGGGACCACATCCCACGGAGCCGGGGACACCCCGATGCAGGATTTGTTCTGCACGTGCAGTGCGTGAGGGGTCGGGAGTACCTGGCCACAGACCCAGGTTTACCCTGTGCAGAGATCAGCCTGCAGGCGACAGGGAGCCTGTTGGCGTGAAAGTGGGGGCTGGTCCCAGCTGTCGTCAGGTCCACACAGAGTCAGTGATGGTCCCCCACGCCATGGGTCCCACAGAGGACCTACAGGACAGGCTGACTTGTTCTCCAGCCCCCGGACCGGGGAGTCTTGTTCTCACAATAAGTTGAGTTTTTTTGATGTGGGACCCACCCTTGTATTTCTATCTTTTTAACGCTGATTTGTGAAACCAGAGTTCTGTGGAAGCTGATAGGCCAGCACAAAGTGATCAGGGAATGCAGCATCAGGGAACCAGTTGAGGGTGAGGAGGGGCTTCAGTGCCACTGTTGAGTGTGAGCCGGGTCTGACCTGAAAGTTCAGAGGAAGAGAAGAAGGAATCATTCCCTTTGCCCTGACCTCGGGAGCCTCTGATCCATGAAGGAATCTCTTGAGTGAAGTATTCGTTGGATTAAGGGGAATAGATGGTGTGACTGGAGTCCAAGCTGCCCTGAGAGGCTCTGGGGGCCCCTGGGTGGGGGGGTGGTGGTCTGGTCAACCTCCTCCTCCAGTCTGGGGAGGTGTCCCTGAGGGCAGGCCATGGGTGGATGCCAGGGGAAGGAATGACATCACAGCTGACCAGTGTGTGCATTATCTCTGGAGGGGATGATCTCCCTCCCTCTTCCCTTGGAGATGGAAGTCACGTGGGCCACCCTGGGCGTGCTGGCACGTGGCTGTGTGTCCTGCACCCCTGGGGCGCCTCAGAGCACCTCCCCCTCCCAAGGGCAGCTCACCCCCTGCGTGCACAGGCGAGGGACCTGGTGTTCACGGAAGTGCCTCAGGCTGTTCACTCTAGACCCGAACCAAAACCTTCCCCTCGAGCAGCCAAGGATGGAAAAGCCCGTGCTTCTGGGGTACGGCTCCAACGTGATTAGGCCAACTTGTACATCATGAGTTTGCTTTACACCCAAATGTGGAAATATTCCTGAAATATCAAATTTTTAAATGCAGGGATTATCCAGGTAAACAGGTACCTCCAATGAAAATATCTTCTTTCCCATCATTTTCTCTTCCTTTGTTATCTCAATGCAAGCAGCCTTGTACGGTGACCTGAACCTGTGCCACCTGGTCAGCCCAGGGGTCACCTGGGGCCTGCCTTCCACCCACGGAGCAGTGCCGGGGCTGCCCCTGCATGGGGGGTGGGGTTGTCTCCTAATTTGCATGAAGATGCTGCCCTCCTTAGCAGCCTAGGGACCCAGCAGGTGGTGGTTTAGAGTCCATCTCTTCGGAGGTGCAGGCAGAGCCCAGGTGCTCCATGGCCGTGTCTGGTATGTTCGGGTCAGTATTGTCCTTGTCCCCTGCCCTCCCCAACAAGACCCCTGCATGGCCCTACACCTCCCTCCTGCCACCAGCATCTCTTCTTGTAGCTGCCAGAATGCTCTGTTAAAAGGTAAATCAGGTCATCTCACTCCTACCTGTGCAAAACTTTGCGTGGCTTCTGTCACATGGAGCACAGTGCAGAGTCCCCAGAGTGGCCTCTGGAGCCTACATGGTCTCGCCTTGCTCCCCCTTCACCTTCCCCTCCTTCCACTCTGCCCTTTATCCAAGGACCGTAATCACTGTGACCGCTCCGCAGGGTCAGGCCAACCAGGCAGACTCCCACTCCTGGCCCTCTGCTCTTGTCTTTCCCTCCCCATTCTTCTTCCTGATGACCGCAGGCCCACTGTCACTTCCTTGAGGTGGTGCTTTATTGAATAGATCCAGCTCAACTCTTGTTGCCCTCCCTCCACATCCTATATCCCCTTCAGCGTGCTCTGTTTTCCTCAGGGTGCTTCTCACGGCATGAAGCACATACTCATTCATATCCCTTCTTGGGATCATAAACTCCCTCTGGCGGGATTGTCTGATTGGCTCCCATTTCCCTAGTACCTAAAACAGAGTCTGGTCAGAGTAGGCTTCCAGTTAATGAAGACATGAGTGACTCGGCGAGGTTGCGGGTGATAGAGACAGAAAGGAGTGAGCCCATCTCAGAGACACTTGGGAAATAAGAGAAGCAGGGCTTAGAGATGGATTTGACATGAAGATAAAGTAGGTGGGTTATCAGGAAAGCTTGGTTTCTGGCTCTTGGATGGTCAGTGGTCTCGTTCACTGAGATAGTGACCCCACAAGGAGATCAGATTTGGGGGATGGTAGAAATAGGTAGGGTCTTGGATGAATTAAGTTGTTTTGGGGTGACCCACTGATCCCAGGGGAGAGGTCAAATAACCTGTTAGATTTGGAGTAACACCCCTCAAAATATAGACTGTGTGTGAAATGTCAATATGGGAGACCCTGGTCAATACTGGGTAATTGAAATAGTGGGTAAGTTTAAATCAGCCTATGGACTTTGTTCTGAGTACGGTAAGAGCTAGAAAGTGCCCAGGACTCCATCTCGAGGAACTCTGGCATTAGGGCCTTCAACTGGTATGCGAAGGCATCGGGACAGTCTTGTAGGACTGAACCCTTAACCTATGGGGTCTAATGTTGTCTCCAGGTAGCTCGCTGAATTGAGTTGAATTGTAGGACACTCAGGTAGTGCCTTCACCTGGGTTGTTGCGTGTTGGTAGTGTGGGAACCACTGCTCTCCCCTCCACGGGAATTGGCACACAGCATTCAGTTAGCTTATAGGCAAAAATAACTTCACGCAATAGGCAGGCCAGATCTGAGGACCCAGAGGTCATCCTGTGGGACCAAGAGGGTCGTTGGCTTCACACAAGATAGAAATCAAACTCGAACAGAGAGGAAGTGAGAGCAAAGTTTATTGAAGATACAGAGAGAGCACAGATACAGAGTGTCTGAGAGACTCAGGAAAGAAGAGTGTGTCTCGTCTTTGGGGTCCAAGGTTTCTACTGAGGACAGTGGTCTGGCGTATGTGTCCTCTCAGGCAGCCAGGGACAAGTGCTCAAGTGCCCTCTGTGAGTCACTTATTCCCTGGAGCCAGGGGTCTTGGGTCAAGGTGTCTCAAGTCACTAGTCTTTGAAGTACCTGAGGACTCCACCCCGTCACCCCTTAGATGTTACTTGTGCCGGAAGACTCCAAAGATAGCATTAACTCCTTGACCTTTACAAGGAGGACATACTTAAGGTACATGTGAGGCGTGGATGCACATAGAGGCAGGAAAAAAAAGTCTTTCATGGAGTCCCTTCTGTTTCCCAATCTCAGTAAGCTTAAGTGATTATGTGTACAAGTAGAGTTCTTATCTTTGAGAAGTGTGTTCTGACACAGGATGGATAAAATGTCAAAGTATCTGGGATCTGTCTGGCCCCTGGAAGAGATGTAGGGTGTGCAGTAGTGTATTCAGCCTGCTCTAAGAATCCCACACTGTGTGGCTTCACCAGAAATTTAGGGTGTCCTAGTTCTCGAGGCTAGAAATCCAAAGTTGAGGCATTGACGGGCCACGCTCCCCCTGAGACTCCGTGGCTCTGGAGGTGGCCCAGAACCCGTGTTCCTTGGCTTATAGCTGTGCCACTCCAGTTTCTGCTGCTTTTGTCACTTGGTGTTCTCCCTTTGTGCCTTCACACGGTCTTGTCTCTGCGTGTGCTTGTGGACACCAGTCATACTGGATGAGGACCCAGCGATCGCATCTTAACTTGATTAAATCTTCAGACACAGTTTCCAAATAAGGCCACACTCAGAGTTACTGGAAGTTAGGACTTCAGCCTAGCCTTTTGGGGGACACCGCTCAACTCCTTAACAAGGCAATAGATGAAACAGCATCAGTGACAGCTGAAGCCAGCTTGGAAATGCACTGTGCAGCTCACTCTACTTTTTGTAGATGTTGAACATTTTCCATAATAAAAAGCTTTGAAAGTTAGAATTAGCAACAAAATTTCGAAAACAGCATTTCTTTTTCACACACATGAAGGAGGTATATAGATGTGCATACTACCCCGTCGTGACATTCTAATTCCTAATTAGCTCTCTTTTACCTTTTTATATTTATGCCTGGCCTTGCTGTTTATCTTTGATGCTTTTATACACTGTCTGCATAGCCTCCTTTGCTTGAGCAAGGCAGCCTTCCCAGCTTCTCACACCTTTCTAGCATCATGCCTACCAGTGGCACCTCTAGATTAACTCTGTAACGCGTTCCTGTTTGGAGTGACCATGAGTGTGATCACCCATATGATGAACTCCCACCACCCACATCATGTCCTGTCCTGGAAGGTAACTTCAAGTGCTTGAATCGTGTGTGTGCGCATGCATGTGGTTGTGTGTGTGTGTGTGTGTGTGTGTGTGAGAGAGAGAGAGAGAGAGAGAGAGAGATATGGAACTGAGAATGTTTGACATTGTTCAAATCAGGAATATGTAAGTAATTAAGGAAAAGTAACAAAACATTTCATATAGAATTCAGATGCCCTCAGGAGGATCTGTATATAGGGCATGCTAATCTGCTTGCAGAGAACACTTGTGGTACAAAAGGAAGTCTAATATATTTAGATGTGGGTAGGTATATAATTTATATCTAATACAAAGGTATGTAATATAGGGGTTCCTGGGTGGCTCAGTCAGTTAAACGTCCGACTTCAGCTAAGGTCATGATCTCATGCAAGCCACACGTAGGGCTATATGCCGATAGCTCAGTGCCAGGAGCCTTCTTAGGAGTCTTGTGTCTCCCTCCCTTTCTGCCCCTCCCCTGCTCATGCTGTCTCTCTCTCTCTCAAAAATAAATAAACGTTAATTAAAATAAAAAGATATAGAAAAAATATTTTAAATATTGTGGTAAGTGCTATAATAAGGGGAATGGAGGTGGAAACTCTGTCAAGAAAGGACTCTGTTAACTTCTGAACTGAATCTGAGGTAAAGAAAGGAATTTGGCATGAGGGAAAGTGAGGAGGACTACAGATCAAGAAGAGTATGCACAATGAAGAGAAGGGTCATGAAAATATTTTTGGAGTCTTTCATGGCTTTGGACTCTGATCCCAGACTGCCTTTCTGAATTCATGCTCTCCTGATCACTCTTGCACTCACTTTCTTTAAATAGGTTTGTTTTATTTATTTTCTCCACCCTAGTACTTCAGTTCCCATTAATTCTTTTTCTATATTGCTTAAATCTTACATTTTTCTCTTATGTTTTCCTCTTACATTTGACCAGATACCAAGACCTTATTTAAATACCATCAATACTTATATTTTCTACATTTGGTCTCAGTAGCCAAATATGATATCACGGTTTTTTCTTCCCCTCCAGGATGGAAAAGCAGTCACAAAACCACGAAGTCAACTCAAACGCAAGATTCTTCATTTCAGGAGCTGGTAATGAGAAGATCCAAAAGGAATGGACCCTGGGACTTTAAATCAGAAAAACCCTGCACTTATGAATACAGATTAGAGAAAAAGCAAGAGAAAAAAGAGAGTGTTCAGACAGTTTTAGTCACCCACAAAAAAATCCTCACTGTAGAAAGAAGCCATAAAGATACTGAATTTGGCCAAAAGTTCAGCCCAAAGTCAGTCCTTGTTAAGCAACAGATGGTTCCCAGAGAAGAAACACCACCCAAATGTGAAATGCAAGGAAACCGCTTCAAACAGAATCCGTATTTACTTAACCAACCAAAAATCAACACAGCAGAGAAACGCTATAAATGTAGTATATGTGAAAAAACCTTCATTAACACTTCGTCCCTTCGCAAGCATGAGAAAAACCATAGTGGAGAGAAATTATTTAAATGTAAAGAATGTTCAAAAGCCTTTAACCAAAGTTCAGCTCTTATTCAACATCAAATAACTCATACTGGAGAGAAACCCTACGTATGTAAAGAATGTGGGAAGGCCTTCACTCTTAGTACGTCCCTCTATAAACACCTGAGGACCCATACTGTGGAGAAATCCTATAGATGTAAAGAATGTGGTAAATCCTTCAGCAGAAGGTCCGGCCTTTTTATACATCAAAAAATCCATGCTGGAGACAATCCCCATAGATATAATCCGGGGAGGAAGGCATCTGGCCTTTCTGGGTGTCAGAGAATTCACCTCAGAAAAAAGTCCTATTTATGCAACGAATGTGGAAATACCTTCAAGTCCAGCTCATCCCTGCGTTATCACCAGAGGATTCACACAGGAGAGAAACCTTTCAAGTGCAGTGAATGTGGGAGAGCCTTCAGTCAGAGTGCGTCTCTTATTCAGCATGAAAGAATTCACACTGGAGAAAAGCCCTATCGATGTAACGAATGTGGGAAAGGTTTCACTTCCATCTCCCGACTTAACAGACACCGAATAATTCATACCGGTGAGAAGTTTTATAACTGTAATGAATGCGGTAAAGCCTTAAGTTCCCACTCGACGCTTATCATTCACGAAAGAATTCACACTGGAGAGAAACCATGTAAATGCAAAGTGTGCGGGAAAGCCTTCCGGCAGAGTTCAGCTCTCATTCAGCACCAGAGGATGCACACCGGAGAAAGACCCTACAAATGCAACGAGTGTGGGAAGACATTCAGGTGCAACTCCTCCCTTAGTAACCATCAGAGAATTCACACAGGAGAGAAACCGTATCGATGTGAGGAATGTGGGATATCTTTTGGCCAGAGTTCAGCTCTTATTCAGCATCGCAGGATTCATACAGGAGAGAAGCCCTTTGAATGTAACACATGTGGGAAAACTTTCAGACAGAGCTCATCACGGATTGCCCATCAGAGGATTCATACTGGAGAGAAACCCTATGAATGTAATACATGTGGGAAACTTTTCAACCACAGGTCATCTCTTACTAATCATTATAAAATTCATATTGAAGAGAACCCCTAGAAAGTAGATTTGCATGTGCGAAAGCCTTAAACCAAAGCTCCTCAGAATACATGAGTGAAATAACAAATGTCATAGATAGGAAAAATCTTTCTGTCTAGGAAAAACACAGGCCTAATCAGATACCAGATTCCAAGGATAATCCTAGACTATATAATAGATAGTGAGGAAAGTCGAAAGCGTTTGTGCCTGTCAGGCACTTTTTAAAATAACCTAAAATGAAGAATTCACTACTGGAGACCCTTTAGGCATTTGTAAAATAATTATTCTCTTTCTACAGCAGTGTACCCTAAAGGTCATATGTGATTGTCATAAACATCTGGGTGAGGGGAGGTGTGCCCTGAATTTCTCATTAAAAAGACACTTCTAAATCGGTAATCTTTTTTTTTTTTACAACACTCAATAACATATAAAAGATGTTATCAAATTATACACTTCTAGAGAAAAGGACCAAATAAAAGATTAAAAAAGAACTATAAACTACCTCTCAGGTTTCTGGGGTTTGTCCTTTTCCTGACCTGGTGTCAATTCTGTGCATGGATTTCGTTTACAAGTAGAAATAAAAGTCTGTTCTCTTCATCCTTGGTTCTTCTATAATTGCTGTGAATTGAGGATTTTCTAACCTATTGCACATTCTGTTCTCAGAATTTGTTTTTATTTAGCTGTGAGGTCGTTCCTTATAAAAGTTTACCTGGTATACACAGAGCTGTCATCCTGGGTACATTAAATGGGAAAATAAGCAATTATTTCAAATATAAATCTATTAAATATATATAAATTTGCAGCAGAAGGAGCTAGCCAAAAAAGTTTCATGAAATACCTGCACCAAGAGATTGAAAGGTACGTCAGTCATTTCATGACATAAGCTGACTTGGTTTGCTCATGTGTCACACAATTTCAGGAAAACAAAAAGCAATGATAATCAACTCAGGTTATTTTTTGTTGTTCTTTATTTTTTTACCCTTCCTTTGGGGCAGGTACTATATTGCACACTGTTAGTCTTTTTAGAAAAAAATTTAATGTTTATTTTTTGAGAGAAAGAGAGGATGTGAACGGGGAGGGGCAGAGAGACAGAGACAGAGGATCTGAAGCAGGCTCTGTGCTGAGTAGAGAACTCGATGCAGGCCTCAAATTCACAAACCGGGAGATCGTGACCTGAGCCAAAGTCAGACACTTAACTGACGGAGCCACCCAGGTGCCACTATACACTGGTAGTTTTAAGAAAGCCACAACTCAGAGATACCATGAATTTGGGGAAAGGAGATGGAAGGGAGTTGAGAGACAAGCAGATGAGGAAGCAAATTATGTCACAGTATGTAAATGTAGCTCTAACAAGCAAATTGATAAATTATTACAGTGCATTGTAGTACAAACATGTTAGGAATTTGCACAGGTTGAAAAAGAAGAGATCGAACCTAGCCAAGGGAACCTGGAGACCAAGCTTTCGAGAGACAGTGTGCCTAAACCAGACTTGGGAAGAATTGGAACTCTCCGGAGGGTGAAATGACCATTCTAAATAAGAGGAGACTACACCTGCGTAAAGGTACATGTCAGTAATAATAAGGACACCTTTGTGGAAACTCAAGTACGAAACTGATAAGTAACAATGATCTGTTACAAATTAGAGTCACACACCAATGCCAGAAAACAAAAGGCCTATTTGCCATGTGACAAGTTAGAATTTTATCCTAAATTGATGGAATCAATTAAAGATACTAAGGAAGGGCACCTGGGTGGCTCAGTTGATTTAAGTGTCTGACTCTTGGTTTTGGCTCCAATCATGATCTCATGAGTTTGCGGGATGGAGCCCTGCACTGGCTCTGCACTGATTGTGTGCGATGCCTACTCGGGATTTTCTCTCTCCCTCTCTGCCCTTCCCTCTCCTCTCCCTCAAAATACATAAACATTAAAACAAAAATTTTTTAAAGATATTAAAGGAAATTGTTCTAGCAGTGATGTGTAGAAGATGAATTTAGGGGGTTGAAGAAAGATGGACACCTAGAAATCTGGGCTGTGGTAATTCACATGATCTGTGAATGAGAGACCAACCTCACACAGGACAGATGGATAGAGAGCAGAAGGCAGATGATGTATTGAATTAAGAAGATGTGGTGTTCCCAAGCAAATAAATGAGGCTGGTGAGTGAGAAGATGCTAAGCTGACCCAGGTAGTGTTGCCAGGCATGTTGTATATATTGGATATGTCTTGTATTTAATGATTTTGTCCTGCATCCTATATTGACTGTCAGGCCACCCTTAATGTAATCCGTTGTGGTGGGTTTTTTTTCCCCTTTCCCCCAATAATGAAAATTCAGCTCTTTTTCTGCTTCAGGAATTGGTACTTAAGTTGTTTAAACAGCAATGCTAGCTGAAATTCATGTTTCCACAAATAAAGATCTAAACAGTCCCTTATAGTCCCCTGTATTTTTGTCTGAGGGAAGACCACAAGAAGGGAGAATGGCAAGTCTTGTTTCCCATATTAATTTTTTTTTTTCATGTTTATTTCTGGGAGAGACAGAGTGCAAGGAGAGGAGGGGCAGAGAGGGAGACACAGAATTTGAATCAGGCTCCAGGCTCTGAGCTGTCAGCACAGAGCCCAATGCAGGGCTTGAACTCATGAAACATGAGATGATGACCTGAGCCGAAGTCGGCCGCTTAACCAGCTGAGCCACCTAGGTGCCCCTCTTGTTTCCCACATTAAAAAAAAGATAAGACTTCTCTTTACCAAAGCCTCAAGTTGTAAGCCAGTAATCACTGTTAATTAGAGATGACTTTGGATCAGTCGCATGCTCTGAAGATCAGTAACGGCAGCCATGCCTCTGAAAGTGAAGAGTCAATGACAGACTCCAGCTTCTGAAAGTCAACTTGTTAGTAGACCGCCCCATGCCTCTAGACAGTCAGCAAATGCCTCACTCCAGTGACCATAGAAAGTACGCCAGTCACCAACAGCCTTATTCCAGTGATCACACTAACAGTTGAAAGTCTGCTAATCTATAAACATGTACTTTTGAAAATCCACCAATCCCTAGACCAAGTTTTCCAAAACCTATATAAGATCAATTCTGGCTTTCTTCAAGGAGGCTGTTCTTTCCAAATACAGCTTTTCCTTGCAGGCATGCATTAAGTTTACCTCTTCTGCATTATATGTCAAGCTCAATTTATTGTTAGCTTGCAACCATTTCAAGTTAATTGTTGAATCACAATTAGCTTATCACCTCGTCACATGAGTGGCAAAGGCACTAATGAGGCCATGAAATGATCATATTCAATATTTTCCAATTCTTACAGTGATTGCTATCGTCTGTGTCAGGATAAAATACTGCAATAATAAACATGTAATTGCTCCTTTTACTATTACAGGGATTATTAAAGATCTAAAATGCTTCATCTTATTTTCGCCCAAGATGCAAGTAATCACAAGACAGGAAAAAGTCATTTTGCTTTTGGAAGGTTTTTCTCATGAAAAAGGCTTGCTTAGAAGGCTATTGCAAGTAAAATCCCTCCTAAAGGAGACTTTGGAAATAGAAAATTTTTGCAGAATCTCACTTATTAAGTTAGGAAAATGGTACTGTTTTTGGTAGAGATAATACCAATGCAAATTTTGGTGAATGTGCTTAAGTGCAAACAGTTAATTCAAAGTTGAAATAGAGTATCATGGATTCTATGGAAGGTGTTGGTGAGTCTGCTCATACTCTGTATTTCTGCATAATACTGCCCTTTCTATGGACCCTGAAGTAATTATATGAATTGTTGCATCTCACTTCAGCTGTTAGACATTTGAGCAGTTATAGGATTTTTGTGATTTTGCTTGCATTCAATAATCATCAAGTGTCTAGCATTGAAAAACTCGGACTTCCAGTTTCAGCTAGGACATGTAAACAACCTAAAATTATCACTTCTATTCTAACCAGAAAAGCCTGCACAAGCTGAAAATCAAGGACTCTTCTTTCTGAGAACTTAGGTTACTGGGAAAATCACAAGGCTGATCTGGAGACAGACCTATCCAGAGAGAGACACAGCCAAGGTCTGCTTACTGGGAGCTGAAGCTGCTGGAGACACAAACATCTGGGGACATTTAAGTGAGAGTTTAGGTGAATTGCTGAAGATTGAGTGTGGACTAGCTTGAGAAGAAAGAACTTCTATCACCCACAGTCTTCAGAGGTCCCCCACATCTCCAACGCCATAAGCTCTAGAAATCCATTTGGATTTCCATGGTGGTGACCCGAGAAACATCCCCATGGGGCTCTAGCAAGAGAAGCATCACCATTGTTAAAAATACCTTGAGTCTTTTCCACTAAAGAACCTACTCTCCTGAGGAAAACTTTACCAGAGTCTCATGCTAGTGGGATTAGGACATTTCTCCCACTTTAGTGCCCTCTAACCTTTCTGTCTAAGGAGAAAATACACAACAGGGACCAGGGCTTCAAGGAAACAGATTGGAAATGCTGCAACCAGGGGAGGGATATATGGTATGGAAGCCAAAAGTTACACCACTGAAGAAACAGTTGAGTCACTCCCGGCCCTGCACACAGGCCCACTAAAACTGAGACTCAAAAATGAGATTTAATTGGGACACTTGGGTGACTCAATTGAGCATCCAACTAGATCTCAGTTTAGGTCTTGATCTCAAGGTCATGAGTTCAAACCCTGCATTGGGCTCCATGCTAGGTGTGAGGCCTACTTAAAAAAAATTCTTTTTGGGGGCACCTGGGTGGCTTAGTCGGTTAAGCGTCCGACTTTCGCTTAGGTCATGATCTCGCGGTTTGTGGGTTCGAGCCCCGCATCGGGCTCTGTGCTGACTGCCAGCTCAGAGCCTGGAGCCTGTTTCAGTCTGTGACTCCCTCTCTCTCTGACCCTCCCCCTGCTCACGCTGTCTTTCTCTCTCTCTCC
>JAESUZ010003719.1:0-19767 GCA_017311185.1 Proteles cristata cristata | reverse complement strand
CCCCTGGCTCTGTCCCACGGGGGCAGCCCCGGTCTCGATCGGTGGCCCCCTTTCCAGATGAGGAAACTCGCCCAGCTCTTCGGGACAGGGCCCGTCTCCAAACCCAGGCTTGCGCGCGCATCACGTCGCAATTTTCATTCTCAAACCGCACGTGGCAAACGGGACATGAGCAATGACCGCGCTGCATCCCAACCCACGGCCCTCGACCTCCCCGTGCGCCCGAGACCACACGTAGGCCACTGCCCGAGACGGCGCCTCCACCGTGGAAAATACCCGAGGCCCCAGCGTGGGTCTCGCTCAGCCTGCGGCGTGGCCGGGGAGGGCGCAGCTCCCAGGCCCCAGAGGCGCAGCCCCCGGTGGAGGGCTCTTCCATTCAGCCCGGAGCACAGGCCGCCCGCCAGCTCACACGTGGGGAGGAAGGGGTCTGTTTCAGGCAGCGCCCCAGGACCCCTTTCCTAGGGAGCCCGGGCCCTGCCCGAGGTCCAGCCACCCGTCGGGGGTCCCCAGGCGCGCCCTCTACTCGAGTAGCCTCCCCGCCTCCGCCCAACTCTCCGCCCAACCCGAGGGGAGCTGGACCCCAAGAAGTTCGTGCGCCCTCCACACGCCCGCCCCCCTACCCTGCGCCCGCTTACCTGTCGCGGTGGCAGCCGACCTCCGGGGTGACGCTCAGCGGCTGCGGGGACCGGTCCGGGGGCGGGGCAGTTGGCGACGACGGGGGCGGTGCGGAGAGCGCATGCGCGGAAGCGCGGGAGGGGGGCGGGCGCCGGCGGAGGCAAGAGCCCAGGCGGGGCCTCGCCAGCTCTGCGCCATCGCGTCTCCCGGGCCGAGCCCCGCAATTCCCCGCGCCGCCGTCCACGCCATCGTCCACGCCGCGCAGCCATGGCCGCTCCGCCGCCCGCGGGCATAAGGCGGGGACCCTGGCCGGCACCGCCGAGCCCTCGGCAGGGCGGCCAAGTAAGTACCCGCACCAGCTGACCCGGATCATCGCGGCACAGCAGGAGCTGCTGGCGCACCGGCGGCGGCGCATGGAGCGGCCGGAACGCCAGGGGGCGCAGCTGAGCCGCGAGGACGCCGTCCCGCTGTAGCCGCACCGGGGACGCCTGGACTGGAGCGCTCGCCGCCCGCCCCCAGACCCGTCCCCGCAGCCGCTGAGCGTCACCTCGGAGGTCGGCTGCCACCGCGACAGGTAAGCGGGCGCAGGGTCGGGGGGCGGGCGTGTGGAGGGCGCACGAACTTCTTGGGGTCCAGCTCCCCTCGGGTTGGGCGGAGAGTTTGGCGGAGGCGGGGAGGCTACTCGAGTAGAGGGCGCGCCTGGGGACCCCCGACGGGTGGCTGGACCTCGGGCAAGGCCCCGGCTCCCTAGGAAAGGGGTCCTGCGGCGCTGCCTGAAACAGACCCCTTCCTCCCCACGTGTGAGCTGGCGGGCGGCCTGTGCTCCGGGCTGAATGGAAGAGCCCTCCACCGGGGGCTGCGCCTCTGGGGCCTGGGGGCTGGGCCCTCCCCGGCCACACCGCAGGCTGAGCGAGACCCACGCTGGGGCCTCGGGTATTTTCCACGGTGGAGGCGCCGTCTTGGGCAGTGGCCTACGTGTGGTCTCGGGCGCACGGGGAGGTCGAGGGCCGTGGGGTTGGGATGCAGCGCGGTCACTGCTCATGTCCCGTTTGCCACGTGCGGTTTGAGAATGAAAATTGCGACGTGATGCGCGCGCAAGCCTGGGTTTGGAGACGGGCCCTGTCCCGAAGAGCTCGGCGAGTTTCCTCATCTGGAAAGGGGGCCACCGATCGAGACCGGGGCTGCCCCCGTGGGACAGAGCCAGGGGGTCCAGCAGGGCCGGAGCGGTCCACAGCCACTGCCGCCTGGGAACCTGGGGGAGGAACGGTATAAGGGGCCTTAGAGGCGAGAAGAAGGTGAGGATGGGGTGTCTGAACCGCACAGCTGCCCCCAGTATCTGCTTTCCCTCTTGTTCTTTACCGTCGAAACTTCCGTTGTGCGTGTGTAGTCGTTTTGTTTTATTTTCTTGTTTCTTTTATTTATTTCTGAGAGGGAGAGACAGCGTGAGCAGGGGAGGGTCAGAGAGAGAGGGAGACACAGAATCCAAAGCAGGCTCCAGGCTCTGAGCTGTCAGCACAGCGAGACGTGGGGCTCAAACCACAAACGGTGAGATCGTGACCTGAGCCCAAGTCAGACACTTAACGGATTGAGCCAAACAGGCGCCCCAGCGTTTTGCTTTTAACATAGCCACGAGGCCGATCAGAATCCAGACTGCATTTCTGAGCCTCCCTGGTACTTACAGTTGTCCAGGGGCCGCTGTTCCGGCCAAAAAGAGGGAAGCGTAAAGTGTGGTGTCTTTAAAAGGAAAGAGTGGGTCTTTTGCACCTTCCTCCTTCCTGTTGGCTGAAATAAGAATGTGATGGCTGGTGCTTAGGCAGCCCTTCTGGATTGTGAGGGCAAGGGTCCCACCACAGGGATGCAGTGAGCCGAGGGAGCCTGAGCCCCTGATAACCAGGGGGACCCACGGGGCACAGCCTGGCCTGCCTGCCTGAGGCTCTCACATGAGAGGACAGAACCATGTGTGTCGGCCCATGTTAGTCCGTTGGGTTTTGGCCTCTCTTCGTCACTCCTTCCCATGAGGTTGGTTTTACAGCTGTGATTTGAAGACGTTTGACCACATCTCTGGGAGCCCGAAGCTTCAGAGTCTGAGTCATGGGGAATGGAGGTGGGTCCCCCGGGGACCCTAGTGTTAGGGTAGTTGCTAAATTTAATCTTATTCAGGGGATGAAGGCCATTACTTCATACAGTATGAGTCACTGAGGCAGAGGATGGGCTGATGCCCGCGCCCCCTGACGCTAGTGGGTGGTGGCACCCAGTGCGAAGTGATGGGGGCCGGCGGGGTTCTCTGAGGGGAAGACTTGGTGGGTTAGCCGGGTAGCCGCTGTCCAGGCCAAGAGGGGCAAGAAGACAGAGCTTCTGGAAAGGGGGAAGGTGGGCAGATGGACAGGCCTTCTGAGAGGAGGAGGGGCCGTACCGCCGCCTGCTGGGGGAGAAGCAGAGGGACTGACAGATCTTGGGGGTTTAGAAACAGAGACAGAGGGACAGAGGGAGACCCAGGGAGAGGTGGCGACTGAGTAATGTGTCAGCATCCACAGGTCTGAGACCGTCCTTCTCGTGCAGCCTTCCTTTCTTCCCACACGTGTTGAATTAGTCATTGATTTATTCATTCATTCCTTCACTTAGCCAGCACTTGCCTGGCCTCCTAAGTTGCAGCGCCCAGGGGGATGCCCCCTGGTGTGAGGGAGGAGGAAGAGGGGAGGGCGCTGTGCAGCCACCAGAACATGCCTCTGAGCTCCTCCTGGAGGTCCTTTGGACCACAAGATCTGAGACTAATTAGAATCCTTGTAAGAGTTGGGGTAAAAGTGGGACTGAGTCACAGGTGCAGGAGTGTGGACCGGGGGGAGGGGGTGCATTTGCACGGTCAGCTCCCACCCGCACCCCTTCCCTGTGCCCCGGGTCTGCCCCACCACCTCTGCCTCTCTCCTGGTCCTTACACAGCAAACCAGAGGCTGTCCAGGGGCAGGGAGGAGACTTCCTGGATTTAAACCCAATTTCAGTTTTAGAAGAGGAGTTGTGACAGGCCGTAGGGAGGCGTGTTGGGGCACAAAGCCTGAACCCTGAGAGCAGAGGAGGGTGCGGCCTCAGCTGCAGGCATCGGGGATGTCGAGTTTGCAGCCTGGCCTCCTGGGGTCCCCCTGGTGTGCCGGACCAGTGCCTGGTTTAGAGGCAAGGCCCAGTGTTGGCGCGGTTTTTATCCACTCCAGCAAATATTTTGATCTCGGTGATGCTGCACGAAGACGAGTTGTGCTGGCTCCTGCACGCCGGCCTCCGGGGTCGACAGACTGGGGGACACGGACTGAATTCAGGGGAGGGCTAGAAGGACCTCCCCGTCCACACCCAAACACAGGCAGGCAGAGAACTCGGCCAGAGTCGCCAGCGTGTGTGTGCCAAGCCTGGGGTTCTTGTCTCTCTGTCCTGAGTGGGAAGGTGGGGGTGGGGTGCTGGCCGGAACCCCATTAGTTGAGCACTTCCTATGTGCCAGGTACTTTTCTTGTCCAGAGGAGTGTTGTTTGTTTTAAATATTGTTTTGTGTTTTTAAATGTTTACTTCTTAATTTTTAGAGAGTGACAAGGTGCTGGGGAGAGGCAGAAGGAGAGGGACAGAGGGAGAGGGAGAGAGAGAGAGAGAAGACAATCCCAAGCAGGCTCCACACCATCACTGCAGAGACCAATGTAGGGCTTAGTCTCACAAAGTGTGAGATCATGACCCGAACCCCAGTTAAAACAGTGGGATGCTTAACCAACCTAACTAACCAATAGCTGCCCAGGGACCCCTAGTTTTAAAAGCTATGGTCAATACAGCTTACATAAAACTTCTCTTTTGTAACCATTTTTCGGTGTCCCATTCAGTGGCATTAAGTACGCACACAGCGTTGTACAGCCATCCTCACCAGCGGTCTCCAGAACTCCTTCCATTTGTAAAACTAAAACTCTACGTCCATTAATCACGAGCTCCCCACTCCTCCTTCCCTGGCACCCGTACCCTACTTTTATGTCTCTACGTGCCGGGAGCCTCACTGGCCACCCTGGATGGCAGTCACAGCAAGGAGATGGTAGTGTTTCCCCAGCTCCAGCCATGAGAAATGAAAACTGGTATCTCCTTCTGCTACTACTGGCTCATGTTGGATATAAGCCTGCTGGACCAGGCCTCACAATATTCCATATGAGACCCATATTCTGAATACAGATACCTCCTAAGGTAAAGCATATTCCTGCCTTTAGGTAAGAGATTTTAGACGAAAGCTCTGTGGGCGATTGTCAAAAGGCTCTTCTTATGGGCCTTGCAGTTCCCAGACTGAGGGGGTTAAGAACACAAGCATTACAACTGAGCCTGGCCCTGAGACAAAGGGCCTATTTTGGGGTTAAGGGCAGAACACAGTTACTACTTGTATCTTTGCTAATTGGTGAAGCATAGCAGTCCCTTCTTCAAGGCGTACATTCCACAAACACCCTCTCTTCCACTGGCAGCTCGGATGAGGATAGAGAAGAGTAGCTAAAACAGAAACCCAGGTGCAAAGACTGACACATTTAGGGCTCCCAGGTTAGTTTCCACAAACAAACCAATTCAGAAACATTGATCCTGTTGAGAGCCAGACAGAATGACTCCTAGGTGATCTATGTACAATGTATCCTGTATGTTCTCTTGTTTTTCACTAAGACCATCCTGGTATTTCCTTGGTCTTAAATTCACTATGACTGGGTTAATTCTGCAATTGATATCACAAAAGGCCTCTCCTTGTAAGAAATTCCTTTTCTCTGACCTCATATTGTTGTTGAACCTTTATAAATAAAGACCCCAAAACCAACAGGACAGAGATGCCTGCCTGGTGATCAGAAAGAATCTCGGGGCTCTCTCACTCTCTCTCTCGCCGACACAGTCCATCCTTCAGGGACCCCTGGACCTGCTGGAGCCGGCTCAGCCTCCGACAGTTTAAAAAAAAAAATTAGGTTTATTTACTATGAGGGACAGAGTACAAGGAGGGGAGGGGCAGAGAGAGAGAGAGAGACAGAATCCCAAGCAGGCTCTGCAGGATGGGCTCAGAGCCTGTTGCTTGAACTCACGAACTGTGAGATCATGACCTGAGCCGAGGTCAGGAGTCAGATCTTAACTGACTGCGCCACCTGGGCAGAGATCTCTTTAGAGATTTTACTAAGGGCAATAGATGCCAGCCATCAGCATACCTTCCCCCTGTTTCATCACACACGGCGTCCCCTGAGCCTGGCACAGCCGTCCTCCTACGGGAACACACTATTCATGGAGCACTGCTGACTGAACACACGTTTACCCCACATCTGCCGGGCACCATTGCTACAGTGGCAAGCACTGGAATTTACCCAGGGGCGCCAAGGACTCATCTCTAGTAAACTGGGAGCCGGAGGGGTAACAAGCATTATTTAGGCCAGGCAAAGGGCAGCAGTCAGGGAGGAACTCCCTGTGCAAAGGCCATGAGGTGGTCAGTTTGAAGCACTCCGATCCGTCCACCTGAGTTCAGGATGAAGACAGTGGCCATCCTGCCAAACCCTGCCCTGCCCACCCCAGCATCCTTCCTGGGCTGACTTTGTAGTTGGGGACCTTGAGTGTGAATGCTGCTGTGTCCCTGCTCATAGCTGTGTGACCTGGGGCCGTGGCTTCTGCTCATGATGCCTCAGGTCCCTCTCTGTGAAGCAGGAGAGAGGCCGTGCAAGTAATAGGCTTTGCAGAAGCCTAGGTGAGTAGTTAACGTATCCAGAAGGGACTGTGATCAGTGGTCAATGTGCAGTGCTGTCTTCTATCATTGTGGTCATCAGCACCCATTCTGTTTGAAGCAGATAAGAATCTGGAGGTACTGGCCAGTGGGTAAGGTCACAGACTTTGCCTTTAAATTGGGGAGCCAGGTTAAGTGTCGGCTCCTCCACTTGCCTGCTGTGTGACCTTGGGGGAGTCACTCAACCTCTCTGAACTGCATTTTCCTCCTCCATAGCATGGGGAGGATGATGCTAAGAGAGCCTCCCCATATGCACTTGCACACGTGGGCCTATGTGTGCAGACCGTGTCCCTGAACCAGTCTCCTTGGCTGGGTCAGGGGAGTGCCGTAGACAGGGATGGAAGGGGGAGAGTGGCGGCACAGGGCACACTGTGGACCTGCTCTTCCACACCTCTGGACGGTTCCGTTTGCTCCAGTGAGTGTGTGTTCCTTCTGCAGTTAGAACAGAGAAGCCCTAGAGAGCAGTGACGTTAAGTGAAGTCCAGGTACCGCCTGCCTCCTGGGACATCACGAGGCTTAAATGAGTCAGTGGGTGTATAGTGATTGGAGTGGGGCCTGGTCTGCGGGACTGGCTGAGCGAATGTTAGTTGTCACAATAGTAATAATAATAAAGTAACATTTAAAAACAAGAATTATTACCTCTAGAATGATTCCTTTTCAAGTGATTTTGCAACATCATTAACCTCAAGTCATGTAACTTCAGAAGTGGGGTTCCCTTTCGTAGTGTGGGGCGTGAAGTGCTGAGGATCCCATTCTCGGGAGGAAGGTGAGAAGCCCCAAGGTGGCCCTGGGCAGGGTGCAAGCTCCCTGGGCAGCCCCCATGCTCTGGTCTACTACTGTCAGGCCTGGGGGCTCTGGAGTGCCAGCGTGAGGAGGGCAGATGCCTCCCTTCAGTCTGGGATGCCCTCGACAGGCTGGGAAGACTTCAGGGGCACTGAGGGGATGAAGGCGTGGAACCCGAGTCAGGGCCAAGCAGTGGAGCCTGCACGTGTGACATGGTCCTTCTTCCAGCCCGGACAGGTTAGAAGGCACCTGAGACAGGTCCCTGAGATGGCCAGGGGGTGGGGGAGGGAGGTGCTCTTGTGAGTCTCGGGGGCTTCTTCCTTTCTTTTCCTTTTTGTTTTTTAATTTTTTAATTTTTATTTATTTCTAGGAGAGTGAGAGAGAGACAGCGTGAGCCGGGGAGGGTCAGAGAGAGAGGGAGACACAGAAACTGAAACAGGCTCCAGGCTCCGAGCTGGCAGTCAGTACAGAGCCCGACATGGGGCCCGAACCCAGGAACCTGGAGCTCATGACCTAAGGAAAGTCAGCATCTCAACCTACTAAGCCACCCAGGCGTCCCTGAGCTTCTTCCTTTCTGGAGGCTGGAACTCTCCCTTCCCCAGCACTGGCCCAGGGAGAAGCAGGAAGATTTAGTTTTATTTTTAAACTAAAGAGGACTTTCAAAGAGTCCAGTCAGCATTTCACACAATGGGTCTCAGTAGATGTCATTTGCATAACAAGTGGTTAAATCACCAAGAATGGGGAGGAAATGGCAAATCAAAGGAGCAGAGCCTGTTGTGGAAGCAGAGGCTTTGAGTAGCTATTGCAAGTCACATCCAGACAGTGACAAGGCTCCAAGGGTTTGGGGGAGAAGGGGGTGGGAAACAGCCTGGAGTGTGGCTGGGGACTGGGGCAGATGTACACCTTGTGGGCCTAGAGTTTAGAATTTATATATTTGTGGGTGGGCGGCCCTCTTTCAGACAAAGAGCCAGGAATGATGTGTCAGATCTAAGAAGGGCCACACAAGTGAGCGCCCTGAGGCTGCAGCCTCTGTGGCTCCAGAGGAAACCTGACTGTGGTGGTGCTTCCCACCAGGGGGTTGTAGCAGGAAGCCCTTTGTCCCCAGGGCTGCTGTGCCTCAGTAGCCTGTGTGACCTTGACCCTGCCACCTGTCCTCCCTGGATGGACTCATTTGAAGGACCTGTTCCTGCATAAGAAAGAGAGGGCAGCAAAGCTGGGATTTCTCCTTGGGGAGACAGAAACAGCACAAGGCTTTGGAAACACCCCAAACAGGCTGCTGCTGGCTGTTTAAATGCTGTTTTAATTCCTGCACCCATGAAGCTACTCTAGCTGCCTGCTGGGGTCTCCTTTAGTCTTGTTTCAAAGCTAACTTCATATGTACAAAGTTGCAAATAGTGTGGTAAAGCCGCCTGTTGGACTAGAGCAGACCTTCGTCTCCGTGGACTGCAAGTCCTTTCCCCCACCCCCATGATCCACACTCTTCTGGCCTGTGAGTGTGATTTCTGCATGCACACTCTTGGGGTTCCTCTCTCTGGGGTCCTCTTCCCTCCATAGTTTATGTTGAACACACAGACATGCAGAAACATCAGTGCTCAAGCTAGTGTGTTGCTTTGCTGGCTTGGGTCCTAGCTCCATTGCGGTCCACTGCCATCCAGATTCAGTGAGCGTCAGGTCCGGGTGGACCCGGGGACCCACATTGTGTCATCAGGAGTTCTTGTCGCTCTCTGCCTATCATATTGGCCTCACTGTCTAGTCAGTTTGTTGCAGGGAGCAGCCCCGAAAGCTCCCCAAGGGAAGAGAGCGTCTCCTTCACAACAGTTCAGTTGCAGGGCCTGGCATGGGTTTGCCGGGCCAGGTCACATGTCCAGCCTCGATCCGGTGACCGAAACAAAGGGCATGAAATCCACTGATTGGCCAGATCTAGGTTATGTGCTCACCTTTCGGTTCTGTAGAGAGTTAACATTCTCCAAATTATATAGACTAGGAAAGCTGACGGGGCAAGGTCTTCAAAGGAAAAAAGATGGACTATTGGGAGGACCAGTGCCCTGACGTATGTGACGTATGTGACGTATGTGACCGCCGTGTCGCTGCGTGGCTGCATAGGGTTTATTTCCCAGGGGGGCACTTCTTAGCTCAGGCCCTGAAGTTTGGCTTCATTCAGGCACATCGGGACATGGGCCTTCTTTGGCTGCCTTCGCCGCTCCCCTCTGATGCTTAGGGCAGCCGGGGCTTGTGTGTTCTCCGGGCCGTTTCGTGTCCCTCGTTTTGTGTGGATGGGTCCCGTTCACCTGTTTTCCTGCCGAGACACAGGAGGCCTCTTCCAGCTCACGGCTCAGGGAGCACTTCTCTCGGGCCAAGTCAGTGCAGGGTTATTTATAAGCTCATTACTGAGATTTTGTTGTGTCGCTGCTTCGAGAAATGAAAAGGGTGCTCCCATGATGGACTGGATCATTCTGGGAGCTTGGTTGTCCATTCCCGATTGCCCTGACTCCATTGTGTGGAATTATGGGGGCAGATCGGGTGATCCCTGTGGCCTTGATCTCTTTGACTTGCTGACCGGTAGATCAATGGGACTAATGATGGATTTGGGGCAGCAAACCCCTGCCACGTTATGCTGAACCTGGCCCTGGGGACGTGGGGGCGCCTATGTGGATGGGCTTCCGACCTCACATGGCCTGGATCCACAGATGGGCTTTCCAAAATCCTGGAGCGTAAGGCTTCTTACATGTATGAGAGGTTGCTGGGAGCTTTATGGAGGGAGCTGTGCAGAGTAACAGCTCTCTGCCCACCAGGCCTTTCGTTTCACTCGGCGCCCCATGCAGGGAGGACCCTGTGCCCTGCAGCCATCGCGAGGGCACTTGGGGATGCCACGGGCCAGGAGTCACTGCTGTGGACACGGCTGTGCTCTCCCTGGCATCCGGGGCAGGCCAGGCGAGGCCCCCTCCCTCCCCCAGGCCTGTTGATGTCGAGGCTGGAGGAGAGGGCTGTGTGGACACTCAGTGAGCCGTTTCTGTGGTGGACGGAAAGCCCCGGATGCTTGGGTCCCTGGGCAGCACAAGTGATGTGCAGGGGCTGCACCTGCCCGCCTCCTGGACCAGGGCTGTGGCTCAGGTGAGCTCACACAGCTACACGTCTGGGGACGGTTAAACAGTGGCGTCGTGGTGACCTCGAGGCCGCCTCGTACGTGCGGGAAGGTGCCTGTCGGGTATCCCCCGTGAACCGTAATCTCTCTGGCGAGTTGTATTTTGGTGGCCAGCGGGGAAGGCGCGGGGTTTGCAGCCTCGCCCTGCACTGGGAAGGTACGGGTGTGGTCTGGCCGAGACCTTCCTCTGGTTTCTGGGTAGGACTAGGGGACTGGTGTGTGACGTCTTCTGCGTGTGGCTTGTGTTTTGGTTTATCCCTTATGGGAGGGTATTTGCTCTCCGCTCCGTCCTTCCTGCGGGCCCACCCGTTACATCCCCTGCCCCCCGCCACCTGTGCACGGAAGATTCGTGTGGTCGCGGCAGGCCTGCCCATCCAGGTGCAAGGGCGGGGAGGCAGGTGGCTGCCAGCTCCGAGCTGGAACTTTAGCAGCCGTTCCAGCAGCAGGCGGCCGGAGAGAGAGGAAGAACTCCCAGTCAGGGGTGGGAAGGCCTGAGAGGAGGTGATCCTTGGTGTCGAGTCGGAACGTCTCTGATAGAGGGCCAGGAGGCCCCAGAAGGAGCAGGTGCGGAGGCTTGGGAGGAGGGGGAGGGGCTGCAGGAGGGATGGAAGGGGCAGTGGGAGGAGCCAGGAGGGCAGCCCTGTCCCGGGAGCACAGCTGCCTGTGCAGATTCTTATCAAAGTGCCCTAAAGGGACACCGGGAGCCGGCCGGGAGCTGCGGCCACCCCACCCGGGAGGCTCTGGCCAGGAGGGGCCGTGACACTGGGCTGACCCACGCAGACCTCAGGTGGATGGCAGTCCCAGGGAGGGACTGTTCCAGGCTGTTTGTGTAGACCCCGCGTCCCGCCTCATTGCCTCTGTGTCCCGCACACACCGGCCGTGATCCCGGTGGATCTGTCTAGAACATCGCCGACTCGCCGGCGTTTTCAGCCCAGAAACTGGTTTGCCTGAGCTGCTGCCGCAAGGTCTCCCCTAAGCTGTGTGACTCACTTGTTAGATGCGCAGGGGACAATACTGCTGCTACTGTCACTACTCACAGCCCCTGTCGGTCAGAATCTTGGTGTGCAGGGCTCTGTTCTCTCATTTAATCTTTACGACAATCTCGGCCAGAGGGTTCAATTATCCCTGCTTGCACAGATGAGAAAACCGAGGCTCAGAGAGATTAAGGAACCTGCCCCTGGGGTCGCCCAGCACAAACGCGGCACAGGCAGCGCTCGGGTTCTGGGTCGCCTGAGCCCAAAGCCAGTGCTCTCAGTGACCCTCAGGGCCTCGCGCAGGGCGCAAAATGGGTCCCTGCCGAAGCCCGGAGACTCTCAGGGGTCCTGTTGGATGTGGTGGGTGCTCTGGGCAGAAGAGGAGATGTGGCCATGCGGGAAGGCATTCCAGGAGGAGGGAAGTTCAAGGGCAAAGGCCTGGAGACGTGGCAGCTCTGTGTGAGTTGAGAGTGGCTTCCTAGCAGGACTGGAGTGGTAGCAGAGCCCTGGGCGCCCGTCTGGCCCTCAGGGATGTGCTGAGGGGATCAGTCCTTCCTTTGGGGCCCGTGGAGAGCCAAGGAGAGGGCCCCATCCACTGGCCCTGGGTTGGGAGGGGCCTGTCGGGGGGAGGGACAAAGGCCCCATTCCTGAAAGGGAATCATAGAATGGATACCGAAGGGGCCCCCGGCCCAGCGTCGTGGTCTCTGTAAGATGATGCGGTCCAGGGAGCAGGTGCATCTGTGGGGACCCAGAGCGCAGAGCAGGGGCCGCCAGCAGGGAGAGTTCCCCCCTCCCTTCCGAATTCAGTAAG
Source organism: Proteles cristata cristata (assembly GCA_017311185.1). Classification (NCBI taxonomy): domain Eukaryota; kingdom Metazoa; phylum Chordata; class Mammalia; order Carnivora; family Hyaenidae; genus Proteles; species Proteles cristata. The sequence goes on along the minus strand of JAESUZ010003719.1, from coordinate 7,702 downwards.
TTTCACGAAATGAACATCATTGGAAATAATGGATACAGGAACCAAAAGGTGAAGAGCTCACTGCTGTCCAGTAGGTAGTGAGGCTGTCATCGCCACAGGTATGAAAGCACGTGCCGGATCCTCACTTCTCCAGGCCATGCTTTTCAAGCATGCAGTGATCCAGGGAGGTACACTGCTCTCCTGCTCTTCTGTCTTTTCCTCAGACTGTCAGCACCTGAGGGTGGACATCGCTCAGTCATTCAACAAACCTGTGCTGCATAGCTACTGTGTGCCAGGCACTGTGCTGGGGCGGGGGAAGACAGAGGCTACAACAGGGAGCAGAGCACCCAAAGTCCTTATATGTCCGAGGACTCTCGTTGTCTCTTTGTTGCCAGCCTCCAGCCTCAGGCCAACCCCCTGGGCACTGGGAACGGAAAGGTAACGTTAGTTGAGCAAGAATGTTACCAGGGGGGATGTACCTGCCGTCCGTGCCGCTGGGGCTGTAGATTCACAGCCTGCCCTTCTCCCGTCAGGACTCCCAGACCTGTCTCATTAACCAGGCAATTGTCATCTCCGTCTGGAGCAGGCCAGGCCGTCCACGTGAGTGGCCCTTGTTTAAAGGGCCTCCGGGCCAGTCTTCTCCACCTTCTGCCCCAGGAATGTGTCCACTGGGAAGGACACTATGATGAACAGCCCTGCATGATTTCGAGGTTCCCTGAATGTCCACTCTGCCTCCTGGAGATCGGCCACCCAGGCTTCTTATTAGGGAAAGTCAGAGCAGAGGCCCCTGAGGCCTCTCGCGGGCTCTGGATGCTGTGACGTGGTCGGCCTGCAGTTTTCAGGGGCGAGACCGCGTTTCGCAATTTGGAATCATCTGGAGTAGTTGCCGGGGCTCCCAGGGTTCATCTGCCCTGGCCCTGAGTAGCTCCTGCTCCCTTGGGCTGAGCACAGTATCCCAGGGAAGAAGTAGGTGGCCTGCCAGCTCGGCGTGTGTGCAGTGTTGGGGTGCGGGCCTTGGGGTTCCCCTTCGTCCCAGGGCAGACCCACCAGCTTCATGCAACGCCTCCCAACATGAGCATGCAGGAGCCTAGCTGGGGGCCAGAACTGAGGTTCTTGCTGTCACCTGGGGATGAGGAGAATTTCCCTGAACCGAGCGTCCTCTGTATCCCAGGCACTGGAAGTGTGTTGCTTCACTGGACCCCCTCCCAGCTGGGGATGGTTATGAAAGCCCCATTTGACTCCTGGAGAAACTAAGGGCCGGGAAGGTGAAGCCACTCCATCCATATCACACGCCTGGCCTTAGATGGAGCCCGGATTTGAATGCCAGCTGAGGTGGAAACGAGGCTCAAAGCGGCTCAGCAAGCTGCTCAAGGTCGCACAGCCATCACCCGACCCTGCTCAGTGAGCTTCCACTGCAGCGATTCGAGTGAACCCGGGATGATGGCCTTGCTCTGTTCCGACGCCCAGAGACGCAAGAGATGGGAGCCATGGCCTTAGGAAGAGTGTGAGGAGCTAGCGGCTCCCATGCAGAGTACCTGGAAAGGGGGAAGGCAGATTCCAGGCAGAGAAAAGGCAGTGGCGCTCAGCACCGCCCTGCCCTCCCCGGGCTGTTAGGGGGAGGTGCTGTGGACTTGAAAAGGCAACCCCCTGTCCCCCGTTGTCCACAAGGCTGCTGGAATGAAAAACCCACAGCGCAGGACCACTGGAGAGACCCCCGTGTGGGCCCCCCGAGGAGGGGTGGGTGGGGGAGAGCATCAGGGTGGGCCCGGGCTGCCAGAGCTGATACCCTAGCGGATCGGCCAAGCCACCCTGGTGGAGCCGGGCCCATCGCAGCCATCTGTGTAACTGGACCCAGAAAGGAATGCGTTGTAGGGGATCGCAGTGCAGGCACGTTCAGCCTGTGCTCCTTTAGCCACACTGGGGGAGGGGGGGGAGGGTGCAAAGACAGAGGACAGGTTACACGGTGGACACTGGTCTCTTCCGCTCCTCCTGGCACGGCCTGGCCGGAGTCGGGAAGCGGTGTCTCTGGGTTCCAGAGGCCCTCCTGCGGCAAGCTTGTCACCTGCTGAGTGTGGCTCCGGTGTTGACAACACGCGCTCTGACCCCCGAACGAAAGAGAGCCCGTTGTTCCATCTGGTTCAGCCAGAGACGGCAGTCACCTCGGCTGCAGTCAGATGACCCCGGGGACACCCGGTGTCCAGCCTGCAGCTGACGCTCAGAGTCGTGCGCTCTGTCCTTGGACGCCTCTCTTTGCGGGTGACTCGCTGTTTTTCCCACAGAGCGTTGGTCTGGGTAATGGTTCCGTGGCCACCCTGCCTTCCGGTCAGGTGTGACCCTGGTCCCGCTGCCCTGCCTTGACATAGACGTGGCCTTTGCCCCCCGGGGTGCTGGAGAGGCAGGACAGGAAGGGGTCAGAGGGCAGGTCCTGCCAGCCCCCCACCCTCGAGAGGTGGACAGGAAGCAAAGGGAAAACCGGGGTGGGGGTCGTGTGGGCCGCCTGGAGAGAGAGGCTGATGAACACGGGAGGGGGGCCGTGTCTAGAACCCGCACATGGTCGGACTGTGGGGGAGGGGCGGGTGAACACGGGAGGGGGCCTCGTCTCAAAGCCACAGAGGGTCTGACGGTGGGGGAGGGGCGGGTGAACACGGGAGGGGCCCTCGTCTCAAACCCGCACACGGCCTGATGGTGGGGGAAGTTGAGCCACCCGCCTCGCTTTGGAAACTGCCCTTGTTCCCTCCCACGAAACTGTTTGTGCAGCCCTGGCTGTGGGTCAGGCCTGAGCGGACGGGGCGGTGGACGTGCACACGGATCTGTGCGGGGAACGCCTGGGTGCAGGCTCGTGGGCAGAGGTGTGTTTGAGGGGCTCGGGCTGGCGAAGACGAGAGGAGGCGTCCCCGAGCGGGTTCCTGAAGTTCACCGGGTGGACGGGGATGAGCAGAGGGAACAGCCCAGGAGGGTGAACGACGACATCAGGGTCTGAGGAGAGCTCTGGGGACTGGGACGCGGAAGGTGCCGGGGGCCAGACCCTGAAGGGCCCCTGGTCCCTCGGGACTTGGTGCTTCTGGCTACAGCTGTGGAAGCAGGGAGGTTGTCTGTCAACCTGGGAAGAATTTATTCCCTCAGGATACTCTCCAGCCTGACCTGTTCCATTCAGCCTTGAGTGGCTGTTCCAAACGCAGTGAATAGTCACTCTTGATTTTGCTCCTATCTCTCTGACCCCCCCCCGCACCCAGAGTTTGGTTCCAAACTACTAGTAATTCTAAAATCCTGAATTTTAAAGTTGCACGCTTTGCCAAAACTGTTTAAGGAGCAGAGAACATATATGATATATATTTTATTTGTATATATGTACTTGTGTATGTTTAATGTATATATCCATATACATTCAGTGCTTATTTATGCATTCAAGATCCATTCAAGATCGAGTTATGGAGCACCTGTTGTGTGGCAGGCTGGGAATATAGCAGTGAGAAAGATCTCTTGTCTCTGGGACTTATGCTGTAGTAAATGAAATCAACATGTAAGTGACACGTCAAACAGAGCACACAGGGGTGATATGACAACACACCTGGGGTGTCCTGGGTGTGGAGGTCAGGGAGGGCTTCCGGAGAGAGGTGAGGTTTGCACAGCAAACGGCAGCAATATTGAGAATATCGTCGGTGAGTTTTACCTCCCTAGTGTGCCTCCTCGTAGCTCTGCTGGGATGACCCAGCTGACCACCGTCGTCATTCTCGTGTCTGACCCTCACCTTGGTTTTCTTGGATGGCATCATGCACACAAAAGTTGGTTTGTTTTTTTTAATGTTGCCTATGATTTTAAAATGTTTTACTAAGGCACATTTGTAGGGACTAAAGGGCGCACATCTTAGCTGCACATTGTTGGGTGTTTACCTTCAGAGACGCCTGTGTGTCTGCCACGGGGATGAAAACAGCCCCACCCCGTGCCCCAGAAGGTTCCCTCTTGTGCCCCCACCAGCCACTGGCTCCCCACCCCAAGCTCTGTCTTGATTCGCAGCAGCACAGGTTAGTGTTGCGTGGTTTTGTGCTTGATGTCCGTGGAGTCATGGGCTACACGGTCCCTTGTCTGGCTTCTCGCACGCACCTTTGTGTGAGAGGCGCTCGTTTTTACTTATAACCGGCGCCGGTTCACTTTCGCCGCCCGGCAGCGTTCCGTGTCTCTCGGTGGCCTCGGGCGCACCTGTCTGCCGGGCAGGCGCTGGGAGCAGAGACGCAAACGGCTTTCATAGAAGCGGTTTTGCAGATCGCTCTCTGCACCGCCCCTCACCCCCGACAAAGACCGAGGTTTCCTCTGGTTTCAGAGTCTCATCACCATGGAGTTTGTCGGCCTTCTGGCTTTTAGCCGCACGGATGGGTGTGCTGGAGTCTCACTGTGATTTGATTTGAGTATCTCGTTGAAGTTTTTGCAATCGTCAGAACTTCCTCCTTATGAAATGCGTGACCCAGTCTCTTGCTCTTTTTTTTTTTAAATTGGGTGGTCTTGTTTAACTGTAGGAGGTTCTAAAATGTATGTCTTATGGGTGGAAGCCCTTTGTGAGATTGATGTGTGGAGAATGTCTTTACCCACTCCGTGGTGTCTCTCCATTCCGTTTGTGGTGTTAGAATTTCTTAATTTTCTGAAAATTCGGTGTGTATCTTTATAGAATTCTTTATTAGTGACCCAAGTTTCTTTGGACACCCCTGCTTTTTCATGGACTTTGAAACATATTTTGAAGTGTATGTCAGGCACTGTACTAGGCACCAGAGGTATAAGGTGAAAAAGACCCAGCCTGCTGTTCAGACATCCCCAGCCTAAGAGAGGACAGACAGACGCATAATTCATCAGTGACATCTCAGGTGATAAGGGTGGTGACAGGGAGAATCCTTAGAGCAGTGGCTATATAGAGTCAGATCCCCTAACCCAGTTTGTGGGGGACATAGATGGCTTCCTGGGGAGGTGACATCTTAACTGAACCCTGAAGGATAGAAAATGTTAGACAAGCAAAAGTAGGGTGAGAAGGGAAGAAGGAGTCCAGGCAGAAGGATTTACTCCCCTAAAGAGCAGAACGTTCTGAAATGCCCTTTCCTGGCTATTCCAGCCCTCTGCAGGGAGCCCCAGGTTGCCTCAGGGTTGCTGCGCTGGGCTGGAGTATGACTTGGGAATTTGGTCCCCCCTCCCTGTTGCAGACAGAGCAAAGCTTGGGTGTCCTAAGCTCCTTGAACTCTGCAGAAGTGTCAGTGGGGCCCCAGATTCTCGGCTCTTCCAGTGTAGCTGGGAGAGCACAGCTGACCCGTGGAGAGAGAGTGAGGGTCCACGGCCACCACATCAGAGCAAGTCCAGCATCTGCAGAGTCGCCCTGGCATGTGTCAGCTGAAATAGATGCTGTGCAAACACATTTGAGGATAAAATAAAGTGAGAAAGACGGGAGGAAGGAACAGATAAATAACCCAACACAGACTCTTGGTTTTTATAGGACAAGGTTCTTCTTAGGAGACTCCTGCTGAAATCTTTAGGAGCGAAGCATCTTGAGCCTGGTAACTTATTTTTTAGCAGACCTAGAAAGTGTGTAGATACGTATTTAACTGGGTGTTCATGGTATTAGGTTGAACCATGAAATTGCTATTTTTATAGATGGAAAATAGTCACATAGCAGAATTTCATACAGTTCAATCTAAAGCTATTTTCCAGTTGTGCGCTCTAAAAATGTTTGTAATGTGATATTAGGAAAAGAAAAGAATCTCACCTCGAACGAAAGTTCAATCTAAAGCTATTTTCCAGTTGTGCGCTCTAAAAATGTTTGTAATGTGATATTAGGAAAAGAAAAGAATCTCACCTCGAAGAAAGGACCGTAACGAAATGGTCTCGTAATCGCTTCATGCTATAAAGCAACTGAATAAGAACTGCAGTTGAGAAGCTCAGAAAATAGAAGAGTAAAACATATCAGGGTGAGATGAAAAGGGAGATTGAAGACCTAAGGAAAAAAAATTGAAGATCCAAGCAGTATTACTAAGGACGAAGAAATCCATTAGGAGCAGCAAGGAATAGAAGATACATTGCTAAAATGGAGAAAATGTCAGAAACGGGGGACTTAAGATAACCAGAATGAATGTGGCTCGGAAACAACGAGGGGAAGAGATCCAAGCAATTAGCAAGAAGCAGCCGGTGTGGAAGAAAACACGGGTGATGTTCAGAAGCATCGTTTACCCTCCTGAAGGGGGTCGGTGGCCAACAGTCCAATGGAAGATGCCTCCAGAGGAAGACGTAGTAGAGAAGCAAAGGTCGGACACACCTGCCGCGTTCCAGAAACATCCGATCAGGTTGATTGAAGGTCAGACAAGGGGGTGAAATCTGCAGACATCTAGGCAAAAGCGTGCCTCCCCTGCAAGGGCAGAGATCTCAGGCTCGCCTCCTTTCTGCCAATTCAAGGCCAGAGGATAACGGAGAAATATCCATATGGTCCTGAGGTGGAGGGGGAGGGTTATCCCCAAAGATAACATACACACAGCCTTACTGCTGTTTGCATATAAAAGCAACAGACAGCCTTTCTCAAAGATGAGCCCGTGAGATGCATTTGTTTTGTCGATCAACCAGAATGAAGGATCCAGGAAAGGAAAAGCTGTAAAGAAAGGCTAGTAGTGAACAATTAATCCGTTTAAATACAGAGTGAAGAGGAAATCAAGTTATGAATAGACTGTGAGTTTGAAAACTGGAGGATGTGAAAATACTGAGGTCATGAACATTGAGAGGTAGGGGAGAGGAGGGGAGGGTGTGATCGTGGGAGTGTCCTCATCTTTTATCTGCTGTGTGCAATGCCTCCACCACACCCCACTGTGTTACCTTCTGCGAGGTGGGGGTTCCTCTCTGTTTTGTTCACTGCTCATCTGCATTGCCTTAGAATAGTGCTTGGCACATGGGTTGCTGAAGAGATGGATGGATGGATGGATGGATGGATGGATGGGTGGGTGGGTGGGTGGGTGGGTGGATAGACAAGGTGGCCAGGAAGCATCTCCTATATGAATGTTGGGCCCGTTTAAGCTGTGTGGCCTCAGTTTCATGGTCTTGGGATGTGGTGCAAATGAGTGTTTCTATTCCAGTCCGGTGGTCTGGCCTGGGCAAAGTGGCTGAACTCGTCCGGAGAGCCCACCTCTAGGGGGACTTGTGGCTCAGCATGGTCCCTAGTGTTTCAGGGGATCCAGTTTTGACACAGATGACATGTTGCCTTTATGCTATCATCTTTGTTTTTAAATATTTATCTATTTTTGAGAGAGAGAGAGAGAGAGAGAGCGCTCAGAGGAGGGGCAGAGGAGAGAGGGAGACCTAGAATCCAAAGGCAGCTCCAGGCTCTGAGCTGTCAGCACAAAGCCCGACGTGGGCTTGAACCCACTAGCTGTGAGATCATGACCTGAGCTGAAGTCAGCCGCCTCACTGACGGAGCCGCCCAGGCGCCGCTATGTTATCGTCTTACTGTTCAGGACTGGAATGGGAAACACATGCTGGTCTAGTTGCTCCCAGGTGCCAGGAAGAGCAGGAAAACATTTTCTCAGTCTGACGTGGGACTTGGGTGGAGACGAGCGATCGCACGGCCCAGAAGAGCAGGAGAAGGGTCGGGGAGCTGAGCTCCTGACAGTGCCAGGCACGCGCTAGGGGTCCTCACGCCCGGTGCCATTCAGGCCTCAGAGCTTCTCAAAGCCAAGCGTTGCTGTCCGCATTTTGGAGATCAGAAAAC
>JAESUZ010003718.1:0-31415 GCA_017311185.1 Proteles cristata cristata | reverse complement strand
ACTACTTCAGGTCATCTGAGGAGGGTCTGCTGGGCTGCGTGCAGAGAGCCGGGGTGGGGGGGGGGAGGCCGGGGGTCTGACCACCTTGGCTTCCTGTTGTTTCTTTGTTCTGTAAAGAGTAGGAAACACTGCGGGATGTGTCTTCCACCCAGTGCAGGTCTGAGCAAGCAGCCATTCTCATCCCGTTCCCTGCCCTTGAGAACAGGACGGGGGAACACCTTTGCTTCCCTTCAACAGTCGGGGAAACTGAGGCGAAGAGAGGCGGCCCGCAGCTGCTTGCCGGCCATTGGGACTGCCCGCGGGCTCTGCCCGGCTCAGCCCCATTGTCTCTCCACGGTGCCTGGCCGCCTCGTGTCAGTAAATGGGAAGCTTGGCCCGGAAACGATCGTGCACAGCGAGTGTGCCCTGTGGCTGGTGAGAGACGCTCGCCCTCAGTCCCTTCTCCCAGAAGCAGCGCTGTCCTTGGAAACATGGGTTTTCCAAATTAAGTTTCCTGTGTAGTCGGGCTGCGCACTGGGTCCTGATGCACAGGGGGGCTAAGATCAGGCCTGTGTCTTCTCCCGGGGCCCTTCGCTGGACCTCAGACAGGGGCGCGGGGCCCCTCGCTGCGACCCACTCCCACTGCCGTGCTCTGAAACACCGAGACTGTTTTCTAAAGGGATGGAGCGGCCTCTCTGAGCTACCGCGTCCTGAACGGGCTGGAGAAGGTTCTTGTGCACGGTGATGAGAAAGGCTTCCTGGCATCCAGGTGACCGCCCAAGAGCCTTTCGGGGCCAACCAGACCGTGCTGTTTGCTCTGAAGGTGGCATCATGTGTTCCTCTTTTCAGAGGAACAAGCACTCTATTGAGGTAAAGAATATTTTACACCCTTGCAGGTGTAAAATAGACCTGTTCACCTCCCAGTTGAGAAATTGGAGGTGAGAACTTATTGAAGAATAACTTGGGGGCAGAGGTCCTAGATGGAAAGTTATAGAATCTTCTAGATGTCAGAGCTGGAGATGCTTGGAGATTATTGATCGCAGTGGCCTCCTTTCATAGATGGGGAAACTGAGGCCCAGCGAGGCTCGTGATTTGCTGGCACCGGCACCCGGTGTCCTGACTGGGCAGCTGGTACCTGGAACATGGTAGGCGCCTGTGTGCGTTGACTGCGTGCGCTGACACCCCGCCCAGAGGTGGTTGCATTCTAGGGACCCGTTTTACAGGCAACGACCCCGGGACTCATCATGGACGTGACTCGCCCAGCGAGCCACTCAGTGGTGGAGAGTCAGGGTTTGGGCCCGAGCCCTAAGCCTGCTCAGCCGCCTTGTGTCCTCTGGTCATGTCACAGCGCGTTCCATGTCCCTCTCCCATCCCGTGCTCCGTGGTGACAGGGACTTTGTCCCCCGGCGTCCTTGGGTCAGGTCCCCAAATTTCCCTCCACCGTCTCAGCGTAGCCACTTGCTGAATCCTGGGTGACAGACAGGATATGTGACTTGAAGTTCGAGATTTTGCCAGGGTTACAGACGTGTTTCCTTAGTGAATCTCATCTTGTTTCCGTAACTACTACCTGTCAGGCAACCTGCACCCCAGGTTTTGAGTGAGCGAAAGCGACTTGCTGCTCATCCTCCTTCAGCAAACACGTGCCGAGCACCCGCCGTGCACTGGCCACTGCACCCGCCGACCTCTATCCAAGACACTAGGTCTCTGAGCGGGGGCTGCCTTTCTGGCCTTTCTGGCCAGGATAGATTCTCCCCGGGGTGGGGGGGCCAGGGCCACTCTCTCTGGATCTCGGGTTTCCAGGCTCCATAATCCCTTTCCCTGGAGCAGGTGCTGGCGAATACTTGCTCCGCAGTCCAAACGGACACGACTTCCACTTTAAACACCCGAGAGCCAGGCTGTCGAAGGAAAACTGAACCCTGAAAACCCAGGGGATATTTTTGCACATGTGAATAATGACCTAATTTTTCAACATCAGGGTTTTGATTCTTGTAGATGGAGGGGTTTGGTTTTAGTAAGTCCAGCCTGCTGTGTGGGTAGGTGAGGTTCTCATCACTAGGTTGGGACTCTCAGGGTACCACAGCCTCTTCTCTTTCCATGACCTCTGAGTCGATCCAGCTGCCGGTCCCTCCTGAGGTGGGCCCCCCTGGGGACAGGTGATTCCCCCTTGGGAGGCTGGGCAGCCCTGCCTCTGGGAATGACCGTGACCTTCACCGTCCACTGTCATGAAAACTCCGGAGACACCTTCCACACTCCGGACCACACCTTCCACGCCCGCAATTCCTTCCTCAGCTTTGCAACTAACAGGTAGGGTGTGGGTGAGGCTCATTTCCCCCGTGCAGGTGCAGGTCAGGTGTACCGGGATTTCATGTGGGGGGCGGCCGACTGGTAACAAACACAGAGATCCTAGTGCCCCTAGAAGGAGAGTTTTACTGCCGTGTGGCGGGAAGCTGTTGGCCATGTCCCCTGGAGGCCGGAGGCGAGGAGTTGGGGTTTGTGATAAACTCTTGTGTAGCCGTGAAAGCCGGACTGCAGGGGAGATGTAAGGAGCCCGGCCGTTGCGCTGGCCCTGTGCTGGGTGGAAGCCAACCATAGACTTTATAGAAGTTGGTCAGAGGAAGCACACACCTTCCGGTGCTCCAGTGCTGGTGAGGAAGGAGTGAGACATTCACTGCATCTGCTGTGTACAGGCCTTTCCACATGACATCCGCTGACTCCTCCCTGTAGCCTGTTTGTAGAGAGGGACAGAGCGTGAGCGGGGGAGGAGCAGAAAGAGAGGGAGACTCAGAATCTGAGGCAGGCTCCAGGCTCTGAGCTGTCAGCACAGAGCCCGATGCAGGGCTTGAGCCCATGGGCTGTGAGATCATGACCTGAGCCGAAGTCGGACGCTTAACCCACTGAGCCCCCCACGCGCCCCACCATCACCCTGTTTAACGAGACCTCCAGGCGATTCTAAAGGTGGAGAACTCCGGGCCCAGGGGCAGGCAGACCAGCTCAGAGGAGGAGAGAGAAGCAGCAGGCCTCGCAGGAAGGACGCTTGGGCAGGGCTTCCCGGGTGTCTCGGGGGGCAGAAGGCTGTCCCCAGGTGTGGCTGACCGCTGCAACTTGGCCTTCTCACAGGCCTGCTCAGCACACCCGGGCCGGGCATAGGGGCCAAAGCCTGGTGGAGGATCTGGGGTTAGGAGTCGGACGCAGCTCAAGCCCCAGCTCTGGCCTTCGTGGGACTTTCCCAAAACAGGCAGCTCACCTCTCCGGGGCTCTGTTTCTGCACCTGTCATGTGGGGAACACGCCTAGTTCAGGGCCAGCAGCTGAAGCCGTTATGGAGAAGGCCTCTGGCGCACGGTGGAGCTCCGTGCGTGGCGTATGGGCCCTCTGTGAGACTGGGGCCTAGGCCACCCTGGAGGACACGGAGCCGGCTCCTCCCAGCCCCGCAGCCCATCCCCCTGCCCCCCGACAGAGCTCCCACCAGCCCCATTGGTGGTGGGAGCCTCTCTCCTAAGCCCCACAAGAGCTCTGGGGAGGGAGGGCACGGCGGAGGAGTGTGATAAAGCCAGAGGCCCTACCCCTCAGGCCTGCCAGTCTGGGCCTTTCCATCACAGCGACCTTGGCTGCTGTTGACGGAGCCTCGCTGTGTGCCAGGCGCCGGGCTCGGGGCTTTAGAGCCACTGACCTGGTTTAGTGCTTGCGTCGAGCCTGGATCCGGGTATGTATTATCCCCGTTATATCGATGAGGAAGCAGGCAGAGGCTGTGCCTCCCAAGTATGTCCTTGTTCCCTGTTCGGAAGGACCAGCAAGCATCTCGTGGCTCCCCTTGCCTTCTGTGTTCCCTGCTGGGACGTGGGGGACGTGCTGTTGGCCATGGGTCCCCCCCGTGGGGGGATGTGATGAGGCCAGGTTTGTGCCGCTGCAGTGGCCCAAGCACTGCACCGGCTGCTCGGGAAACTTGAGCCCGAGAGACGCCTGGGGCCACCGTGCGCAGAAAGGTTGGCCCAGCAGAGGCCTCAACTACGTTTCGCCCTCCAAAGCTGGGGGCTCTTTCCTGAGACTGAGAGGTCGGGAAGGGCGTCGCCATCAACACCTGCTCGTCTGCGCCGTCAGCGCGGACCTGACACCGCTCAGCATGCAGGACACGGGGCGCCCGGGCCTGACGCCGCTCAGCGTGCGGGGTATAGGGGCCTGTCCGACTTCGTCCCGCTGCCAGTCCCGCAGGCCATCTCCCCGGAGCGGTGGTGGTGGTGGGTGACGTCCTGTGTCTGGCCACAGTTCTGGTCGGCCTGGAAAGTGAGAGAGAGAGAGAAAGGTACTGGCCGCTGTTAGAGGGGGCCACGTCTTTGCGTCAGGGAGAGCCCTGAAGATGGGAGGGGCCCCCTGCTGTGGGGGTAAGAGGAGCAGGGCGTCTATGAAGTTCAAGAGCCCGGAGCAGACGATGGCTTTTACAAACGCAAGTGTCTGGGAACTCCGCCCTCCTTGTTTCCATGTTGTCGGGGGCCGTTGTTACCCTACAACTTTGGGTTTGAGCAGTGGCATCAGAGACCTCTAGGCCCGTACTGCCCAACAGACATGGCACGCGGCCCATTATGGAGAAAGCTCGCCAACCCGTGCGCTGGTATAGTGCTGTCCACTAGAAGTTTCTAGCGCTGTGGTAGCATCCTGCATCAACCTGACAGAGGGGGCACTCACCATCCAACCCTCGGAATGTGGCTGATACAGCCGAGGAGCTACGTTGTTTCATTTTAATTCATCTTGTGGCTGGCTGGTGGATACCACGTGCCACGTACAGCCTGCATCTAGAAGGAAATATAAGTGCAGAACAGCTACGGGCAGTTCAGGGATCTCCGCACGTCAGCCATTCCTGTTCGCCTGTACATCCACGGCCTACGTTCCTCAAATTTGTTTTCTTAAATTGACTCCCTATTTTATACCTAATTAAATTCATTTTAAAAGGACGTTCAGCGCTGTCCCTAAAGAAAAGCAAGTATCACTGGCCAGAAACAGGATGTGGTTGTTGAGTTATTTTGTTGTATCTGTTACATAACGCGATCGACTTTTCACTAAGAAACGCTGTGTGGCGCCAGCTCTCAATCTGACGCTTGCTTTGTTTGCTAAAAAGGGATTGATAAACAGCCTGGGTGGGCAGGGGTGGTGCTGTGGGGACGAAGAGCACCCAGACCAGCCCGGGACAAGGGACCGATCAAGAGGTTTAAGCAGGCAGGCGCTGGAGTGAAAGTAGGGCCGCAGGCTCACTGAGCAGGTGCGCTCCAGGTGGCTGCAGCCAGGGGGCGGGGGCGGGGGAGCGGCCAGAGCCAGGCGCAGAGGCGTGTGGCACGGCTTCTACCCTGAGTGTGTTGCAGGTTCCCCCTGGCAGCAGTGTGGGGCCTGGGTCTGGAGCCGCCTGGAGGCCGTCACGGTCACCCAGGTGACGGGCGGGGCTGGATGACAGGTGTGGGAAGATAGAGTGACAGCCCGAGCTTTCTCTCCCAGGCCTGTTGGGAACCTGGAGCTCCTCAGCCGACAGCACCCTCCACATCGACCCCAGGACGTGCGTGGCTGTGGCCCGAGAGACGGAAGCTGTGATGGTTTTTACTGTGAGGTTGCTGGGCACCTGAGGACCTACAAGGAGGTAGGGCCTCGGGGCATGTGCAGTGGAGCCCTTAGCTTTCTGTCCTGAATGGCTGCTTTCCCTTCACAAAGGAAAAGTCCCAGCACCCTGGTCAGCAGTCAGGGTCTGGAACCCGAGTTGGGGTCTGCTCCCCACTTCCTCTGGGATCGGACAGGGGCCCTTTTCTTCGCAGGCCTTTTCCTCCTCACGTTTCAAATGGTATCACGACCAGGGCTGACCTCTTAGGTCCTGGGACCTCCCCCAGCACCCATGCCGGCCAAGGGAAGGGGCAGGAATGTCCCCTGTGGGCGCTTCCCCGGGAGTCTCTGTGTGGGCAGGCCAGGTGACCATTTGGCGTCCCTGGCAAAGTTACGCCTCCGCGGCAAGTCACCTTTTGAGTCTCTCTGGAGGCGAACAAAACCGCTGCCTCTTCTATTTGTCTCCAGCCGAGAATGAAATCAATGAGCAGCGTCTGGCCGCGTTCCAAACGTGTCTCCAAACGTGTCTCATTTCAGAGCCAGCGTGCACGTGATCGAATCCAGCACTTTAACCTAATAGCTCGCATGTTTAGAGCCGAGGCTCTGCAGCAGGCGAGCCGGCGTGGATAGAGGTACCTTGTGACTGATAAAGCTGTACTCTCCCAGGAGGAGCCACGGAGAGTGGGCAGGGGCGGGTGGGAGGGGGCTCGAGGGGAGCGCCTGGTGTAGGCAAAGGTGTGCCGGGCTCAGGAGCATAGGCAGTGGGGGGAAGTAGAGGCAGGAGCTGCAATCAGATCGTGGGATACACGTCGGTTTCTGGGTAGTTCTGGTTGAGCATGTAGGCTCTGGGGCGAGGCTGCCTGGCTTCAAATCCCAGCCGGGCCACTGAGAGGCTGTGTGGCACTGGGCAAGTTATTTCACCTCTCTGTGCCTTGGTTTTCCTGTCTGTAAAATGGACATAAGAGGGCCGTGAGGATTAAAAGAGTGAACCTATGTGAAGCGCTAAAAATGGTACTCAGGGGGCGCCTGGGTGGCTTAGTCGGTTAAGCGTCCGACTTTCGCTTGGGTCATGATCTCGCGGTTCGTGGGTTCGGGCCCCGCGTCGGGCTCTGTGCTGACTGCCAGCTCAGAGCCTGGAGCCTGTTTCAGTCTGTGACTCCCTCTCTCTCTGACCCTCCCCTGCTCACGCTGTCTCTCTCTCTCTCCTAGAAATAAATTTTAAAAAAATGGTACTCAGCACTTCGCAAATGTTGGGAAGGTATTAGCTGCACCTCTTATTCTTGCAGAGTGAAGAGGCAGAAGCTTATGCCAGTCCCAGTAGGGATTTACCAGGGTTTTTTGCTTTTAAAGTAAGGAGTGATGGAAATCACGGAGTATGTTTGGAACGAGGACCCCGTGGCTGGCAGCTTCTCGGGAAAGATGATGAGTGGACAGAGGCGTGGCCGGCTGTAGGCATGGCGGCTCCTCTAGGCAAGGCTGGTGACAAGGCAGCAGGTCCCAGGCCGAAAGCTGGAGACAGGGTGAGAGTCCACAGTACAGAAGTGGTTCTCAGAGACCTGAGAGTGGACGGGGACATGCAGAACTTGCCAGAGCGGAGAGGGGCGAGGCCTTGGGCCCCTCTACCAGGTGTGGGGGATGTGGCAGAGGAAGCAGGGAGAAGATGGCAGGAGTCAGGGGTACAGAAGTAGGTGGGAAGACCAGGGCCTGGATGCCCACACGTGAGTCCGGGGTGACGGGGCTGGCCTGCGCTCCTGCATCAGCCACGGGCCTGGGAGCCACGTGGGGCTTTAGGGAGAAGTGGGACCCCATCCCTGCCCCCCAGGAGTCCATGTTCTGGTAGAAATCAGACCTGTGGGAGCCCCGAAGTGCTGAGTGCCTGCCCGGAGGTGGGCGGACAGCCTTCCAGCTGGAGGGGGCCTGCACGGACCGAGGGCGTCAGGCTCTGGGGGCCTGGGGGGGAAGGGTGATCCCAGCCCAAGGAAGGCACAGAACTGGGGCATCTGGGTGCAGCCAGTGTGGGATAGGCAAAGGGAGTGAGCAGGGGCCAAATCTGGGGAGCCGATTCTGCAGGGGCCTTCACTACCCAGGCTGTGTGAGTTGCATTTGGTCAGGTGGATTTATCTGGAAGAAACGCCAGTAAAGTAAAACGGCTCCTCTTCTCTTTGCTGGACGACAGGTTAACCAAACTGATGCACAGGCAGGTGGTCTGCAACTGTCACAGGAGCCCGAACCCACAGCCCACCCCAGACTGAACGTGTTCAGACCTGCTGTTGGGACAGGAGGCCTATTCAGAGGGAGGGGGGGGGTCTGACCGGCCCCGGGTGTGACTCAGCTCCGCCACATCAGGCCACGGCTACAAAAGACGTTGGGCCTCAGGTTTGTCCCCTGTGCAGTGGGCAGTGCCTGCATCCCAGGCAGCAGGGTGAAGCCACAGGAGCCCACATGTGGTCGGTGCTCAGTGCTGCTGCCTCCCCAGATAGTGATCCGTGTCCCTCAAAGGGTCGTGTCCCGTTCCGTCTGCCCAGGCCAGACCAGCTTCCAGGAGGCCTCCAAAGTGACCGTCAGTGTGGGAGACAGAGGCTCTAACCTGAGAGGTAAAGAGTGAGGGGCTTGCTTGGGGAGGGGAGCCCCACCCCCCGGCTCAGGGAGCAGGGAAGAGGCTCCTCATGGCCCTCCTCAAACTCACACGAAAGGCAGAGAGAGTGTTTAAACCCCACGGGCCCGTTCCTTCCAGCTTTTTAGAAATCCGAGGCTTTCTAAAAGAGCCCGGCACCCAGAAACTGCCTGTGTCTGAGCTGGAAATGCCACCTCAGCCCCCGCACACCCGAGGGAAGAAAGCCCCAGTTTACCGCCGGCAATCCCGGAAAGGAATGACCGAGCAGGCCTCACCGCCGATTTTGGTTCTTGTAATTACCTTTTCCAAGTCATGCATAGAACGTGCGACCCTGTCCCCTGCCCGTGGCAGCCCTGGACATCAGCTGCCAGAAATAAATACATTGATAGGGGCTGGGATTGTTTTTTGTTGTGTTCCTTTTATTTTTTTTTATTTTTTTTTTATTTTTTTAATGTTTTATTTATTTCTTAGGAGAGAGAGAGAGAAACAGCGTGAGCAGGGGAGGGTCAGAGAGAGTGGGAGTCACAGACTGAAACAGGCTCCAGGCTCTGAGCTGGCAGTCAGCACAGAGCCCGACGCGGGGCTCGAACCCATGAACCGTGAGATCATGACCTGAGCCAAAGTCGGTCGCTTAACCGACTGAGCCACCCAGGCGCCCCTGTTTTATTTATTTCTTAGGAGAGAGAGAAACAGCGTGAGCAGGGGAGGGTCAGAGAGAGTGGGAGTCACAGACTGAAACAGGCTCCAGGCTCTGAGCTGGCAGTCAGCACAGAGCCCGATGCGGGGCTCGAGCCCGCGAACTGCGAGATCATGACCTAAGCGAAAGTCGGACGCTTAACCGACTAAGCCACCCAGGCGCCCCTTTTGTTGTTGTTGTTGTTGTTGTTGTTGTTGTTGTTGTGTTTCTTTTAAACCCACGTACCCGGTAGAATTAAATACCACTGTTCTCGTTCTGATTAATGAGGTAGCTTTACCGCATCATGGAAACCTCTCTGTTCCTGCTTCAGGGCACGGGGCCGATGCTGCGCAGGTGCCGAGCCAACGGTGTATTAGTCGGGGACGGTTGCCCTCCTGATGCCCAGCAGTCAGTTGCCCATCGCCCCGCCGACGCGAACAGACGATGTGAGTTATGGACCCGACCCCTCTGCCATGCTGGTGGGTGCAGGCTCTGGCCCACATGCGGAGATTCTGATCTGAAGTTGTTCGTGATTCAGAATGACCCTCCTCCTCCGTAGAATGGTCGTCAGCTTTTATAAACTATGGCGCTGTCACGAAGCTCTGGGCCGCCCTCGGGGGACCCGGTGAGGAAGGAACGTGGGGCGTTTCACAGCCCGGCCGTCGGCGCGTGGCTTGTTCTTGCTTCCCTGTTTCGGGGCCTGCAGGCAGGTGCGGGGGCTGGGGTGTGGCGGCCAAGAGGCCTGGCCCATGCCCGTCTCACCCCTTCCCGTCTCCAGGTGAGTGCTCCCCCTCCCAGCTGGAAGCCATCAAGACCCTGCACCCAGAATGGCTCATCGGCTGCCACCTCCAGTTCAAGGACGACGACTCCTATTTCCCAGCGCGTGACGTGTTCATGGCAGAACCAGGATTTGACGCCGCTCGGGGTGAGTTTGCGAGGGTTTGCGTGTGAACAGTGGCCTGCACGGAGGGTTCCCTTTGGTGCGTGGGGCTCACAGCAGCCATCTGTCCCGACAGCCATCTGTCAGGAGCCCAGCCTGGCGGTTGATGACCCCACTCTGGCCTGTCATTCCTTTCGGCCACCAGGAGGGGCTGGCCATCCCATGCCGGGTGACGGGCATTCTCAGCAGCTACTTACACGCAGCAGGCAGGACACAATCGGGTTGGAAAGCCCGGGTTCGAGTCTCTTTCTGCTCTTCCCAGCTCAGGCCCAGTGGTGTTGAGCTGCTTCCCTCTGTGAAATGGGAAGGATGGTGCCTTGGCCCGGAGTGGTGTGTGCGCGAGGGCGGTGGAAGGGCCCTTGCTAACCAGCCGAGGGGCAGACGGTGTGTCGGAGCGTAACCGCGATGACGGTGATGCCGGGCCACAGGCTGGAGCGACTGCCCGGCCCCCGGGCAGGCTGACCTCATGACGGAGTGCCTGGCAAGAGGGGTGCCCACTCGGGGTGCTTCGTGGGTTCAGTAGGATCGTTCCTGCGATATGCTCAGTGTAGTGTGTGGCACACACTCATGTCCAGTCTCCACGATCGTGCCCAGTGTCATCATGATGGTTGTCGAGGAGCATTGGGGCCATTTTTCAGTTCCGTCCAAGAACGTGCAGCCCAGTCTAGATTAGAGGAGTTAACAACAGCGTCATTATTTACTCATCCCCACACTGAGCCAGGATGGCTAGGCCCTGACATGCACAGCTGGCCCCGACGTCCCTACCCCGGGGACGTCAGTGCAGCCGGGATCCGGTGAGCAGAGGATTCTGAGGAGGGAGTGAAAGAGCTGGTCACAGAAAGGGTGTCCAGGCCGGATCAGGGGTGCTGAAGAGAGAAGTCCCTGGAGGAGGCAACGCCCCACCTGGGCTCTGAAGGATGCGTAGGAGTTTGCAGTTAGAAAAGCAAGGAGGAATTGCCGCGTCCGGGGTGGGTGGGAGAGGGGACGATGTGGAGCACCCTTGTCTCCACAGGCCGGGACCCCTGCTCGCTGACGATGCACAGGCTGTGGACCAGCAGCTGAGGCACCTCAGCAGGAAGAAGATGGCTCTGCTAGTCACCGCCTCCGTCCCGGGCAGCCGCCTCTATAGGGAGGCCGCCGATGCCAAGGTGCCCTTCCGTCCAGGGCTTTACACAGACCAGGCTGAACTCATTTTGAGCAACCAGTTCTGAGGTCAAGGTCTTTGGTGCCGTGGGCATTCCAGAGAACCTGCAGGTGAGTGGCGTCCACACACGAGCCAGGGGTCTTGGAAAGGACGGGGAGGCAGGGAAGACCAGGTGGCACGTGGACATCCTGGACCACCTCTCTTTAAAAATAAAAAAAAAATGTTTTTAAGTAACTACCCATAACCTTTTCTTTTTCTCCATATGACTATCTATGAGCTTGTATAATTGTATTAGTTGCTGGGAATTTTTTTTTAACGTGTATTTACTTCTAAGAGTGACAGCGTGAGCAGGGGAGGGTCAGAGAAAGAGGGAGACACAGAATCTGAAGCAGCTCCAGGGTCTGAGCTGTCAGCACAGAACCCGACCCGGGGCTCTGTCCCACGAACCATGAGATCATGAACTGAGCCTAGGTATGACACTTAACCGACTGAGCCACCCAGGCGCCCCAGCATTTTGCTTTTTAACATGGCCACGAGGCCGATCAGAATCCAGACTGCATTTCTGAGCCTCCCCAGTACTTAGAGTTGGCCTGGGACGCTGTTCTGGCCAAAAAGAGGGAAGCGTAAAGTGTGGGGTCTTTAAAAGGAAGGCGTGGGTCTTTTGCTCCTTGCTCCTTCCTGTTGGTTGAAATAAGAATGCGATGGCTGGTGCTTAGGCAGCCATTCTGGATTATGAGGGCAAGGGCCCCACCACGGGGATGCAGTGAGCCGAGGGAGCCCGAGCCTCTGATAACCAGGGGGACCCGTGGGGCACAGCCTGGCCTGCCTGCCTGAGGCTCTCACGTGAGAGGATAGAACCATGTGTGTCAGCCCATGTTAGTCCATTGGGTTTTGGCCTCTCTTTGTCAGTCCTTCCCGTGAGGGTGGTTTTACAGCTGTGATTTGGAGATGTTTGACCACATCTCTGGGAGCCCGAAGCTTCAGAGTCTGAGTCATGGGGAATGGAGCTGTTGGGGTAGTTGCTAAATTTAATCTTATTCAGTGGACGAAGGCTGTTAGTTCATACAGTATGAGTCACTGAGGCAGAGGATGGGCTGAGGCCCACGCACCTTGACGCAAGTGGGTGGTGGTACCCAATGAGAAGTCATGGGGGCTGGCGGGGTTCTCTAGGGGAAGACTCGATGGGATAGCCTGGTGGCCGTGCCTAGGCTAAGAGGGGCAAGAAGACAGAGCTTCTGGAAAGGGGGAAGGTGGGCAAATGGACAGGCCTTCTGAGAGGAGGAGGGGCCGCACCGCTGCCTGCTGGGAGAGAAGTAGACAGAATGACAGATCTTGGTGGGTGTGGGGGTTTAGAAACAGAGACAGGGACAGAGGGAGACCCAGGGATTGGCGGCGACTGAGTGATGTGTCGGCAACCATAGGTTTGGGACGGTCTTTCTCGTGTCGCCTTCCTTTCTTCCCACGTGTGTTGAATTCGTCATTGATTTCTTCATTCGTTCCTTCACTTAGCCAGCACTTGCCTGGCCTCCTAAGTGCCAGCCCCCAGGGGGATGCCCGCTGGTGTGAGGGAGGGGGGAGGGGGCTGTGCAGCCACCACAACATGCCTCTGCCGCTCGTCCTGGAGGTGCCGTATGTGCCAGAAACTCTGAGACTATTTAGAATCCTTGTAAGAGTTGGGGTAAAAGTGGGACTGAGTCGCAGGTGCGGGAGCATGGATGCAGGGGTTAAGGGGGTGTCTTTGCACTGTCAGCTCCCAGGCACACCCCTTCCCTGTGCCCCAGGTCTGTCCAACCACGTCTGGCTCTCCCCTGGTCCTTACACAGCAAGCCAGAGGCTATCCAGAGGCAGGGAGGAGACTTCCTGGATTTAAAAACAAATTTCAGTTTTAGAAGAGGAATTTTGACAGGCAGTGGGGAGGTGGTTGGGACACAATGCCTGAACCCTGAGAGCGGAGGAGGGTGCGGCCTCAGCTGCCAGCATCGGGGATGTTGAGTTTGCATCCTGGCTTCCTGGAGTCCCCCTGGTGTACCCGACCAGAGTCTGATTTAGCGGCAAAGCCGAGTGTTCGGACTATTTTTATCCACTCCAGCAAGCCTTTTGATCTCGGTGATGCTGCACGAAGCCGAGTTGTGCTGGCTCCTGCACGCCGGCCTCCTGGGTCGACCGATGGGGGATAAGGACTGAATTCAGGAGAGGGCTAGAAGGACCTCCCCGTCCACACGCAAACACAGGCAGGCAGAGAACTCGGCCAGAGTTGCCAGCTTGTGTGTGCCAACCCTGGGGCTCTTGTCTCTCTGTCCTGAGTGGGAAGGTGGGGGTGGGGTGCTGGCCAGACCAGGCATTAGTTGAGCACTTACTATGCACCAGGAACTTTTCTTGTACAGAGGAGTGTTGTTTGTTTTAAATAGTGTTTTGAGTTTTTAACTGTTTACTTCTTAATTTTTAGAGAGTGAGAAGGAGCTGGGGAGGGGCAGAAGGAGAGGGACAGAAAGAGAGAGGGAGGTAAGGAGGGGGAGAGAGAGGGAGAGAGAGGAGAGGGAGAGAGAGGAGAGAATCCCAAGCAGGATCTACACCGTCATTGCAGAGACCAATGTGGGGCTTAGTCTCACAAAGTGTGAGATCATGACCCGAGCCCCAGTTAAAACAGTGGGATGCTTAACCAACTTCACTCACCAATAGCTGCTCAGGGGCCCCTAGTTTTGAAAGATATGGTCAATACAGATTACATAAAACTTCTCTTTTGTAATCATTTTTCGGTGTCTCATTCAGTGGCAATAAGTACACACACAGCGTTGTACAGCCGTCCTCACCAGCCGTCTCCAGAACTCCTTCCATTTGCAAACCTAAAACTCTACATCCATTAATCACGAGCTCCCCACTCCTCCTTCCCTAGGACTGTCTACCCTACTTTTATGTCTCTAAGTGCCGGGAGCCGCACCGGCCTCTCTGGATGGCAGTCACAGGAAGGATGTTAGCGTTTGCACAGCTCCAGCCAAAACTGGTATCTCCTTCTACTACTACTACTGGCTCATGTTGGATATAAGCCTGCTGGTATTGACCAGGCCTCACAATATTCCATATGAGACCCATATTCTGAATACAGGTACCTCATAAGGAAAAACAATTCCTGCATTTACAAAAGAGATTTTAGATGAAAGCTCTGTGGGCGATTGTCAAATGTCTCTTCCTATGGAGCTTGCACTTCTGAGACTTAGGGTGTTAAGAAAACAAGAGTTACAACTGAGCCTGGCCCTGAGACAATGGGCCTATTTTGGGGTTAAGAGCAGAACATAGTTACTACATATATTTTTGCTAATTGGTGAAGCATAACAGTTCCTTCCTCAAGGCCTACATTTCCCTTACACAACTGGGATACACCCTCCCTTACACTGGCAACTGGGATGAGGATAGAGAAGAGTAGCTAAAACAGAAACCCAGGTGCAAAGACTGACACATTTAGGGCCTCCGTGTTAGTTTCCACAAACAAACCAATGCAGAAACATTCATCCTCTTGACAGCCAGACAGAATGACTCCTAGCTGATCTGTATGCAATGTAACCTATTTGTTTCCTGTTTTTCACTAAGAGCATCCTGTTATTTCCTTGGTCGTAAATTCACTATGACTGGGATAATTCTGCAATTGATATCACAAAAGGCCTCTCACTGTAAGAATTTCCATTTCTCTGACCTCATATTGTTGTTGAACCTTTAAATAAAGACCCCAAAACCGACAGGATAGAGATGCCTGCCTGGTGATTAAAAAGAATCTCGGGGCTCTCTCGCTCTCTCTCGCGCCAACACTGTCCATCCTTCAGGGACCCGTGGACCTGCTGGAGCCGGCTCAGCCTCTGACAGTTTTGAAAAAATTTTCTTAGGTTTATTTATTATGAGGGACTGAACATAAGGAGGGGAGGGGCAGAGAGAGAGGGAGAGACAAAATCCCAAGCAGGCTCTGCACCCTGGGCTCAGAGCCTGATGCGGGGCTTGAACTCATGAACTGTGAGATAATGACCTGAGCTGAGGTCAAGAGTCAGACGCTTAACTGACTGAGCCACCCGGGCACAGATCTCTCTGGAGATTTTTTCTCAGGACAGTAAATGCCAGCCACCAGCATATTTTCCCCTTCTTCCTTCACGCACGGCATCCCCGCAGCCTGGCACAGCCTTCCTCCTACGGGAACACACTATTCACAGAGCACTGATCACTGAACACACGTTTACCACACATCTGCCGGGCACCATTGCTCCAGTGGAAAACACTGGTATTTACCCAGGGGCTCCAGGACTCATTGGTAGTAAACTGGGATCCGGAGGGGTAACGAGCATTATTTAGGCCAGGCAACGGGCAGCAGTCAGGGAGGAACTCCCTGTGCAAAGGCCCTGAGGTGGTCAGTTTGAGGCACTCCGATCCGTCCCCCTGAGTTCAAGATGAGGACAGTGGCCATCCTGCCAAACCCTGCCCTGCCCACCCCTGCATCCTTCCTGGGCTGACTTTGTAGTTGGGGACCTTGAGTCTGAATGCTGCTCTGTCCCTGCTCATAGCTGTGTGACCTGGGGTCGTGGCTTCTGCTCATGATGCCTCAGGTCCCTTCTCTGTGAAATGGGAGAGAGGCTGTGCAAGTAATAGGCTTTGCAGAAGCCTAGATCAGTATATAACATACCCGGACAGGACTGTGATCAGTAGTCAATGTGCACTACTATCTTCTATCGTTGTGGTCATTGGCACCCATTCTGTTCGAAGCCCATAATACTTTTCGAGGCATTACTGGCTGCTGGGTGAAGTCACAGACTGTGCCGTTAAATTTGGGAGCCAGGTTAAGTGTCAGCTCCTCCACTAGCCTGCTGTGTGACCTTGAGAGTGTCACTCAACCTCTCTGAGCTGCATTTTCCTCCTCCAAAGCATGGGGAGGATGATTCTAAGACAGCCTCCCCATGTGCACATGTACATATTAGCCTATATGCGTACACCGTGTCCCTGAACCAGTCTCCTTGGTTGGGCCAGGGGAGTGCCGTAGACAGGGATGGAAGGGGGAGAGTGGCGGCACAGGGCACACTGTGGACGTGCTCTTCCACACCTCTGGACAGTTCGGTTTGCTCCAGCGAGCGTGTGTTCCTTCTGCAATTAGAACAGAGAAGCCCCAGAAAGTGGAGACATTCGATGGAGTCAAAGTACCGCTTGCCTCCTGGGACATCACGAGGCTTAAATGAGTCAGTGGTTGTGTAGTGATTGGAGTGGGGCCTGGTCTGCGGGACGGGCTGAGCGAATATTAGTTGTCGCAATGCTAATAATAATAATGTAAAATTAAAAAACAACAATCATTATTTCTAGAATGATTCGTTTTCAAGTGATTTTGCAACATCATGAACACCAGTCATGTAAGTTCAGAAGTGGGGTTCCCTTTCGTAGTGCGGGGCGTGGAGTGCTGAGGATCCCATTCTCGGGTGGAAGGTGAGAAGCCCCACGGTGGCCCTGGGCAGGGTGCCAGCCCCCTGGGCAGCCCCCATGCTCTGGTCTAATGCTGCCAGCCCTGGGGGCTCCTGAGTGCCAGGGTGGGGAGGCAAGATGTGTCCCTTTAGTCTGGGATGCCCTTGACAATCTGAGAAGGCTTCAGGGGCAGTGGGGGATGTCAGCGTGGAAACCGAGTCAGGGCCAAGCAGTGGAGCCTGTGCGTGTGACCTGAACCATCTTCCAGCCCTGACAGGTGAGAAGGCACCCTAGACAGTTCCCTGAGATGGCCAAGGAGTGTGGGGGAGGTGCTCTTGGGAGCCTGGGGGGCTTCCTCCTTTCTGCAGGCTGGGACTCCCCCTCCCCCAGCACTGGCCCAGGGAGAAGCAGGAGGATTTAGTTTTGTTTTTTTTTAAATGATGAAGACTTTCAAAGAGTCCAATAAGGATTTCACAGAATGGGTCTCAGTAGATGTCATTTGCATAACAAGTATGGAAATCACCAATAATGGGGAGGTATTGGCAAATGAGGAGCAGAGCCTGTTGTGGGAGCAGAGGCTTTGAGTAGCTATTGCAAGTCACATGCAAGTCTGTGACAAGGCCCCAAGTGTTTGGGGGAGAATGGCTTGGGAACCAGCTCGGGGGTGGCTGGGGACTGGGGCCTATCCACACCTTGTGGGACCAGAGCTTAGAATTTATATATTTGTGGGTGGTGGCCCTCTTTCATAAAAGAGCCTGGAATGATGTGTCAGATCTAAGAAGGGCCACACAAGTGAGCATCCTGAGGCTGCAGCCTCTTTGGTTCCAGAGGAAACCTGCCTCTGGTGATGCTTCCAACCAGGGGGTTGTAGCAGGAAGCCCTTTGTCCCCAGGGCTGCTGTGCCTCAGTAGCCTGTGTGACCTTGACCCTGCCACCTGTCCTCCATGGAGGGACTCATTTGAAGGACCTGTTCATGCATAAGAAAGAGCGGCAGCAAAGCTGGGGATTTCTGCCTTGGGGAAAGAGAAACAGCACAAGGCTTTGGAAAGATTCCAAATAGACTGCTGCTGGCTATTTAAATGCTGTTTTGATTCCTGCATCCATGAAGCTACTCTAGCTGACTGCTGGGGTCTCCTTTAGTCTTGTTTCAAGCTGATTTCTTATCTACAAAGTTGCAAATAACGTGGTAAAGCCTCCTGTTAGACTAGAGCAGACTTCCTCTCCCCCCATCCCCCCACGCCTCCACCCACTGTGATCCACCCTCTTCTGGCCTGTGTGATTTCTGCATGCACACTCTTGGGGTTCCTCTCTCTGCAGTCCTCTTCCCTCCATAGTTTATGCTGAACACGCTGACATGCACAAACATCAGTGCTCAAGCTAGTGTGTTGCTTTGCTGGCTTGGGTCCTAGCTCCATTGCGGTCCACTGCCATCCAGATCCAGTGAGCATCAGGTCCGGGTGGACCCGGGGACCCACATTGTGTCATCAGGAGTTCTTGTCGCTCTCTGCCTTCCATGTTGGCCTCACTGTCTAGTCGGTTTGTTGCAGGGAGCAGCCCCGACAGCTCCCCAAGGGAAGAGAGCGTCTCCTTCACAACAGTTCAGTTGCAGTGCCTGGCATGGGTTTGCCGGGCCAGGTCACATGTCCAGCCTCGATCTGGTGACTGAAACAAAGGGCATGAAATCCACTGATTGGCCAGATCTAGGTTACGTGCTCACCTTTCGGTTCTGTAGAGAGTTAACATTCTCCAAATTATATAGACTAGGAAAGCTGACGGGGGAAGTTCTTCAAAGGAAAAAAGATGGATTATTGGCATAAGATGAGGAATCAGAGGGCAGGAGTCAGGCAGGCAAAATAGTCACCGATGTCTACTGTGCTGTCCAGGACAGTGGAGGATCCTGGGATCTGAAGGGATAAGTTCACCCCCCAACTCGTAGAAAACCCAACTCAAAACCCCTAAGAGCCACCCATAACCCCAGGTGTCCTGGAGCCCGGAGTGAAGAACCAGATGACAGGAAGAGTTGGAAACAAGCTTAGGCCTTCCTGCTGGGGCTGCTGCCTCTGGGGCTCAGGGATGTGCAAGGGCGCCCGTGCCCAGGGGGGCTGTCAGTAGGGAACCTGGACAGTGGTAGGAAACACCGTGCAGGTGGTCATGGCATAAGAATTCTGGAAGGTCTATCCTTGGAGTTTGTTAGAAATAAGGCTTTTTTTTTTTTTTTTCTGAGACAGGAGAGTGTGAGCAAGAGTGGGGCAGAGGGAGAGAGAGAGAGAAAAATCTTAAAGCAGGCTCCATGCTGAGCATA
Organism: Proteles cristata cristata; assembly: GCA_017311185.1. Lineage (NCBI taxonomy): Eukaryota > Metazoa > Chordata > Mammalia > Carnivora > Hyaenidae > Proteles > Proteles cristata. Next base: position 12,761 of record JAESUZ010003718.1, on the reverse strand, counting down.
GAGCCTGATGTAGGGCTTGATCTCATAATCACCAGATAATGATCTGAGTGAAAATTAAGAGTTCAATGCTAACTGACCAAGATACCCAGGTATCCCAGAAACGTAGCATCTTTTTTAAAAAATTTCTTTTTTAAAGTTTTATTTATTTCTGAAAGGAAGAGAGAGAGACAAAGCGAGCAGGGGAGGTCAGAGAGAGAAGGAGACCCAGAATCTGAAACGAGCCCCAGCCTCCGAGCTAGCTGTCAGCGCAGAGCTTCACGCGGGGCTCAAACCCACGAACCACAAGATCATGACCTGAGCCGAAGTCGGACACCTAACCGATGGAGCCACCCAGGTGCCCCCAGAAACATAGCATCCAGAGCCCCACTCCAGACCGCCTCCATAGGAATTTGAATTTTCAGGTGAATCCGATCCCTAGTGGATTCATGGGCCCTGCTAAAGACTCCCCTCTCATCCCTTAGCCCTCCCATTCAGGGCTGGCGGGACCTGTGTTAGGTCTTTAATTCAGACTTTCCTCTTCGTCCAGAGAGCAGTGGCCACCGGAGTCCTTTGCCCTCGTCTCCTCAGTACACCCTGGCCCGGCTTCTAACTGCCAGCACCGCCTTGCAGCTGGAGACCCCTTGTCCGCTCGGGGAGCCGGCTGCAGGGTGGAGACGGCGTTCGCGGTTCCCGGGACCCTTCAGCCTGTTCCCCAGCGGCCTTGTCCCCTGGCTGGGAGAGCTGTGCACAGGGCTCCCCGGTGGCGCGGGTTCCTGTTTTTCACAGTGGTGGCTTCTGCACGGTGGCAGGATTGATAGCCGTGATTAGCCGCCTTCTCTTCCTTTCCTCACTTCCCTTCCCCCGTTGCCTTCAGCTCCCAAAGAAGCAGCTTGGGGCAGGATCCTTGTCTCCAGGGGCGTCTGGGACAAGTCACACTAAGGCACGTGTGGCCGAAGCTTGCACACGTGTGAGGCCTCATGCTGGCTCCGGGTGCTGGTGTGCCGGGTGCGAGGCTGCGTCTGTGACCTTGCATGTGCTCGTGCCAGTTAGGAGAGTCGTCCTGTTCCTGGTTCTCCCCCTCTTTGCAGGGGAACCAGAGGGCTCCAGGACGCTCCCCGCCACCTGCCACCCTCACCACACTGACGCCTCGGCCAAGCGTGCCCCTATAGGCGTCACCCTCGCCAGAGTCCCGCCCTGCCACTCTCTGCCCCTTCTCCCCACGTCACTTTTACTCCATCGCCCTCTGACCATGATGATATACATACGAACACGGGCATCCTCGTTTCAAAAGGTGCCTGCTATGTGCTGCTCGTCGCGTGTGAGATTGAGGCCAGCTCCGTTATGGGCTCACGTAACAAACGTCTTCCCACCCCCTGCAGCATGCTAGAGGCCAGGCCCTGTGCTGGGCTCTGGCCCTTGGAGATGCATCATCTCCTACAGAATCACCCCTCCTCCTTCCGTCTTGCACAGCAGATCTGCCTGGGAGCAGCCTCCCTGTGAGAGGCCGGCTCCGGCAGGTCCAGGGGTCCCTGAAGGATGGACGGTGTCGGCGGGAGAGAGAGTGAGAGAGCCCCAAGATTCTTTCTCTTCACCAGGCAGGCATCTCTGTCCTGTCCGTTTTGGTGTCTTTATTTATAGGTTAAATGATAACATGACATCAGACAAAGGAAGTTTTACAGTGGATAACTCTTTGTGATAAGATGCTCTGGAACATGTACAGAAGCAGAACTATTCCAATTATAGTGAGGTTAAGTAAATCTTACAAGTAAAGAATTCACAGGGTATTCTTAGGAAAAGACAGGATACATATTTGTTCTAAGTTAATAATGCTAAGGATAGGTCATAGGTTAAGTGTATAGATGGGCTAAGAGTCATTGTGTCTGGCTGTCAAGAGGACGAATGTTTTTAGCTGGTTCAAGTTGTTTGTGGAAACCTATTTGATGCTGAATGTGTGAACACCATGGAGGCCCTAAATGTGTCAGCCTTTTGTTTGTGGGTAACGTTTTATCTCCTTTTATCTATCCTCATCCCAGCCACCTGTAAGGGAAGGTGTCTGCAGAAAGTAGGCCTTGGGGAAGGGCCTGCCATAAATCACCAGTTAGAAGAAGGTGTAAGTATGAACTGAAGTTCTGCCCTTATCTGTTCCTCAACTCTAAATTAGGCTCATTGTCTCAGGGCCAGGCTCAGTTGTAACTCTTGTGTTCTTAGTCTCTTTATTATCTAAGTCTTAAATCTGCAAAGCATCCACAGAGCTTTCATCTATTTTCTCTTTGGTAAAGGCAGGAATATGCTTTTCCTGATGAGATATCTGTGTTCAGAATATTGGTCTGATATGGAATATAGTGAGGCTTGGTCAACACCAGCAGGCTTATTTCCAACATGAGCCAGTAGTAGCAGAAAGAGATACCGGTGTTCGTTTCTCATGGCAGGAGCTGTGCAAACACTGCCATGTCCTTGCCGTGACTGCCATCCAGAGAGGCTGGTGTGGCTCCCGGCACCTCCCAGCAGCTTGTTGATAGTGAGCCTCCATTCTCCAATGACACTTCAGGCAAGTGACATGAGAAGCCTAGTACCCTTACAGCATCCATAGGGGTTGTTATCATCCCCAATCCACAGATGAGGAAAACTGAGGCTCATCGAGGTTGAGTGACGTTCTTGGGTCACGTGGCAGCAGTAAGTGGCGTCCCGGGGCTGGGACCAGGAAGGTCTGACTCAGGGTCTGTTCTTGTTCCCTGGCGTGTCCTGGCTTCTCCGGCACAGGACTTCCTGAAACGATGGGCTCCGAACATTGACGCATCACCGTTACACGGCCATTAGCCAGGAGCTTCTACATGGTCTCAGCATTGCAGGCTCCACAGTGAACCTAACAAATCCCCTGCCTTCACGGGGCACCCCCTTATTGAGACATAGATAGAAGAAACAAAAGATCACTTGAAATGGGGCTGAGGGCAGGCTACCCAGTGGGGTGATGGGAAGGTGTTGGTTGGGGCTGCATCAACCGAAGGGCTGAGACATGGACCTGTAGCTCACACGTGTGGTCAGTGGCTGGAAGATCAGGACCTTCCCACGTGGGTCCCTCCTGGGCCACTCACAGGACAGCATAGCTGGCTCCCCGCAGGGCAGAGTCAACATGGACATTAAGAGTGAGAGGCGCACATGCAACAAGTGTGTGCATATCTGTACACACACGTGTGTGCACATGCAGATGTACCCACACACGTGTGTGCTTGCGTTTGTCCCCGCAGGCTCGACTTGCTCTCTTTTTTTAATGTTTTTCTTTTTTTAATTTGAGAGAGAGCACGAGCAGGGAAGGGGAAGAGAGAGACGGAGACAGAATCTGCAGCAGGCTCTCAGGATCTGAGCTAGCTGTCAGCACAGAGCCCGACTTGAGGCTTGAACTCAGAACCATGAGATCGTGACCTGAGCTAATGTTGTCCTCTCAACGTACTGATGTACCCAGGCGCCCCGACTTGCTCTCTTTTCTGCCACAGCTCTGAGGAAACGGAAAACAAAAGCAAACCACGAACCGTCTACAGCTGCTCCTAAGGCCGGCCCCTCCCCTGGCTGGCGTTTGCTTCAGCCCCCCGAGGATGGCTTTGGAGAGCCTTGCAGCTAAGGGAGGGCTCATCTGCTCTGCGCTGCATGCCCTGGGGTGAGGGGGCATCACACACTTGTCTTGGCCATTCCAGTCTTCCATGACCTGCCAGAGTAGGGGGCAGTGTGGCCTGTGTCAGGGTGTGAAATGCCACTTGGAATTGCTGGGCAGGAGGCCATGGTCCCTTGAGAATAAAGGGTAACATTCAGGCAACTGGAACCCACGTGGCTGGGAAACCCCTGCCTCCATCTTCCTTGCTACCAGCAGGTGCACAGGGGAGGTTGGGTGCTGCCAGAGGAGCGCCCATGGGACAGCGGGCCCGGATGTTTGGGGAACAGAGTGGGGACTCTGTCCCCCTTTTGAAAAGAAGTCGTCCCCTTTGTCGAACAGTGTGTTCATGTTTTCCATTGGAAAATTGTGGCTTCTCCGTCCAGAGGACATACGAGGTGTCCACACACATACGTGTGTGTGTGTGTGTGCGTAGAGGTCACAGACTCACTGTGGTATAGACACCTTTCCTCACCACCCGAGTCCACACGTGGGGCCCCCAGCAGCCCTATGGCCACACGATGTTCCCCACCGGCAGCTACACTCTTGGGGAGGAATGTCACCCTGACGTATGTGACCGCCGTGTCCCTGCGTGGCTGCATAGGGTTTAATTCCCAGATGGGCAATTTTTGGCTCAGGCACCAAAGTTTGGCTTCCTTCAGGTACATTGGGACATGGGCCTTCATTGGCTGCCTTGGCCGCTCCCCTCCGATACTCAGGGCAGCCAGGGGCTTGTGTGTTCTCCGGGCGGTTTCATGTCCCTCGTTTTGTGTGGATGGGCCCCGTTCACCTGTTTTCCTGCCGAGACACAGGAGGCCTCTTCCAGCTCAGGGCTCAGGGAGCACATCACTTGGGCCACGTCAGTGCAGGATTATTTATAACCTCGGTACTGAGATTTTGTTGTCTCGTGCTTCGAAGAATGAAGAGGGTGTTCCCATGATGGGATGGATCACCCTGGGTGCTGGGTTGTCCATTCCTGATGGCCTCGACTCCATTGTGTGTGGGTGGTGTGTGGCCGTATCAGTATCTTGTGGGTCGTACGTTTTAAGGCCTGCTACTTAGTTTCAGTCAGGTCTTTTGTCAGATTGCTGCGGGGACCCTGACGGCAGGAGGTGGTGTCTGGTCCGTGCTTTAGAGGAAGCACACACCTGAGGGGGTTCAGTGTGGTCAGGCCCTCCCAGCTTTGCTCCAAAGCACTTGTTTGTCCCCACCCAGGGACCTCAGGTCTTCATCTTTCCCTCTCTGCCTGCTGAATCCGGGCTTTTCCTTTTATAAAGTCATGTGTCTACTCGTGTTTGTACCTAAGACCAGACTTGTGGGTCCGATGGTACACTGACCTTCCGGGTAACAACGTCTCTCCTACCACTGAGCACTTACATGCACCCTGTGATGAGCCAGGGACACAGGGAGCATTATTGAGGGACCATTATTTGTGGACATCTGGGCAATAGACTGGGCCCCGCTGTGAGGGAGGGCAGGCTGCTTGAGAGGCCCGAGCAGGGTGGGAGTTGGGACGTTAGATCCCAGATTTCCTCATCCAACCTGAACTGCAGCCTTGTACCCTGTGATCAAGTCAAACTATTGCCCCCGCCCCCTGGCCCCCTGGGCGCATACCCACTTGGACCTGTGTTCTCTCGGCCATGCGCTTCTAAACGCTGTAAACACACTGTGTTTGCCGGCACTTCCCAGGTAACTCTCCTCTTGCCCTTGAAGCACAGGCTGGCCAGCTCTCTACTCACGTCACCACAGCCCCGAAGCATGAGGATGCGGGGCTGTGGCACACCAGAGTTGTGAACGATGGAGCCACTGTCCCAAATGCCACTGTCTGTGGCAGGTGCCTCAGCAGCCAGCACACAGGGGCCCCACGACTGGAGTTGTAGGGGAGTGTGTGTGTTTTCCTGGGTTGGATCAGCCTGGTCTGGGGTTTGGATCAGCCTCTCTGATGGGTCTCAAACCCAGAGAAGTGTGCCAAGGTAGTGACAATAGACTTGAATCCATCTCCATGACGTGGGTCTGAGATCTGGGAGACCCAGGAACCGCGAGATCATGACCTGAGCCGATGTCAGACGCTTAAGTGACTGTGACCCGCCCAGGCGCCCCTAATTTTCCCTAATTTTTAATAGAACCACAGATATAGTGAACGTGTTTGTGTCTTGAGTGTGTCAGCAGGGGCCTTCACACTTGCCTCTCCACCCCCAGTAGAGATTCTGGACCCAATTCCAGCACATACGTGCAGAGGTGTGAGTTTCCACACCACCAGGCCATTCTGAAACCCCCGTTGCATGTCCAGCAGTTCAACCCAATTCCGACACTCTGTAACTGGAGGTGGCCTCAGACCGCACAGGTCAGTGTCAGGCCTGCAAGCCCGCCCTGCCCCCACCCCACTTCACATGCCACCCCTCCCTGAGAGGCTAGATACCAAAGGAGCCCGTGCATTCTACGCTTGAGGTCACTCACTGTGTGAGAGTGGCTCACAGAGCTCAGGACCTGCTTGACTCACTAGAGAACTGCCTTTCCTTCTAAGGACATGACTCGGGAGAAGCCAAGGAAGAGAGAGGTGTAAGGCATGAGGTGTGGGAGGGGCTCCTAGCTCCCCTGCCCTCTGGGCACCCCACTCTCTCTGAACCTCCACAGGGTCCCCCACCAGAAGCAACCTGGACCCGTCCTTTCAAGATTTTTATTTTTTACCAAGGCTTCATTCCGTAGACCCAATGGATCAAATCACTGGCGGTTGGGGATTGATTTCAGGGGGTGGGACTGTACATTCCCATTCTTCGGTGCTTTCCAAATGTCACCTCATTGACAAGAACCCAGGTGTGGTGGGACAGCCATGTCACCATCATGGCTCTGAAGTGATTTCAGGGGCTGAGGACAAGCGACCAACTATGATAACACAAAATGTCCCCCATGGCTCTCCTTGCTCAGAAAATCCCCAGACTTTGGGGTGCTGTGAGCCAGGAACTGTGGACAAAGACCAAATGGATATGAGGAATGCGTTTTGGAATCTGAATGGCCGAATGTCTCTTTTGGGTTAATTACGCTTTTGCGCCTGGGTAACCAGGACCCGGATTAAGAACCAAAGGTGAGCAGCACCTGCAAATGTCCAGGGCCCCTTTTCATCGCTCACCCACGTGACCTCCATCCTGACCAGAGGTGTCTGGCTTGCTCTCTGGCACTGAGGTGTGTCAGGAGAGCACCTTGAGGCTGGCTGGTCCCACGGCTTTGAGCTCACACAGCCTCCGGGAGCTCCGAGGGGATGGGGACCATTGGGGGGGGGGAGGTACCATATGGAACTTGGAGCCTGTGTTCCCAGCTCGAGCCACCTGGTTCTCAGCCAGCCACTTGGAGGTGAGGAACCAGGCAGGGAAGAAAAGTGATGGGAGTCCTAGCAGAGAAGGCCGTATCTACGTTTTTCTAAGACTCGAGAAGCCAACCCCACAACACAGACGACAGGCGATAGCGTTGTACCGGGACATCTCAGCACCTCAAGGGTTGTACAAAATGTCCAGGACGCTGAGAGCAGTCCCCCACACTCAGAGCCGTAGAGGGATGATCATCCCGTCTGTGACGACGCTTCCCGTGTCGTTTGACACACAAGGGACCAAGTCTCATTAGTCAAAGAGACTTCCCTTTACAAGCGGGAGTTTTGGAATTTTGTGAGATAATCAGAAGATTTCAAAACACATGCCAAAGGAGGATTACAGATCATTACAAAACAGGGTACTTACTCAGCCAAGGTGGCACAAGAGATTGTCAGGTCAATGCAGAGGGTTATGGAGTTGCTGACAAACCTCAGCTGTCTTACCACTGAGCAGAGTCCACTTTCCTAAGGAAGCAAAGACTTAACGGACACAAGTCACAGACACTTGGTGTTTCAGGGCAGATTATAGGTGACGCAAAACCTCTGTGGATCACTTAGACCAATTGTGTAGAAGGCTCTGTCGTATTAAGAGTGAGAAAACCCAAATTCCAGTCTTGTCCCTGTGTCCTTGCGATATTATACCTCAGTCGTTGCACCAAGATGAATCTGTAAACATGGATGCAGCCCCTTCATTTAGCCTCCGTGTCATCCCCAACTTTGACACATTGTTTTCTTGACAAGGACATCCAGGGCCCCACATGGGTCTGCGTTCCTGTGATACGTGTCAGGATGTGCTGACCAGAAACTGAGGCAGAAACGAAAGTCTCCCGGATGTAGTGATGCTCAGACACCCTCAGGGATCGCCTTGACTGCAGACACTGGCCTTGCCCAGGCCGTGCCCTCTTCCCAGGTAGTCCCAGCCAGTGACTGTTCTGAAGAGCCATCACCTTTCACCTAAGTTTGGGTGGTTCCGAACTGCAGTCCAACTCCCGGGACTGCTCAGAGAGTCGGCTGAGGCTCCTGTTGAAGTATCACTGCTCAGCTTCTGCCTCATCTGGTTCTCTGTCTCTCCATTGCACCCCCAAAGTGTTGATGCCTCCCTTAGAAACTTGTTTTTTGGGTGCCTGGGTGCCTCAGTTGGTGAAGCATCCGAATGTGGATCATGTCCTGATCTCGTGAGTTCAAGCCCCGTGAGCCCCGTGATGTCTGTGCTGACAGCTCAGAGCCTGGAGCCTCCTTCAGATTCGGTGTCCCCCACTCTGTCTGCCCCTCCCCTGCTCACGCTCTGTCTCTCTTTGTCTCTCAGTAAGAAAGAAAAATGTTAAAAATGCTTTTCAACCTGTTTTTCACGCGCAAAACTCCAGAATCTTGGTCCCGACCATCCACAGCATTTCTTTTGAAAGATCCTCTTCTCGCAAACCTTCTACATGTTTCCTTTTCACTTTCATTCAAATTTTTTCCTACGTTTTCCCTCTTTATTTAATTTATTAAAATTTTTGTCTCAGAGAGAGAGAGAGAGAGACAAGCAGGGGAGGGGGAAGGAGAGCGAGAGTGAGTGAGAGAGACAGAGAGAGGGAGAGGGAGAATATCTGAAGGTGGCTCCACTTGGAGGCTGACACGGGGCTGGATCCCACAGCTCTGGGATTCTGACCTGAGCAGAGGTGAAGAGTGGGATGCTCAAGACACGGAGCCACCCAGGTGCCCCATGTTTTCCCTCTTTGAACAACCAGCCTCCCTTCCCTTACATACGGAGCTGTCTCCCTTAATAGTTCAAGTTGTCTTCATTCCATTTCTTACAGTTGTTTACATCTGTCTGTCTGTCCTTTGCTTGCCCATAAAGCTTCTGGAGCCGTGAGACAAGGCTTTGAAGGCTTTGTCTTCTCTGTCCCATTTTGTGACAGTAGTGACACGAATAGCTGCTTTGACTTTCAGTAACACCAGTGGAATAAAACTATTCTATTTCCTGTTGGCGATTCTAAAGATAGATGTCCATTTTAATTAAACAAACACCGTGAAATTAGCTTTCTTACAAAATATTGTCGAAGATCACAACATGAACTCAAAAGGCAACAGGGTTAGTTTCTCTCTGAGTTTTAGAACGCGCACTTCTTTACAAGCACTTGCCTTGAAACCGGCTAAGTAGAGCCTTTTCCAACTTACTTTTAGCAAACCCACCTGGAGGTAGAGAAAGTGTCTCATACTGACAGCATCCATAGACACATGTACAATTACACAAAAGGATGCAAGCAAAATCTCAAAGGCCCAATCTCCTAATATCTCCCTTTTACAAAACACAGCTAATTGCATGATGGGATTACACTTTATGGATCCATAAATTCAGTCATTTTTCTCAGGAGTCAAATGAATATTGTGGTCCAGGATCGTTGCCAAAATAAAGAGAAAAAAAAGAAAAAAGACAGCCTTGTTTGGGAGACTACAGCCCGGAGGGATGAAGTTGCAGACAACTTGTCACTTCCCATTGTCCACCAAGAACATGGCTGGTTTTATTCAAAGATCCCCAAGCTGCCATCAACAAACAGACCAACGGAAGCCCAGGTTATCTGCATGAGTGTTGTTTCCTCCGTGAAGAAATTCGTCGCTACACTGAGTGAACCAAGCCCCTTCCTCATAGTTAGCCTTGTTGGTATGAGCACATTTTATATCGGTTTGTTGGTCAGCATAGTTAGTGTCGTTTGCCGTGTTATTTTGAATCATTATGATTAGTACTGTTATTTACGATCCGTGTAGTTCCCTCTGCTATTTAGTATTAGTGCAGTTATCAAGTCGCCATGCTGCAGGGGCTTTCCCCCACCATGTTGCAGTGACTTTCCCCCACCATGATGCAGGGCCTTCCCCCAACCGTGCTGCAGGGCCTTTCCCCCACCGTGCACCAGGGACTTTCCCCCACCATGATGCAGGGCCTTCCCCCCACCGTGCTGCAGGGCCTTTCCCCCACCGTGCTCCAGGGGCTTTCCCCCTCCATGCACCAGAGGCTTTCCCCCACCATGCACCAGGGACATTCCCCCACCGTGCTCCAGGGGCTTTCCGCCATCATGCACTAGGGGCTTTCTCCCACCATGCACCAGGGACTTTCCCCCACCATGCTCCAGGGGCTTTCCCCCACCGTGCTCCAGGGGCTATCTCCCACCAAGGTGTAGGGCCTTTACCCCACCGTGCCCCAGGGTCTTTACCCCACCATGCTGCAGAGGCTTTCACCCACCATGCACCAGGGGCTTTCACATACCATGCTCCAGGGGCTTTCCCCCACCATGCACCAGGGGCATTCCACCACCATGGTGCATGGCCTTTCCCCCACCATGCTACAGGGGCTTTCCCCCACCGTCTTCTAGGGGCTTTCCCCCGCCATGTAGCAGGCCTTTTCCCCACCGTGCTTGAGGGGTTTTTGCCCATCATCCTTGAGGGTAAGGTGACCCATCTTTCTGTGCTCCCCAAGACCTTAGGTGAGGGAAGCTTCTCCAAGATGGTGGCCCAGGACATCCTAAACAGGGAGAAGATGGATGTGAAGTTCATCAGGAAAACCCAGCAGGATTCCACCGCCCAGAATGTGAAAATGTCGAATCACTCAAGTATTGAAACGTCGCTTGAGGTGATGAACACCAGCGGGATGTCAGTCCTCCTTTCAGAACACGTAAGTCGAGACCACCTGGATGACGCCAGCACACACTGTGGCCGCATGGCAGAGGATGTTCCAGACGAGTTCTTCCAGCTGCCATCCATTATCGAGTGCTGCCACCGACACCGTGGTCTCTTCCGCAGGGATCTGAAGCTGTAGAACCTGCTTTTGGACAGCGAGCTGAAGGTAGCACGCACAGGCTTTGTGGGCTCCAAACTGCACACGTTCCGGGAGAGCCCCCCTTCTGCCGTCCCGCGACGCTTCCTGCACCAAGAAGATTCATTGCCTCCCACAGACGTGTGGAGCCTGGGTGTGATTTGGTACTGCTCGCTCACTGCGTTCGAGCCGTTTGACGGGGACGTCTTCTGGGACTTCCTCGGGGTCCTTCAATGACAAATGCCAGGCAGCGAACACAGAGTCCTGATGTTGATGTCGCTCAAGGATCAAAACGTGTGGAGCACGTTGAGTACCGTCCAACCAGGACACAGAGAACAGTTCAAGTCCCAGGTAAAGGAAAACGGCGAAACTATGGAGGAGGAGGAAAGACCCAGTCCGTGGCCTTACACTGAGATCCCCCATGAAATGGAGACCCCGGTTTCCTCAGCTGATGGCAAAATGGCCATGCCGACTCCCCGCCAGCCTAGAGGCCAGGATCACCACACTGAGAGCAGCCCACTCCTGAGGCCCATCCCAGCTCCTCCTCTAGCTCCATAGTCTCCCTGGGGACCTGTAAGACCTCCGATGGGACACTAATAAGCAGCGACGACACAATAAAAATAAACCTACAGGAAGACCAAGAAGATGAGGAGTGGACCTAAGGGAGAATGAGCATCGAACCCCAATACCGAATCCAAAAACTCCTATTTAATTTAAAGAAACTATTTTTTAAAAAGAAAGTGAATCCAGAGCAAGAGAGCCATGGACCGTGCCTTTCTTTTCTTTTGCTTTGTAAGTTTCAGGAAACTTAAATAATGATTTGCTCTGAAAGAGAGGGACAGGGCGACGAGGGGATGGGCCAGAAGAGAACCGAAGCAGTCTCCAGGCTCTCGGCTGAGATCCAATGGGAGGCTCCTACGTCCAACACTGTTGAGATCCCAACGTGAGCCCAAACTGAGAGTGGGACGCTGAAGCGGCTGAGGCCCACCCGGGTGCCCCGTCCCTGCCTTCGAAGTGGAGGGAACGATGCAGAACTCCAGGAAGCCTGGAGACAGGCTCAGGAGAGTGGCCAGGACGATGGGTGGGACGAGATCCAAGACAGCTCAGCACGCTGCAGGAATGAGGGCGGGATAGCCACCTGCTGGATTTGGACTTGTGGGAAACACAGGGTGGAGGCCACACCATCAGGGTGAGGCCCTTCCTTTCTGCTGACTCCAAGAGCCACAGTCCTACCCCAACCTAGGAGAGTCTACAGGGACTGACAGAGGCGGTACAAAGGACTGCGGTGAGCCCTCTCTCACTGCCGAATTCTTTAAAGGGAACAGCAGCCCAACGGCGACCAGGAAACCGAGAGGAAGGTAAAAGTGCCAGACAGTCTCCCCCTCGGCCTAGAGTCCAGGATCAGCACACAGAGCCAGAGCCCCAGTGAATGCCTGGGGCTCCCTCCTCAAGCTCCAGCCTCTTTCCCACAGAGCCCTAGGAGCTCCCCTGCGGCCCAGTCCAGCCTAGGAGCAGAAAGCTTGAGCATTGTCGCCCTGCGCGCTCCCTCCCCACCCCACCCCCCGAAGCCTCGGCCCCTCATCGGGCACCCGCATCTGCATTCAACGGGTAAAGGGCAAAGGAGTAAATGCAGGGCAGGAGGAAGGACCCCGTCCGTGGCCTTATGTTAACCATGAAATCGAAGCCCCCCTGACACTTCTAGAGATGGCCAAATGGACAGGCTGTCGCACACCCAGCCCTGGGACCACAGTCAGCACAGGACACGCGACCGACTCCTGGAGCTCCACCTCAGCCTCGTCCTCGGGCTCAAGCACATCCTCCCTGGGGTCCTTTAAGAGGACCTCTGAAGAGACCAGCATCAAAAACGACGGCATCACACGAGAAAACGAGGAGGAATGGACCCTAGGGAGAACCAGCATTCCACCGCAGACCCGAATACAAGCTCATTTTCCCATGTAAAGAAATACTTTCAAAAAAATAAAGTTTAC
>JAESUZ010003717.1:0-391019 GCA_017311185.1 Proteles cristata cristata | reverse complement strand
ACCCATTTTCATTCGTGATTTTTTCTACTTGGGTGCTTTCTCTTTTCTTTTTGAGAAGCCTGTCTAGAGGTTTGTCAATTTTGTTTATTTTTTCAAAAGACCAACTCTTGGTTTCATTGATCTATTCAACTGTTTCTTTGGTTTCTATATTGTTTATTTCTGCCCTGATTTTTATTATTTCTCTTCTCCTACTGGGTTTAGGGTGCTCTTGTTGCTCTCCCTCTAGTTGCTTTAGGTGTGCTGTTAGATTTTGCAGTTGCACTTTTTCTACTTTCTTGAAATAGGCCTAGAGTGCAATGTACTTTCCTCTTAGGACTGCCTTTGCCACATCCCATAGAGTTTGGATTGTTGTATTTTCATTTTCATTTGTTTCCATATATTTTTAAATATCTTCTCTAATTGCCTGAGTGGCCCATTCATTCTTTGCTAGGGTGTTCTTTAATCTCCATGTTTTTGGAGGTTTCCCAGACTACTTCCTGTGATTGATTTCAAGTTTCATAGCATTGTGGTCTGAAAGTGTGTATGGTATCATCTCAGTTCTTTTATAGTTATTGAGGGCTGCTTTCTGACACAGTATGTGATCTATTTTGGAGAATGTGTCATGCACACTTGAGAAGAAAGTGAATTCCATGGCCTCAGGATGTAGAGTTCTAAATATATCTGTCAGATACATCTGGTCCAATGTGCCATTCAGGTCCATTGTTTCTTTAGTGATTTTCTGTCTAGTTGATCTATCCATTGTTGTAAGTGGAGGATTAAAGTCCCCTGCTATTAGGACATTCTTATCTTTAAGATTGTTTCTGTTTGTTATTAATTGTTTTAAATATTTAGGTGCTCTCATATTCGGTGAATAGACATTTATATATAATTGTTAGTTCTTCCTGATGGATAGACCCAGTAATTATTATATAATGCCCTTCTTCATCCCTTGCTATCGTCTTTAAAGTCCAGTTTGTCTGATATAAGTATAGCTACTCCAGCTTTCTTTTGACTTCCTGTAGCATGATAAATATTTCTCCATCCCCTTACTTTGAATCTGAAGGTGTCCTCCAGTCTAAAATGTAGACAGCAAATGAATGGATTTTTTTAAATCCATTCTGATACCCTATGTCCTTCAATTGGAGCATTCAGCCCATTTACATTCAGTGTTATGATTGAAATATATGGGTTTAGAGTCATTGTGTCCTTTGTGGGATTCCCGCTTGTGGTGATGTCTTTGGTATCTTGTGTTCCTTGCAACACTACCCTCAGAGAGTCTCCCTCAGGATTTCTTGTAGGGTTGGCTTAGTGGTGACAAATTCTTTCAGTTTTTGTTTATTTGGAAAGACTTTGATCTCTCCTTCTATTTGAATGAAAGGCTTGCTGGATAGAGATTCTTGGCTGCCTATTTTTTCTGTTCATCACATTGAAGATCTCCTGCCATTCCTTTCTGGCATGCCAAGTTTCAGTAGGTCTGAAGTAGGTCTGTCACCACTCTGATAGGTTTCCCTTTGTATCTTAGCGCCCTTTTCTCCCTAGCTGCTTTCAGAATTCTCTCTTTGTTCTTATATTTTGCCAGTTTCACTATGATATGTCGTGCAGAAGATCAATTCAAGTTACGTCTAAGGGGAATTCTCTGTGCCTCTTGAATTTCAACATCTACTTCCCTCCCCACGTTGGGGAAGTTCTTTGCTATAATTTCCTCCAGGACTCCTTCAGCACCTTTCCCTCTCTCTTCCTCTTCTGGGATTCCTATGATACGGATGTTGTTCCATTTGATTGTATCACTGAGCTCTCAAACTCTTCTTTCATGTTCCTGGATCAGTTCATCTCTCTTTTGCTCAGTTTCTTCTTTTTCTAGATTTTGTCTTCTAAATCACTTATTCTCTTTTCTGACTTCTCAATCTGTGCATTGGACACCTCCATTTTATTATGTATCTCATTTATCGCATTTTTTAATTCATCATAACTATTTTTGAGCTCCATAGTGTTTGTAGCAATAGTTTCTCTGATTTCCTCCATGCTTTTTTCAAGCCCAGTGATTAATTTTATGACTATTGTTCTAAATTTTTTTTTAATATTTTTTTAATGTTTTATTTATTTCTAGGAGAGAGAGAGAGAGAGACAGCGTGAGTAGGGGAGGGTCAGAGAGAGAGGGAGTCACAGACTGAAACAGGCTCCAGGCTCTGAGCTGGCAGTCAGCACAGAGCCCGACGTGGGGCTCGAACCCACGAACTGTGAGATCATGACCCAAGCGAAAGTCGGCCGCTTAACCGACTAAGCCACCCAGGGGCCCCTAAATAATCACTTTCAACAGCACTGTCCTGAAGCATGAATTTGCATATGAGTCTTTAAATAAAGTTATTTATCTAAGAGTTGCAGACACATTATAATCAGGACTCTAACGATTTAAAATACTATTCAAACTCTTTTAGTCAATGAAATATAAAGGTAAAGTTGACCCTTGCCATCACTGAGAGATACCAAATTACTGAGATTGATGTCATAAAAGTTTTTGATTCCTTGAATGTAGGAAGAGCTTCTGATTCAAGCAACACTGATTGAGACTTACTTTCCAGGGTCCATGGTAGTCCCTTTAGTGTCTGTTATCTTCATTATTCTTAATTACAATTTATGACATACAGATATTTTCTCCCTTTTGCATGGAAGAAAAACAGATTTGAATAATTAAGTTGTCTCAAATCACATAGAAATAGCTGACAAAAATGAGATTTTAATCTGGATCTAGGAGATCCAGTTTATGTGTTGCTTGTAGTCTTTTTAATTCCTTAATGAATGAAAAATAGAATCTCTTACACCTGTGCTTTGAAGTAGACAATGTTTCCAAGCAGTTGAAGGAGCCATGATCATCTTAAGCAGGTGTATTGCTGGGCAATTTATATTGATATTTAGATTATTTTATTTGTTGGCATTTTTATACCAAGTTGCTGGGAGAAAGCCTCTGCTCCAGTTTCCCTCTATCTGAGTAATATGTGGTAAAGAAAATAAATCATAGGGTAGAAGGTATTCATGTGCAACATTCTACCACTTATTTGCAGGAGAAGTGAAAAATACATATCAGCCACTGACAAGCATCAGATTTCTCTCTCCATGTTTATGCTGGTTTCATATCACTCAGAGAGGAAAAGTGCTTGCCTTTTGATTTATGTTCACTGACAGTGAAATGTCCATGATGATTAATTACGCTGCTCTGAGATTTTGCTGTGGTGCTTACCTCTGTAGCCCCAAATCTGGAGAAAATAAATGTCTTCTGTCCTGCCATAGAGCAACCCTTAAACTTCTTTTAGCCAAGTGATACACAGTTTGAATTGGATGCAGTAATTTAAAAATTAATTTGTAATCTAAATTTCTATTTTTTAATGGGATAGTGGTTCCTAATTGTAAGATGAACTTATGTAACTGTAAAATTTTTATGGATACCTCTCAGAGGCTATGGATGGGAATTTAAAAGAATTTTAAAAAGTATGTTGCAAGCCTCAAAAATATTAATATTCTGTAATTCCATTTATTTGTGTTCATTTTAAAAAATAAGGATTTAAGTACAAAAATGTTGATTTATGCATTACATTATAGAAATAAAGTGGAATATCCATATACCCAACTCTACAGCATGGATAAGTATATCTTGAAATACCCATAAGATAGAATTTTACACGTGCATTAAGACCCATTGTTTATAAGTTTTAGTTGTGTGCTAATTATAATGTAACATTAAGTGTAAACATCAAGATGTTAAATTCTTAATACATTGTTGTGTGAAAAATAGTACATATAAAAAGAGGGACATATGTTAAGGGTGCCTGGGTGGCTCAGTCAGTTAAGCATTTCACTCTTGATTTCTCCTCCGGTCATGATCTCATGGTTTGTGAGATCAAGCCCATACCTCTGGCTCCTCTCTGACACCACAGAGCCTGCTTGGGATTCTCTCCTTCTCCCTCAGCCCCTTCCCTTCCCAAATAAACTGAAAACAACCAAACAAACAATGTGCACATATTTTAACAATAAACATTTATCATAAAATGTAAACAAAAGGTTTGAGTGGTTTTAGAAAATTTTTATTAAATTATCTTTTCTGTCATGATACACACAAAGCTGTGATTTGGAACAAGGATATAGAAACTACCACGTAGCGCTATATCCTGTCCACTACCTGTTTTCTTTTTTTTCTTTCAGTTTACTTTTTTTTATAGAAATATAGTTAACATACCATGTTATATTAGTTTCAAGTGTACAGCAGAATGATTCAACAATTCCATTTATTCCTCATTGCTCACCAAGATAAGTGTAGTCACTATGTGCCACTCAACAACATTCTTATAATCTTACTGACTGTATTCCCTATGCTGTAAATTTCATCTCTGTTGGCTTGTTTTATAATGGGAGGTTTGTACATCTTAATTCCCTTCATCTTTAAAATTTTTTTAATGTTTTATTTATTTCTGAGAGAGAGAGAGAGAGGCAGCATGAGCAGGGGAGGGTCAGAGAGAGAGAGGGGGAGACACAGAATCTGAAACAGGCTCCAGGCTCTGAGCTGGCTGTCAGTACAGAGCCTGACGGAGGGCTCGAACCCACTAACCATGGGATCATGGCCTGAGCCGAAGTCCGATGCTCAACCTACTGAGTTACCCAGGCGCCCCTCATCTTTTAAACCCTTCCTCACAACCACCTTTGCTCTGGCAACCATCATTTCTCTGTATTTAAGAGTCTATTTTGAGGCACCTGGGTGGCTCAGTTGGTTAAGTGTCCTACTTTGGTTTTGACTCAGGGTCTGATCCCACAGTTCCTGAGATCAGGCCCCAGGTTGGACTCTATGGTGATGGTCCAAACCCTGTTTGGGTTCTCTTCCTCTTTGTCCCTTCATTGCTCTCTCTCTTTCTGTCAAAATAAATAAACAAACTTAAAAACATTGTTTTTCCTCTCTGTTTTGGTTTTTTTTTTTTTTTGCTCATTTCTTTCTTTTTTTATTTGCTTCTCAAATTGTACATATAAGTGAAATCATGGGGTATTTGTTTTTGTCTGACCTATTTCACTTAGCCTATAGTGGCCTAATAACCTGTAGTTCATCCATATTGTTGGAGATAGCAAGATCCTATTCTTTTCTTAATGACTGAACAATGTTTCGGTGTGTGTGTGTGTGTGTGTGTGTGTGTGTGTGTGTGTGTGAATGTATATGCATCACATCTTCTTTATCCACCTGTTGCCTCTTTTGGTAAATCTTGTTTAATTGTAACATAGCCACCACACTGTTCATTTATTTATGGTCTAGAGTTGTTCTTCCAAAAGCGGAGTTTAGTATTTATGACTAAAGATTACACTACTTAATACCTGGTCTTTTTCAAATTTGACAACCTCTGTCCTAGAGTAATAAAGCAATTCTAATAAATGAATTTATAGTTACATGATTTTGGTTTATTTTCCTTGAAAATGCATCCAACTTCATATGCATATTCTGGAAGCAAAGGAGTTAACTGAAAAACAGTGGGTCAGTGTAAAGATAAACCTCAGATTGTACTATGTACATATTTATTATATAGAGAGCTGGAACTTGACACTTGGAAAGCTGATGATTCTTTTGTTCTTGAAAGATCTTTCTAAGATTAAGAAATCACAAAACACACAAAGTGGCTGAAATGATGACCTTTTAAAATATATTATGCAAAGAAAAGAAATGAGGGCATCCTTCAGTATACTTTCCCCAACTTCTTAGTTTTTGTTGTGTATTCTTTTTACATTTTCCAGATGTATAATGTTAATTTCTTAAAATTAAACCACTATTTTCACTGTTTCCATGTTGTTTTTGCAAAATTGTGAAGCCATTTGGCTCCCTTACCCAGTTTGTTATCTACCCTTTTTTTGATAACAATTTTTCTGTGTGCTTTGGAATATAATATGTTATGCCAATAAACAATTTAGTGGTCATTATTTTCTGTTAAGTGCCCATGGAATAGATTTTGGTCTTTTGCTCTGCAAAGTCAGGGTATTTTTTTCTGCCATTTTAGGACATTTTTCATTTACTGTATTCTACTTGGGTTGTATGTATTGATTTGTTTACTTCAGCACCAACAATAACTTTTAAACTGAATTTTTTCCTCCTTCTCAACTGTTAGCTTTTCTCTCACTACTTTAATATCTGTTCTTTTATATTTCCATTTGTTATTAACCTTTTCCTTTTAATCAAAATACATTTTTTGATTCTTCTTGTTTCTAATTCATTTATTGGCTCTGTAGTGATAGTGCTTTTTAAAAAATTTTTTTTATATGTTTTATTTATTTCTGATAGAGACAGAGACAGCATGAACAGCGGAGGGTCAGAGAGAGAGAGAGAGAGGGAGATACAGAATCTGAAACAGACTCCAGGTTCTGAGCTGGCTGTCAGCACAGAGCTCGACGTGGGGCTCGAACCAACTAACCGTGAGATCATGACCTGAGCTGAAGTCGGACGCTTAACCGACTGAGCCACCCAGGCGCCCCATGATGCTTTTTGTCTTTATTTCAGTCGACATTTTCCTCTTAATCTTTGTTTTGTTATATCCTCTTTGAAGTTTTATTTTTATTGAGTTTGTGTTCTCAATACATAAAACACTTGTGGAAATGTTCCTTCCTTTGGGTTATGTTCTTTTGAGGATTGGCTTCCGTTTTATTTATATTCGTATACCTTTACATATATAGAGAGAAATACACGTGTATATATGTACATGTGCACATGTACTCATAATTTTTTACTTTCCTTTTTTTTAGCCTGGTGGTTTTCTCTGTTGATATTTTTGGCTATTTTCTTTATTTTTGCTTACTTTCTCTTTTGTCTACCATATTGTTGGTGATCTTTTACCTCTTAGTTCTAGGGTTCCATGGCCATGGTTCTAACTACTATATTAATTATGTGTTAGAGCCTGTTCTATATCTGAAAGAATGATAAAGGAGGGAATAATGTGTGGCATAGGAGAGATTCTCTCAGTTTGGGCTCAACTCTGTATTGTGATACTGTGTTAAATACTCATACCAGAAGTTATTACGCCTATTGGGGGAATATGCCCCATGGCGAAACAAATTCCTACAGTCAGACCATTTCTCCAGTTCCGAACTCACTTTTCCCTGCTTTCAGAGCATGTCAGCCCCACCATCCATTTTTACTTCTACTCAGATGGATTAGGGAAAATATAAGGATTCTCATGTCATAGTTAGCTTCTCACCTGATTTCAGAATATTAATGGAAGTTCTAGAGATTATTTTCAGCTCATTTTATGGCATATATGGTGGTAGTAAGACTAGGAGCTGGTTCTCCTCTCTTAGCTTTGCTATAGAATTTCATTTATTTATTTGGATGCTAATGTATTTTAATTTCATGGTATTAAATTTTTCCCTCCCCCTTTATTTTTTATTACTGAAGAATTTTTGAAGAGGTACTATTTTTTGATCATTTGATTTTATCTTACAATCAGAAGGTTGTTACAAGTCATCACCCTATTGTCTTTACCCCAAGGTCCTGTAGCTTCACTCTAATTGAGTAGAGGTTTTTGTCTCACTTCAGTCTTTTCTTTCAAGTCATTATTTAAACAAAATGTTTTTATTATTTAGTTTTTTAAAAATAAACTTTATTTTTTAAGGATATTTTAGATTTATAGAAAAAATGTGAAGATGGTGCCGAGTTACCATATAACCTGTACCCAGTTTCCCATGTATTATTAACAGCTTATATTACTGTTGTACATTACAAAAATTAATGAACCAACATTAATACATTATTATTGAGAAAAAGTCTATACTTTATAAAATTTTCTTAATTTGTACCTAATGTCCTTTTTCTTTCCCAGGATCCATCCAGAGTACAAAATTGCATTTTGTCCTCATGTCTCTTGAGGTTTCCTTTGGTTGTGACAGTTTCATAGACTTGACTTGTCAATGATGACCTCAACAATTCTAGGAGTACTTGTAAGAGGTTTTGTAGAATGTCTCTCTATATGAGTTTATATAATGTTTTTCTGTGATTAGACTGAAGTCATGAGGTTCAGAGAAGGAGATGACAGAAATAAAGAATAATTTTCATTATGTCAAGAATGCATACTAACCACTGTTGATGTTGATCATGATTATTTGGATTAGGTGGTGCTTGTCAACTCTCCATTCTAAAGTTACTCTTTTTTTTCCCCCTCTTCCCATACTATACTTCTTGGAAAGAAGTCACTGTACACAATGCACCTTTAAGGACTTGAGGATGGAATATCTACATATATTATTTGGAATTAGTTTGTGTGGCAGATTTTTCTTTTCTACTCTATGTGTTGGTTTATTCTATCATTTACATCAGTAAAGACCTGTGGTATTTTAATTTTTGTTATAATCCAAACCCTATTTTGTTGCTCAACTTGTTCCATCTTTGACCATTGGTGCTGGTTTAGTTGGCTTATGTGTTCCTTGGGAAACTCCCATCACTATGAGTTTTCCCCCCGGTACTTTCTTCTTGTGATTATCTGTACCAGTTACAGAATCAGCCATTTCTCCAAGGGTACCTGGTTCCTTTTATTGGAGAATGGTATTATAAACAAAGAACTGAGCACCAGTTGTGTTCATTATTACCGGGGTGTCATTACTTCTAGGGTTTCTCAGCTGACAGAACAAAGTTAGTGAATATGTACTAACATAACTTGTGTATATACTACAAATATTTCTGTATTTATAGACACCCTTATTTATTTATAATATAGATATAGATCTACATTAAGGGTAAATATTCATGCTGATGTCTCAAATTATAATCATCATCATTTGGGTTATTCAAGCCTCTTCCCTTTGCTTATCTATGAATTCACATCCCAACCCACTGAGAAATCTGGCTATCACTACTAGACATCCATTTGCTTAATTGTTCAAGTTCATTATGCACATATAGCAAAATCAGAATTTTTAACCCATACCTCCATGGAAAACAGCTTTATTAGCTACATTAAAATGACTATATATAGTTTCTTTTGTCTTTAGTTTTACATACTCCACTCATTTCTAAAGTTAATTGGGTCATAAACATTTCTTGCTTCCCTTTAGTGTGGTTTTTCATACAGTTGTAATACAATTAGATTGTTTTGTCACATTTTTCATTTCATACTGAAATTTCCCCTAATCTCCTACATGATTTTATAATTTTTTTTATGCATTAAGGTTAATTCTTTGTGTTGTAAACTTTCATGGGTTTTGATGAATTTATGTTATCATGTATCCACAGTAACAGAATCATACAGAATAGTTTCACTGCCATCAAAAATGTCCTGTGCCGGGGCGCCTGGGTGGCTTAGTCGGTTAAGCGTCCGACTTTCGCTTAGGTCATGATCTCGCGGTTCGTGGGTTCGAGCCCCGCGTCGGGCTCTGTGCTGACTGCCAGCTCAGAGCCTGGAGCCTGTTTCAGTCTGTGACTCCCTCTCTCTCTGACCCTCCCCTGCTCACGCTGTCTCTCTCTCTCGCCTAGAAATAAATAAAAATATTTTAAAAAAAAAAAGTCCTGTGCCTCACCATTGTAACCCTCTTCCACTCGCCCTCTATCCCTGGCAACCACTGATCTTTCACTGTCTCTATAGCTTTGCCTTTTTAGAATGTCTCAGAGTTGGAATTATACAGTACATGGCCTTTTCAGGAAGCATTATACTAAGGAAAGTGGCTCCTTTCACTTAGCATTATACTTTTAAGATTTATCTGTTTCTTCTTCATTTATTTACTTATTTCTTTTGATTACTGAATCATATTCTATTGTATGAATACACACTACAGTTTATTTATCTAGTCACTTGTTAAAAGATAGCTTAGTTGCTTCTACTTTGGGGTGATTATAATTAAAACTGCTATAAACAATAATGGGCAGACTTTTATGTGGACATAAGTTCTCAAATCATTTGGGTTAATACTTAGGAACGTGACTGTTGGATTGCATGGCAGACTATGTTTAGTGTTTAAGAAATTCGAGGAAATTTTTGTTAATTCTTGAATTTTCTACATGGGCAATAACATCACCTGTGAAAAAAGTACTTGTAGTTCTACCTTTTCTTTCCTTGTATTTTATATCTTTCCTTTTTTTTTTTTTGTCTTGTTGCACAATCTAGATTTGACATTATTATGCTGTATAAGAGTTGTTAGAGAGGACACTGATTCTTGGTTCCTGCTCTTAGGAAGAAAGTATCCAGTGATATTTTTATCACTACTAAGTATGATGTTAGCTGTCATGTGTGTGTGTGTGTGTGTGTGTGTGTGTGTATTCATATATATATATATATATATATATATATGAATATATCATATATATATGATATGCTATTATTTTTGTTACATGATTTTTATCAAGTTGAGAAAGTTCATATCTACTTACACTATTCTGAGAGTTTTCACAATGAATGGGTGTTAACTTTTGTAAAATGCCTTTTCTGTATCTATTGATGTGATCATGTGACTTCTTCCTTAGTCTCTTGACATAGTGTGTTACATTATTGGCTTTTGAGTGTTGGCCCAGCTTTGCATACCTGAAATAAATCCCACTTGGTTATGGTATGCAATTTTTTTGTATATTGCATTTAATTTTTCCTAATAGTTTGTTGATGATCTTTTACATCTTTGTTCATGAGAGATACTGATCTGTAGTTTTCTTGTAATGTCTTTGCCTTGGTTTGGTTAGAATAGTACTCTTCTTATAGAAAAAGTCAGGAAGTGTTGCCTATGCTCCTGTTTTCTGAAGAAAATAGTGGATAATTGGTGTCATTTATTCCTTTGATACTTGGTAGACTTTATTAGTGAAACCATCTGGGTTTGGTGCTTTCTTTTTGGAAAATGTATTAATTATTTACTTAATTTATTTCATAGATATAGGCCTTGTAAGATTAATTTTCCTTGCGAGTTTTGATAGTTGGCATCTTTTAAGTAATTGGTTCATTTCATTTAACTTAACAGATCTGTGCCCAATGAGTTGTTTATAGTATTCCTTTATTCTTATTTTAATGACCATAGAACTGGTCATGATAATTCCTCTGTTACATTTGTTATTTATAATTGTATCTTCCCCTTCTCTCTGTCTTTCTGTCTAGAGGTTTGTTAGGTCTTTTTAATGTTTCAAAGAACTAACTTTTGGTCACTGTTTCTTTCTTTTGATTTTCTGTTTTCAGATTTGTTGATTTCTGTTTTTATTTATTATCATTTCTTTCCTTTAGCTTGTTCAAATTGCTTTTTTTGCTCTAGCTTCCCATTGTGGATTTGAGATCATTATTTTTATTCTTTATTATTTTATAATATGTGACTTAATGATACATATTTTCCTCTGAGCACCACTTTTATTGCATTTTCAAATTTTGGTAAATTATATTTCTAGTTTTGTTCAAAGTATTTTAAAGTTTCCCTTGAGAGATTGATCCATATGCAACTTGTGCTATTTAATCTTTAGATATTTGAGGATTTTCCATCTCTCTTTCTTTTAGAGGTTTCTAGTTTAATTTTGGATTGACAATATACTTTGTATAATCACTGTTTTTTTTAACTTGTTATGGTGTGTATTATAGGCCAGAAAATGGTCTATCTTTGTGAATATTCCATGTGAGCCTGAGAAGAATGTCTATTTTCTATCTTTTGAATGGAGTATTCTATAAATGTCAGATCAAGTTGAATGATGGTGTTGCTTACACATTTCTATTATAAGTAATTTTTGGTCTAATTGCTCTATCAATTACTGAAAGAGAGGTGTTTGGCTTGTCCAAATATAATGGTGGGTTTGTCTATTTTACCTTGTAGTTCTACTAATTATTGCCTCTTTTATTTTTGTACCCTGTTATTAGGTGCATACAGATGAAAGATTATTGTATCTGCAATACTACATGGCAATGAGAAAAAATGAAATCTGGCCTTGTGTAGCAACGTGGATGGACCTTGAGGGTGTTATGCTGAGAGAAATAAGTTAGGCAGAGAAGGACAAATATCATATGTTTGCACGTATAGGAGGATTAGGAGGAACTTAATGGAGGACCATGGGGGAGAAGAAGGGGGGACATGGTGGGGGAAAGGGGGAGAGGCAAACCATGAGAGACTCTTGAATGCTGACAAAAGCTGAGGACTGATGGATGTGGTGGGGAGGAGGGGTCGGCATGGAGACGAGCACTTGTGGGGATGAGCACTGAGTGTTATATGGAAACCAACTTGACAATAACTATTTGTAAAAAAAATAAAATAAAATAAATAAACTTTAAAAAAAGTTAAAAAAAAAGACTATTGTATCTTCTTGGAGTACTGACTGTTTTATTATTCTGAAATTCCTTTCTTCACCCCTGCTATATTTTCTACTATGAATTATGTTCTGTTTGAAATTACTCAAGCTTTCTTTTTATTAGTGCCAGTTGAGTATGTATTTCCCCATCTTAGTATTTTAAGTGTAGCATATAAAATCTTTTAATTTATTTATCACTTATTTTACTATTTATAAAAACGTTATATATGTTTAGTACAGAAAGTTAAGAAAATGAAGAAAAATGACATTATCCACAATCACACTACACAAAGTAAAATTTTGGATAAATTTTTAATGTCTTTTTCCTTGTGACTTTATTTTCCCACTATGAGTACACGTAAATTGAATGTATATTGAGATTCAAATGTACCTAGGGATGGGATAGCTTTTAAAAAAAAGTAGGAATAGACCACAAG
The DNA here is from genome assembly GCA_017311185.1 of Proteles cristata cristata. Classification (NCBI taxonomy): domain Eukaryota; kingdom Metazoa; phylum Chordata; class Mammalia; order Carnivora; family Hyaenidae; genus Proteles; species Proteles cristata. The sequence continues at coordinate 378,359 of JAESUZ010003717.1, read as the reverse complement.
AAGTTTCCACTAATTTGAAGATGAAGAGACTTCAAATATTGCTTATTTTTTTAAATAGTAAGCACATAAATAAAGCACCATATTTACAAGGATATTCATTGATTATATTCTTCAAACTTTGACTCTGAACTTATTATTTCTCTGGTCCTAGAAATAAAAACTTTAATACTTTACTGTATATTAATATTAGAATATGTTTTGTGTATATTGAATAATAGGCAACTTTAAAAAAATACAGCATTCATGTACTATAAACACTGTCCTGCCCAAGTCCTTGAAATATAATTATGTATCTCAGATGATTTTCCATTTAGGTTGTTTTCAGGGTTTTTATGTTATAAATACTGATGCAATGAATATCTTGCACACATTACTACATACAAATAAATATAGACCCCTTATAACTATATTTGTATCTATATTCTATATGTAGAACATATTCCTAAACATGAGATTCCTTAGTGAATGCGTGTGTATATGCTTTTAAATTTTGATAGATACAGATGTCATTGAATTTATACTATTAAAAGCCAACTATATTACATTCTTAAGAAACACATATGGGGGCGCCTGGGTGGCTTAGTCGGCTGAGCGTCCGACTTTCGCTTAGGTCATGATCTTGCAGTTCGTGGGTTCGAGCCCCGCGTCGGGCTCTGTGCTGACTGCCAGCTCAGAGCCTGGAGCTTGTTTCAGATTCTGTGTGACTCCCTCTCTCTCTGACCCTCCCCTGCTCGTGCTCTCTCTCTCCTAGAAATAAATAAAAAAACATTAAAAAAAAGAGAAACATATGAAAATAACCTTTTTCCACAGCTTTGTCAATATGGTGTTTATGAGATTATTATATTAACATTTTATCTAACAGTTATGCTATACATTATAGTTATAGTGCTCTAAAAGAAAGCTTTAAGAACCATATGAAAAGAAAGCTTTAGTAACCATATGTATAGTTATATTGCTCTAAGAGAAAGCTTTAAAAACCATGTTTTTCTCTGAGCCAGTTATTCATACTCTTTATCTATGTTTCTATTCCTTTGGTTTTACCATGGGACTTCTAGAAATTCTTAGTAAAACTTAGACCTCTGTGATATGTGTTGGAAGCTTTTTGTTTGGCTTGTTTGTTTTTTGCTATGTTGGAATTTAAAATTTTTATGTAGTCCAATTCAATTCCCTTCTTGTATGTCTCTGTGCTTTGTCATACTTAGGAATGCATTTTAAATTCTGGTGTTACCAAAGAAATTTCCCTGTAGTTTCTTCTGGTCATTTATGATTTCTTTTTTCTTTTCTTTTTTTAAAATTATTTTATCCATTAGGTTTTTATTGTGCTGTAAACTATGAAGTACAAATCCAACCTATTTTTTCAGATTGTTTTAAATTTTTCTTAGAATCATTTCTTCAATAATGAACATTTTTTTAAAATATTTTTATTTATTTCTAGGAGAGAAAGAGAGAGAGAGACAGCGTGAGCAGGGGAGGGTCAGAGAGAGAGGGGGATACAGAATCCAAAACAGGCTCCAGGCTCTGAGCTGGCAGTCAGCACAGAGCCCGACGCGGGGCTCGAACCCACGAACCGCAAGATCATGACCTAAGCGAAAGTCGGACGCTTAACCGACTAAGCCACCCAGGCACCCCAATAATGAACATTTTTAATTGTTTTAAACACTCGTCTATCAAATTCCCATATGTGATTGAACCTACTTCTGGATATGCTGCTTTGTTCTCTCGGTCTGTGCAAATACCACAAAATTAGATATATAGTCTTGCACAGATTTAACATATCTGTGTATGTGTGTGTGTGTGTGTACATACACACAGACAATAGTTGTTTGGGATCCTTCTTTCATTAGTCTTTATATTGAGATATAAAACTAGTGTGCCTTCTTCGATTCTCAGCTTTTCTTTCTGTCTGCCTTTGTTCTCTGCTTTGGGTGTCGTCTTACCTTAGACGGTTTCCCTCTCTTTTGGGATATGAATGAAACACCATAGTGTGGGAGTCAGATTTTTTTACTTGTCCCAAGGGGCTGAATAATGCAACCTGGAAGTGCAGGGAGGTTAGTTCCCTAAAACCATTGTAAGATGAAGGAGGGCCAGACAGATCAATTACCTTTCTGCAATTGTAAACTGTCTCCATGTAAATCTTCCACATGAATTTCATGGATAGGAGTGCCGTATAGTGAGTGTAAAAAGCACACATGGGATTTGTTTCGTAAAGATCATAAGGCCTCAAACTCTTTTATTTTTGTCTATCATTGTGACATTCCTTGTTCTATTGGTTTCATAGTGACATTGGCAATATGTAATGCAGTCTGAATTGGTGTATTTACCAAAAAAATGTTTTCTGGATTTAAAAAAGGAAGGACAATTTTATACAGATTGTTGGAATATCTGGTTCTGAGTGTTTCATGGCAGGAATATATTACTTGCATACATGTGGATTTTCCAGTCTGTTAGTAAAAATCTGTTAGTAAAAATATCCCTCCTTTCCTTTTCCTTGTTCTTGTCCTTTTCCTCTCTCTTTCCTTTTCTTCTCCTTTTTTTTTCTTTTTTCTGGTCACCCTGGCTGACCAAAATGCCTCTTTTCACCCGAACGACCCCACATGTTGCTTCAGACTTCCAGAGGCCAAGAAGGACTATGACCTGAGGATCCTAGAGCTAGCCCACTCTTAGTTAAGATTCATAATAAGGGGAGGAGAAAGACAGATACAGCAGAGGCAGGGGTAGGGGTGAGGGGTGGAGGGATCCCATCAGACCAGGGACAGAGGCAGAAGGGAAGTCACTGAAATGGAGCCAAAGACAGTGGGGATGAAGGTGGAAAGAGAGACAGACATTCACACTGGATTCCTTCTGGGTCTCCTGCAAGGGCTTCCTGCTTTCACCTGGTTGCTCCCACACTGCTTTCCTCTCCATTCTCTTCTATCATTTTGCATCTTTTCTCCCACCATTTTCATTCTTTCTTAAGTCCTATAATTATCACGAGTAATCCCCCATTCACTAAGAAGACCTGCCATAGTAGTTGATATTGTTCAGAGGATGGGTCATACTCATTGATCTTTTTCTATGGGTTTGGCTTCGTGCTGGACACTGAGGAAGAACAGATGTGAATTTCAGTGAAAAGTATAAGACACTGTCTGTCTCTATCAGAAGTCTGGCAGATTCTGCTATGGAAGCTGACTCAAAAGGAAGTAATATAACTATGTCTGTGGCTTCTGTCTCATAATGTCACTTGCTACATGTAGCCACATGGGGTGTTTTGGACTTTCCTCTCTAAACAGTGATTCTGGGTATTGGGGCCATATAACACTGGCTTTGTCAATAAATTGTTTCCTTTTATAATGAAAAAGTTATGCATTTTATCATTGTAGCTAATTGGATGCATCCCATAACCCAAGCAAGTGATTTTGTAGATACTTTCTCTGTTTTTGATGTTCAACCTCGTGGATTTGAACCTTGGGAGGAAAACTTATTAAAAACATACTCAAGTGTTTTTTGAGAAAAACCGATAGATCTCCCATGACATGCTTGAGAAGGTACATGCTACAAGATGAATTAGCTTAGCCATGCATGCAGTTCTGTGACAGTGACAAGAAGGAAAATGAAATTTTGTGTTCTGAGGCAGCTGAGAAATTGTGGGATGAGTGGGGGTGCTGCATACTTGTGTTTATTATCTCCATTGGCTGTGTATGAATGCTTACGAGGCAACTTCTCCACAAAATGTTGTCCTTAGGTGTTTGGAATGGTGGTGGCTGTAGGTGATGACTATGGGCAAAGGGCATATTACTTTGCTAGCGCTCCCATAACAAAGTACCAGAGTTGGAGTAGCTTAGACCACAGAAATACATTTCCTCACAATTCTTGAGGCTAAGGTCCAAGATCAGGGTGTCAGCAGAGTTGTTTTTTTTTTCTGAAATTCTCTCTCCTTGGCTTGTAAATGGCCCCCCTCTTCTCTGTGTCTTCACATCGTCTTCTCTCTCTGTCTCTCTCCTTCTCTCTCTGTGTGTGTGTGTGTGTGTGTGTGTGTGTGTGTGTGTGTCCTAATCTCCTCTTCTTATGAATAAAGATTCAACTCATACTGTATTAGGGGCCACTTAATTTACTTAATTTAACCTTAAATACTGCTTTAACATGCTTTTTCCAAATATGCTATGATGTTCTGGGCATTAAGACTTCAACATATAAAGTTTGCAGGGACACAGTTCAGCTCATAGCACTGGTGGTGAGGTCTGAGGCTGATTCTTTGGCAGGGTAAGTATTCAGTTTTATGGTGACAGCTGTAAAGTTAGAGATGATATGAATTGATGTAGAATGTGTTCCATTTGATCCTATCCCATCTTGAGTTGGGTAATCCCCCTCATCAGGTCTTTAGAGTTACATTACCAACTCCTTGGTCAGCATCACTTCTGTATTTTGTATCTCCCTATCTCCCTTTAGCATTACTGATACACATTTGCCATAATATATCACAGTGACAAGGTGCATTGGCAGGCTCACTCTACCACCCCTAAAATCCACTCTTATTTTCAGCTGAATGCCAGTATGCCTGAAATCCACCACAGATACGTTTCTTTCCCCTTTAAGTCATTGGCAAAGTTGTTTTCTTTGAGTACCTGAAACTCCCTCTCCTTGAATCTCCATTTCTCCTTCTCTAGGACTTGTAGCGTCATTTGTTCATTTCTATGTGTTTAGGTCTCTGTTACTTTTCTCATGGTGTTGTCTTTTATATATGGATGAGGGGTCCAGTTTGACTCATGGGTACTCAATGATTATTCCCCTTCATAACATAGCTTTGATGCCTTATTATACTCCTTTATTACCAGTAGCAAATATGACAAAGGATAAAGGAATAAGGAAATCATACAACTCTATTCCTTTACTCCCATGTAACATTTTAATTATTTCTGTTTAAAATGTGTGTATATAAATCCAAAAGGCAGGGACTCTGTCTCACTTTTGAGTTTCCAGCATATAGCCTAGTCCTTGACATGTAGTAAGGTTCATTCAATGTTTCATTGACCTGAACACAGTAGTTATATGTATTTTAGTGTTGAAAGAAATCTTGCTATGCTGATCCTTTATATCACCCTGCTCCAGGTTTCCTTGAACAACATATTTGGCCAGAAATTGAGTGATTGTTAATAGATTCTTGGTCACAGAACCAAGCTAATATCCTAGCTGATTTGGGTTCCCAAAATTCCTATTTGTCCTTTATTGTTTCATCACAGGAACCACTTGGGTATTAGGAGGCCTCAGGAAATTATTATAAGTAATATAACTTGTTATACCTGTCCTCAAGGAGTTTAATTTTGCTTGGGAAGAGAAGAAAAAGAAAGAGCAAGGCACGGTGGCACCTGGCTGGAGAGCTAAGAAGAAAATTTGTTAGTTTGATCTAAAGGCTACATGAAGACCTGATTAGATCTCTGTAGAGGGATTTGGGAGAAATCACAGCATTGATTATGGCTGCTGGACATAAATCAGAAGATATATAAGTGATCTATTTTTATTATTTTGCCATAAAGCAACAATAAGAAAATAGCTAGTAAAGAGTGATGGTCTTTATTAAATATTATAGATGTTTATATTTATATATGGATATATATACTGTTATAGAATTATAATATAATTTTTAAATATTATACATATTCTCATGAAGAAAAGAAGTGGAGAGTCTATGGTAATGCTTAAGATGGGACTTGATTGTGATATTGTAAGTTAGTTCATATTCTTCTTGACATTGGCCTATGAAGTCATGTCATATGGTATCAACTTCCTAACTGAGGGAGGAAAACTTGTTCTAGAGAGTTGATCTTTGGGAAGATGATCAATTTCCATGTATTTAATTAAAAGCAAGAATAATTCCAGAGTTGGGAACACCTAGGTGGCTCAGTTGGTTAGCATTTAACTTAGGTCATGATCTCATGGTTTGTGAGACTGAGCCTGGCATAAGGTTCTTGGCTGTTGGCAAGGAGCCCGCTTTGGATCCTCTGTTTCCCTCTCTCTCTCTGCCCTTCCCCTGCACACACTCTGTTTCTCTCTCAAAAATAAATAAACGTTAAAAAATAATAAAGTAAATAACAATAAATTAAAAATATATTTAAAAAACTCTTTAAAAAAAGAATAATTCCAGGCTTATAGGGTGCATTGTGTTATGTGATGGAATATATTAAATTTCCGTGTAGATTCTATGCTTTAATTTCCTCATCTACAAAATGAGAGTAATAAACATATCTACTTCAAAGATTATAAGGATCAAATGTGTTCATACAGAAAAAGCCCTTGGTGCAATGTCTGATACAGACTAACTTCCCATTAAATATTAGATATTAACGGCATTAGTTTCAATCCTAAGGGCACTTTATTACACCTCCTTTGATCCCTCTCAAATTCAAACAAATAACAGCAAATGTAAAGGGGATATCTATAGGTATTAGTAAAGAAATTAAAACTTACAAAGTGCAAAAATCATCCTCCCAAGAAGTGGTAGTCCTTCTCAGGGAGATGAGGAAGGAAAGAAAGGAATGACTTGAGTAAGAGAGTTTGCAGATCAGGTGAAACAGTTTTGTACAGAAGCTGATAAAACTTGAGCGGGTAAGATCACTCTAGGTTATTAATAATTGAAACATCATTATAATTTTGACGTTTTGAAAAGCAGTCTATTTTTTCTTTTCAGTTCTTCCAACAACTTTTTCAGTGAAAATAACAGTGCAATTTTTATTATGCATGTACCATGTGCTAGGCATCGTGTTAAGTGCTTTTATACATACCATCTCCTCATAACCTTACCGCCAGGTACACAAAATTAGTCCGATCATATTGATGGGCAAACTGTCGAGCTGGAGCATATTGCCTGGTGTTTCAGAGGAACAGACAAAGTGGAATATAACCACTCTTTGTTTCAGTTTCCTCATGTATAAAACGATGAGACCATGTTCCAAACTGCCCTTCCAGCATAGTGCTGTTAGAATTTTAGCCAAGGTTTCCTTTGGCGAAGTTGCCTCTTCTGCCACCTAGTGGACACTGTAGTAATTACCATATTAACATTTCTAGACTTGGGTTGTCACCTTTGAATTAGAATACCATTGAGGTGGCCCAGTCCAATCCCCTTGAGGAACACAAGACGAAACTGAGCCTAGAAAAGGGAAGTTATGTTTCAGGATGCTTAAAAACTGATACTTAAATCATGACCCTTAGTATAATTACATTTAGTATTTCATTTATGATAATATCTCTGCATCTCAGGGTAATTGCCTAGAGATGTCAGAGAGGATTTGTAGAATGTACACAATTTTTCTTATTTGTAATGAAAGTTTTTCATTCACAGTAGGATGGCTGGTATAGATTGAAATAAGATAATTTCTTTTTTTTTTTAATGTTTTATTTATTTTTAGGAGAGAGAGAGAGACAGCGCAAGCAGGGGAGGGTCAGAGAGAGAGGGAGTCACAGACTGAAACAGGCGCCCTGAAATAAGACAGTTTCTTAAAAGTAACTTATGAAGAAAACTATAGGGCAACAAAACTTAGGACATAATGAAAATTCCTGAGAAATTACCAATTACTGAACATTGTAAATGATTTTTAAGTGTCTTCTTGCTCAGTAAGAAGCATTTTATGCTTATAAGGAAACAGGGGGAGTTTCTTGAACTTCTGTGACTCAGGAAGCTACATAAATGATTGCCTTTAGATTTCTGCTTTAGCTGGAAATGTTGGGAATTAATTTCTTCATTGAAACTCAACTCCTCCTTTGTTCTTAGCCTGGGAAATCTAAATCTGTCATTTAAAAAAAGGCGCAGAGAAAGAAAAGCATGTGTAAGGGTTGGAGTAATTGTAGGAAATTTTAATGCCCTTTGGATCATAATTCCCAACTCCCTATCAAGAGATTTTATGAATGATAGTGGATGGAAGAGAGGTGTTGTATGAATAACAAAGGCCTAGTTTCAACTCAGACCAAGATTTGCTGTGTGGCCTCTGGCAGGTTATTTAACTTCGTCAAACCCCAGTCTCCTCAGGTGTATTTGAAATACTGCCTATTTTGCCTCATTCTCTAGAGTTGTGGTGAGACTTCTATTCCCTGATTCATGTGAATGTGCAGGACACGACTTTCGACTAGACCTAAAAGCAACAAGTCAGGCTTTTTGCATTTGACAAAAGAAGAATACTGGAAAAAGAAAATATATTATCCTATTACTGATTCTCTTAAGAAGCTTATGCTCATTAACATTCCAAATACAACTGTGAATAAGATACAGAGTGGTGAGGTTATGTGGGTGGCCCTGGGGCAGGTATTAGAAAGGAATTAATTGGCTTTGAAATCCAAAGGCTTTATATGGACTGCATGTCCTACCTTAGGCCTAAACTGAAATTCATGTGTGGTTGGGAAACAGTCTGAGAAGTTACTTTGCTTAGGTTTTTAGTATTGATTGAAAAAGCTGGGGAGAAGCCTGCCTGAATATTGAGGCCATTATGCTAAGAATAATAAGCCAGTCACAAAAGGACAAACACTGTAAGATTCCTCTTATATGAGTTACTTACAATAGTCAAATTCATAGAGACAGAAGATAACACTGTGGTTGCAGAGGAGGGAGGAGGTTGAGGGAGAAGGATAGGGATTTAGTGTTTCCTGGGTGCAGAATTTCAATGTTGCGAGATGAAGAGCTCTGGAGGTGGACTGTGGGGATGGCTGCGTAGCCTTATGAATGTATTCAATACCATGAACTGTACATTTCAAGACAATTGAGATGGTAAGTTTTATATTGCATGTATTTTACCACAATAAAAAAGAATGGGAAAAAAAGAGGAACTTGTGTGAGCACATAAAACAAATGATTAAAAAGAAACAAGCAAAAAAGCTAAAGAGACCAAGTATTGTTCATGCCTGAATTGAAGAATGGGCTTTGGGGTAAAAAGTGCAGCATCTGTCTGTCCTGGCTCAGCCCAGCAGAAGAGATTTTAAGGGAGAATGAAAAAGAGCTATTTTCACAAGGGACTTAGTGACAGTTCATGGACAGATAGCCATTTGAGTGACATGGTATGATGGGGAGACGTGGGGTGGGGAACCCTATCTGGTATCTCAAGAGAGGACGTCTTCGGGATCCTAGGCTAGATGCATTGCTCTTGGTTTGGTGTTGTTAACTAATGGTGGGTCCCACCAACAGTGGTGGTGATGAGATTCTCTCTAGGGTCTTCATGGGAAGAGGACAGGGCTAGAGCAGAGAAGGGACATGGTAGATGCCTTCTGGTGATGGTAGCTGACAGTCTGGCCGGTGAACACTTCTGAGATAACCTTTAAGGGCTCCAGAACCCCCATGGTGAATCAGTATAGGTGACCAGAAGTCCTGTGTGAGCAGGTGAGGGCAAGAGCCACTAAGACATGATCACTAAAGTGACTTACTTCCATCCTGACACCAGTGAAGGCTAGGGAGGTTGTGAGAGGCCTAGATAAACTAAACCAAAAACTCAGCTTTTCTGCTTCTGTACTAGTGCCTGCGCTACGGGAAGCCATTACCTAACCAGCTCTTTCTGCTTCTATAACAATGCTTAAGGCCTGCTTTCCCGCCGACGATATGCCCAAGGGACTAGCCTCATGGCGGCAGCCAATCCGAAAAGGCCAGCAGCCACCCCCCACCTTGCTGAGGGAAGGGCATGGAGAGAGAGATGTTAACCTGTTAGTCGCCAAACAAGACTTTAGACTCGCTCTATGATAGGCTGAATTCAAAGGTATCCCAAATGTTGTAATTGGATCCCGCCAAAAACCTGATGGCGGGAACCAATCAGATACGGTATATGTTCACATTTAAATGTTAACCAATGGCAAACTTGTAACCCTGGAAATCTCCTGTCCGTCCCCATGACTTGTTTACTTCTGTCTATGAAAAGGCTGCAAAGGCTTTGTTCAGGGCCTCTTAGCGTCACCGGCAACGAGTGCGCAGAGGTCCGGGTTCGAACCTGCGAATAAACAACCCTTGCCGCTTGGCTTTGACTCTGGTCTCTGGTGGTCTGATTTTGGGGGTTCTCTCGAATTCTGGGCGTTTCATATGGGGGCTCATCAGGGATATTTCCCCCCCAGACCCACCAGACCCCAAGTCAATGGGTTGCTCCTACGACCGATCGGTAAGTGAGCCGGCTCTGTCTATCTGTTCATCTCAGCGTCAGTTTCTGTCTATCTGTTTGTTTCGGTTTCTGCCGCGTGGAATCTGTATCGGTGACTGGATTGGCTCTGGCGGACGCGCTATAGAGTGATCAGTCGGGACCGAGGAGACGTCCTACGGTGCCCATCTGGTAAAAAGACGAAGCGGGTCGCTACCGCGAACCGGTTTGAGGCCGGCGTCTTTTTCTGTTGGCAAGCCGGTTCGAGGCCGGTGGGCGAGCTGGTTGGAGGCCGGCGGGCGAGCCGGTTTGAGGACGGCGGGCGCACCGGTTCGAGGCCGGCGCCTTTTTCTGTGGGCGCACCGGTTTGAGGCCGGCGCCTTTTTCAGGTGGCGCACCGGTTTGAGGCCGGCGCCTTTTTCAGGTGGCGCACCGGTTTGAGGCCGGCGCCTTTTTCGGTTGGCGCACCGGTTCGAGGCCGGCGCCTTTTTCGGGTGGCACACCGGTTTGAGGCCGGTGCCTTCTTCTGTTGGCCAACCGGTTTGAGGCCGGCGTCTTTTTCTGTTGGCTAGCCTTCTGTGTTTGTGCGCAGCGAACTCTGTTATCGGTCTCTCTGTGTCTGTGTCTGTGCGGAGCGAACTCTGTTATCGGTCTCTCTGTGTCTGTGTCTGTGCACAGCAAACTCTGTTATCAGTCTCTCTCTGTGTGTATGTCTGTGTCGAATTGTCGATTTTCTCTGTTGGTGTTTATTACCTTGTGACTGAGACTGACGTTATGAGACAGACTTCATCCAAACCCCTAGACTTAATGTTAGCCCATAACCTCTCAATGACTGTTAGGAAGGGTCCATTTTAAACTTACTGCTGCACAGAATGGCCCACTTTCAATGTGAGATGGCCACCGGACATCATGGTTTGGGCTGATCTGGTTGATAACCCACCCCCTTGGATTAAAAGTTTCTTGCCTCCACAGAAACCTGACATCCTGGCGGTGACTAAAAAGCACCCGCCCTCCCGGGCTTTGGAGCTGCCGAAAAAGGAAACTAAACCCTCTGCGCTGCTCTACCCTTTCTTACAGGGCGAAACGGAGGAAAAATTAACTTCTCCCCCTCCTTAGGCAACCTCCTTCACAGGACCCAGCAGGAGGAACAAAGGCGCCACCCGAACCACCGGCGCCCCATGCCCCACCAGACCCAGCGGCCCTGGGGAAATGGGCCCCGCCCAAGGGACCCGAAACCGCCGTGGAATGACACCTGAGGGACGGGACTCAACTGTCTTGCCCCTGAGAGCTACAGGCCCCCCTGATGATCGGGGCAACCAGCCCCACCATTACTGGCCCTTCGCCACAAATAATCTGTACAATTAGAAGTCTCAAAACGCTCCGTTCTCGGAGAATCCCCGCGCCATTATTAACCCCTTAGAAACTGTTCTGTTCACTCATCAGCCACCTGGGATGATTGCCAGTAATTGTTGCAGGTTCTGTTCATGTTGGAGACCACACCGGCTCCGACAGGTCCAGGAGTCCCTGAAGGATAGACGGTGTCAGCAAAAGAGAATGAGAGAGCCCTGAGATTCTTTCTGATCACCAGGAAGGCATCTCTGTCCTGTCGGTTTTGGTGTCTTTATTTTAAGGCTCGACGATAATATAACATCAGAAGACAGAATTTTTACAAGGGCTAATTATTTATAAAATGTATATTAGGCTTATTCCTAAATTGCTTGAGCGAGCCTTTTCCTTGATGCTGAATGTGCAAGCACCATGGGGGCCATAAGTATGTCAGTCTTTGCGCCTGGGTTATGCTTTGGTTGCTCTTGCCTGTCCTCATCCCAGCTGCCAATATAAAAAAAAAAAATGTTTATGGAATATGGGCCTTGAGGAAAGGGCTGCTATGCTTCAGCAATTAGCAAAGATAAATATAGTAACTTGTGTTCTGCCCTTATCTGTACCTTAACTCTGGATTAGGCTCTTTGTCTCGGGGCCAGGCTCAATTGTAACTCTTGTGTTCTTAATCCCCTTTATTGTCTAAGTCTTAGGTCTGCAAGGCCCATAGGAAGAGCCTTTTGACAATTGCCCACAGAGGTTTCATCTAAAGTCTCTTTTGTAAAGGCAGGAATATACTTTTCCTTATAAGGTATCTGTGTTCAGTCTGTGTTCAGAATATAGGTCTAATATGGAATATTATGAGGCCTGGTCAATACCAGTAGGCTTATTTCCTGCACGAGCCAGTAGTACAGTAGTAGCAGAAGGAGATACCAGTTTTCATTTCTCATGGCTGAAGCTATGCAAACACTGACATTTCCTTGCTATGACTGCCATCCAGAGAGGCCAGTGCGGCTCCCGGCATGTTCAGTACTGAGAAATGAAAAATAATCCAGTCTGAACCCAGAAAATTGGTTCCTGGGCCCACTGGAGTTCCCACTACTGACCAGGCTCAAAATGACGCTGGGTTTCCCCTGGCATGGCCAGATTGGAACTACAACTTGGCTGAAAGTAAGGAGAGTCTCTTAGTCTACTGCCAGACTCTGTTGGCAGGTCTCAAGGCTGCGGCTCGCAAGCCTACATTGTCAGTCAGGGACCAGAGGAAAGCCCCGCAGCGTTCCTTAAAAGAATAATAGAGACATTCCGCCAGTGCAACCCTATAGATCCAGAGGCCCCAGCAAACTTAGCTGCGGTGGCCATGGCTTTTGTCAGTCTGCTCCCAACATTTGGAGAAAACTTCAGAAACTAGAACGTCTAGGAAAAAGAGCCTCCAAGATCTAGTGGTCGTGGCAGAGAGAGTACACAGCAGCAGGGACAGTGCAGAGGACAAGCAGGTAAGGGCTGAAAAGAGACAAAACCAGGGTCCAGCCAAGATGCTACTCGCGGGAACTGCGGAACCGGAGGACTGGAAAAGACGCCTCAGACAGTTGGCTCCAGGAAAAGAAGGTAAGGAGAACTCCCAGCGGCTCGAGGGGCGCCCCCAATTAAGCAAAAATCAATGCGCCTACGGCAAAGAAAAAGAACATTGGGCCAAAGAATGCCCCAAGAATAAATCTGAAACTCTCATTCTAGTAATGGGAAATGACAGTGACTAGGGGAAACGGGGTTCGGCACCCCTCCCCAAACCCAGGGTAACCCTAAAAGTAAAAGGGCTATCCACTGAGTTCCTAATGGACACTGGGCTCAACATTCTGAGGAGCGCGCGGTAGGGACATCAGGGCATGAGGGCCACGGCACTGGCCCCAAACCAGCCGCCTGCACCCCCGTGGCTCCCACATCCCCGGAGCCATACGCCCAGCCCCAGCCCGGGCAAGGTCTCCAGGGGCATCCCCGCCCAACCCATGGCCTCCGCAAGGCGCACTCACCCATCGCCGACCACCATGCACTTGAAGGCTTGCCTGAAACGCTGCTGACACCAGATGCGTGGGATTTGACCTTGACTCTAGCAGCTTAAGCTCCTCGTCATTGCGGATGGCTAGCTCCGGGATCTCCACGGTAAAGTAATGGCCCTTAATAAGAAAAAACACCTACCAAGGAACTGAGGAACCACCGCCCGCCGAGCACTCCCAACCAAACGTGAGACTGCCCAGATCAGGAAAAAAAAAAAAAAATTCCTGAAAGACATCTTCATAAAGTATGGCTTTCCTCAGATGATAGGGTCAGACAACGGACCTGTATTTGTGTCCAAAATACGCCAGAATTTAGCCACGGCCCTGGGGATTAATTGGAAATTACACTGTGCATACAGACCCCAGAGTTCAGGACAGATAAAAAAATAAATAGAACTCTAAAAGAGACCTTAATTAAATTGACCTTGGAGACTGGCGGAGACTGGATAGCTCTCCTCCCCTTTGCACTCTATAGAGTATGCAACTCCCACTACCAGATAGGGTTAACTCCTTTTGAAAACATGTCTGGCCTGAATTGCATGACTTCTATCAAAATAAAATACATAGTTACTAAACATAGGTTTGAGTTTTCAGCTTCCTATTGCAGAAAAAGTAAGACTATTTAGACCTTTAAAAAAAATGATTTAAAAATTCTAATGTAAACACCTCTCAATTGATTACTAGGTCCTCAATTGGAGACTAAGGTTTCCCAAGTTAAAATTCTGCTAAATGTACTTAAGACTGATGGAAAGCAACCCTGTATATAGAAAACTGAGAGATCCATAAAAAAGATATAAGAAATGGAAATACATTTTTGTTGAGGGTAAAAAGAAAATAATTTTGTCCTAAATAAGACTGGTTGCTTAGAGAGAAATGGCTTTGGGACAAAATTTAAAGGCAAAGGAAAGATATAGAAAGTCTGTGAAGGGAAATCTTTGAAAAGAAATTTTATATGTGCTCAGAATAGACTGGTTAAAATGAATGGAATTTGAAAAGTACACTGGTATAAGGTTAAAACTCTGCTTTTCTCTCCGGTCAAAAGACAAAGTTTTCTTGGATTGTAAATCTGCTCTTGATAACACAATGTATTGCCACTTTGGTTGAATAAGATTTGTAATGATCTGTAATCCTATTTAGGATACGCTTTATAGCTTCCTAAGGTTTTAACAAACTCCCCAGGATTTAAACAGTAAAAAAAGGAGGGTCTTTTGGCCAATTAGGCCCTTTTATCTAAAATGCTAGGTTACTTGGAAAAACACTATATACAACAGTAAACCTTAGGTTATATTGCATGGGTAAATGCTATAACTGCCCAAATATATATGTAAATCCTAAAGTTTTAATGTTTTGTTATAGAGTTATTATATGTCACAAAAATAACTAAATTTCTATGGCAATTGAATCATACTGAACTCTTGTCAAATCTTTAACTTCCCTCTCCAAAGTCGTGTTACAGAATCGCCGGGGACTAGACCTGTTGTTCCTCCAACAGGGAGGCCTATGTGCAGCCCTAAAGGAAGAATATTGTTTTTATGCTGACCACTCTGGCATTGTTAGAGAATCAATGGCCAAAGTCAGAGAGGGCCTCGCCAAAAGAAAACGGGAATGGGAACAGCAGGAGGGATGGTTCACATCCTGGTTTAACGGATCCCCAGGATTAACCACTTTACTTACAGCCCTAATCGGCCCCCTCATACTCCTCTTCCTACTCTTAACCATAGGCCCCATTGTCTTCAACAAACTGTTAAACTTTATCAGAGGTAGGCTCAATACAATCCAGGTAATGGTACTAAGGTCACAGTACCAACCCGTAGATACTAAAAACTTATCTTCCCTCTAGCCAATGGGACCCAAGATTGGCTCCCCAAGTACCACAGAAAAGGGGGGAATGAGAGGCCTGGATAAACTAAACCAAAACTTAACCAGCTCTTTCCGCTTCTGTAACAATGCTTAAAGCTTGCTTTCCCGCCGCCGGATTGCCCAAGGGACTAGCCTCATGGCAGCAGCCAATCCGAAAAGGCCAGCGGCTACCCCCCACCTTGCTGAGGGAAGGGCCTGGAGAGAGAGATGTTAACCTGTTAGTCGCCAAACAAGACTTTAGACTCGCTCTATGATAGGCTGAATTCAAAGGTATCCCAAATGTTGTAATTGGATCCCGCCAAAAACCTGATGGCGGGAACCAATCAGATACGGTATATGTTCACATTTAAATGTTAACCAATGGCAAACTTGTAACCATGGAAATCTCCTGTCCGTCCCCATGACTTGTTTACTTCTGTCTATGAAAAGGCTGCAAAGGCTTTGTTCAGGGCCTCTTAGCGTCACCGGCAACGAGTGCGCGGAGGTCCGGGTTCGAACCTGCGAATAAACAACCCTTGCCGCTTGGCTTTGACTCTGGTCTCTGGTGGTTTGATTTTGGGGTTCTCTCGAACTCTGGGCGTTTCAGTTGTATTCCTCATGAATAAACAGAGAGCCATATTCCTGAACAGACTGAGCAGAGAACAGCATATTTACTCAAATCTGAAATATGTTAATGAATAACACGTGTTCAATCATATGACGGGAAATTTGATTTATAATGATGGCATGGAGGACCTATTCCTTTAAGCTAAAACATGAGATGATGATGCTTGCGTGGAAATCTTGGCTAAGTGATTTATTAGAAGCTTACTGTTTTATGAATGGCACAAGAGAAGAACTGCCCCCTTTACCATCTATATATAAATCATCTGAAATTATGATGGATTAAGTATTCTTTCTTCTAGTGGCATACTAAGTGTTATGAGCAGCTTTTAATAGTTAGAAAGACAGAAAAGATAAATATCAATTACTGTTAGAGAAAGTGTTTCTTTGAGCCAGCTTTCACACTTTAGCCCATGATGAGGTTAATTATTTATGGCAAAGGCACATTAATAATTGCTCTTTATTTCTTTATCCAAGCAGCAAATGAATTGTAACGCAAGGGGATTTGGACCATCAGTATAAGAAGAATGTGTTTAGAGCACTTAAAAGTTTTGTATTACCCTCAAAACTTGCTTTGTTTCAGTCACAAACAGTGCTTAAATTAATAATATGTATTGAAATGTGCATTTGGGGATCTTTGTCTTATTTTTCTTTTAGGGTTTTTCCTTCATGATAGGCAAGCTATGTGGGCAGGGTAGTGAGCAGGGAAACACTGAAGAGCTGGCCCACCAAATTTAGGATGCTCACAAAAAGAAGAATGAATGCATTTTCCAGTCATTTACATAAAATATATAAATTTTATTTATATATTTATTTATTTGCACTTAGTGTCAGACTGGGATCTGAGGAAATTCACTCTTTTTGGTGTATGCCATTTCTTAAAATGGAGGTGTAATTAACACACAGTGTTATGTGTATCACATGATGATCCTAGAGACAACTCAGTGCTCACCACGCTGAGTGTAGTCATTGTCTGTCACCAAACACTTATTACATTCCTAATGACTATACTCCCTATATTGTGTTTTTCATCTCGGTCACCTACTTATTTTGTAACTGGAAGTTTGTACCTCGAAATCCCCTTGATCTATTTCACCCGTCTCCCCACCAACCACCCCTTTGGCAACCACCAGTTTCTTTTCTGTATTTAAGAATTGGTTTTTTTATTTGTCTCTTTTTTCCTTTGCTTATTTTCATAAATGCATAAAATCCTGTGTCCACAGCCATAATCATGATAAAGAGCAGGGGCATCTGGGTGGCTTGGTCAGTTGAGCATCTGACTCTTGATTTCCACTCAGGTCCTGAGTCCAGGGTTGTGGGATTGAGCCCCATGTTGGGTTCCACATTGAACGTAGAGCCTACGTAAGATTCTATCTCTCTCTCTCCCTTTCTCTCTCCCTCTCTCTCCCTCTCTCTCCCTCTCTCTCCCTCTCTCTCCCTTTCTTTCCCTCTCTCTCTCTCTCCCTCTCTCTCTCTCTCTCCCTCTACTCCTCCCCCTCTCTAAAGTGAATGAATGAATGAAAAATGATAAAGAACAGTCACATCCCACCCTCAAACCCCCCTCAGGCTGTTTTTTTGGAGTCAACATCTCTCTCTACTAGTCTGTCATCCCCCAACCCATGTCAACCACTGGTCTGTTCTCCAACCTTTAGTTTTGCTTTTCTTCAAGGGTGGTTTTCACCCTGCTCTTGCCCTTGTGTTGCTGTGTAGCTAGATGGTTAGGCTAGTCATGTTTGGAGGTAGCGGGCTCTGTGGTTCTGAGGAAGACTTTCTCTCAGGTGGCACCGTGTCTCTGGGCCTCCACTGTGCCCCTCCTGTGCTCCCGCTTTGCCCCCAGCCACAGGTCTTCCCCTCACTGAGGGCTGGAGGGCTTTCCCCCAACTTGTCCCTGTAGGCACAGCATCTAGCAGAACCCATTGTTCTTTTAGGGCTCTTCACAAATGGTTTTATGTTAACTATTTAAAATAATAAGTGAAAATAAGTATCATAGTAATAAACAGAATAATTTATTCAGGCTGAATGATACTCACTTGTTCACTAACACAATTGTAAAACATAACTTTATATATATCTATACATTTAAATGGAGGAAGAGGCCCACAAAAGCGGAAATGCCTGGGGTCTGAGGAAGTCATGGGTTTGCTGTCTTCGCCAGTGCTGTAAGGCTTTGGCTGTCTCAAGAATGTTCTAGGCAGAGTTCTCCATGCTTGGGGCTACTATTTCCTTCTTGGCCCTGTACCTCAAGGGATGCTTTCTCAGGACCCTGGCCAGTATTTCTTTCCAGTAGAAAAGCCTACAAATGGGTACAAATCCCTCTGATAAGCTGCCCTAAATCTCTCTTACAGCTGCCTCTATTCTCCGCCCAGCCTGTGCTAGGCCTTTACTAATTTGTTAAATGTATTTAGAATTTAGATGAATTCTGATGTCCAAAGAAATGTCTTCCCCGGGTAAACAGGTGCTAGTGTCCTGTCTTTGCTTGCAGACACCTGTCTTTCCTTAAATTTTGTGTTAGTTGGTTGTCATGTGACCCCAGTTCTCAATTTTTGTAAAAAGTTAGGAATATGTTAGTATCCTCTTTTTTGTTGTTGTTTTTTTTTCTTTTGTTTTTGCATATGGGTGAAAGCAATGCTCTTTCTACTTCCCAAGAGGAAGCTGGATCCAGCCTGTGTCTTTATTACCTTATTTTTAAAATTTATTTTTGCAATGTTTATGTATTTTGAGAGAGAGTACGAGTGAGTGGGGGAAGGGCAGAGAGAGAGGGGGAGAGGAGGAGAATCTCGAGCAGAGCTCAATGCAGAGCTTGATCTCACCAATTTTGAGGTCATGACCTGAGTCAAAATCAAGAGTCCAACACTTAACCCGTTTAGCCCCCTTATCACTCCCCCTCTTCACCAGCCTTTAAAGACTTTTAACAATTATTGAACCCTTATCTCTGCTGACATTCTGGGCTATTTTCCAGTTGATTTTTCTTGCTCTGGTTCGTTTTGCTTTGTTTTCTTGAGATTTATTCCTCTTTGCTTTCCTATCCCTTTCTCAGTTGCTCTGCCCACTATGACCACTTTTCCCTTAGCCTCATAAATGTGACCATGGCAGAGTGTTGAAAAAGGTGGCTCCTCTGGCCCTTTGCTCTGGTCTTAGGGAAAGAGGTGGCATTGTTTGAGCTACTTCTTCATGTCCACCTGAGGCATAAGTATGCAGGGGATCTGTTGGAGATGAAGGTTATAGTTATGGCTAACCCCATTCTCTAATGCTCTCAGCACCACTACAAAATGTGTACCAAGGGATTGGGAGGAGAGACAACATTCTTTGATATTTTCCATCTTGAGAGCTTTCTACATAGCCTCTTTGTTCTTGACCATGAAAGAGATAAGGAAGAAAAGAAAAATTGTAGGCAGGACTGTATGCATGTATGCAATGTTCTCTTTAGTAACTAGGGAGTATTCCATTCTACCATTCTGTCTGTTGCACTGCCATCACAATTGCCATTACAGTCCTTGAGAGAAAGCAGAGAGACAAACAACTTCAGTGTTCTCCTGACATTCTACATCCTTGTTTTTCTATGTTTATTTGGAGGTGTGTGGGAAGAAGTCCAGGTGGCTAAGAGGTGGGAGACTTGGGTGAAGGCTAAAAGGTTGTTAATTGGCCCCCCTCCCACATCACCTGAATGAGAGAAACAGTGCATTTAATTTTTAGGACTGCAATGCAGAACGTTCAGTAATATGATCAGACTACTGACATGAATCCCTCCTCTCACATGGTTGGGCTATAACAATTCCCAACAGGAGGAAGTAGAACACAGTCTCATTTTTCTGGCATTATACTTCTGTGCAGTTCTATTAGCTGACATCCTATGTTAGGAGAAAAAAAATTGATGTGTTCCTCCTTTTATTTCATTTCCAGCAAGAGTCTGCAAGAATTGTCAGGGTGTAAAAGGCAATCTGGCCCAACAGTGGATATCTTCCACATGTTCCTACAAAGTAGGATTATTCTATAGCCTCATCCATTGACCTCTTCACCCATTCAACTATCCATATATTTAAAAAAATGTATTGAGTGTTTTATTTGTGCTGAAATGATGAAAATAATATCTTGAATAAAACCTGGCCATGCAATATGTACTTGATAAACATTGAGGGAATGAATGAGGGGATGAATGAAGATAGGATTCCTATTCTTCTGACATATACAGTCTTTTGGCAGCAGCAGGTGGGAAAGCAGGTATACTGAATACTGTGCTCTGATAGTGGTGAACGGAAGACTTGCTGGTAACCAAATGCAGGAGCTTTTGAGTTTGACTTGGATAATTTGGGGAAGCTTCTAAAATCAGCCAAATGAGATTCATGAAGAAGGAGTATTTGATGAAGAGGGGGCTGGTAAGTGATGATCAGCAGCATGGACTTTGTATTTTATCACATTTGGGTTTGAGCTCCAGTTCTGTCATCTACTTATTTTGATGTCCCAAAACCCACCGGAATAACCTACTGATCAAGCAGACTAGGCTTGTCAGAGCTACTGTCATAGAGAGTACATCACATCACAGGTATCTTCATAGCATCTGGAAGGGGAAAGGTCAGAGGAAGATGTCTGAGGTATTTTAGCACCAGGCTGATTGATTTAAGGCTGTTTTTGTAAGTGTGGTGGGGAATGGATTGGGAAGGGGCAGCATTTACCTCATAGTGAAATGAGGGTCTTGAAGAAACTCTAGCTGAGTAAGCTAATAATCTTAAAAAGCATACATTTGGGTTGATTCCTCAGCTTGTCTTCTAGAAGGAAGCACATAAGTCATATTTTGCTTGTGTTCAGAATTGTTCAACCCAGGGACAGGAAAGTTTGTTGATTTCAGCACTCACTAGCTATATGACTTCTGACAGGCTTATTTTTTCAATTTGTTTTAAATTGAAGGTAATACAATGAATGAAGCCAGGAAAAGATTTAATGAGATAAAATGTGTGAAGCATGTAGCACACAGAGCTTGATGCACAGGAAATGCTCACTATAGGATCACAGAGCCAGAAGCCACCGCAGCGTTGCCATCTTACCCTTCTTCTTCCTCAGGCTGCAGTGGTGGTAATGATGTAGTCCGGGGGGCTGGACACCTTCTCTTGGTTGACCCTCTTCTCTTACTCACTTGCTGTGTGACCTTAGGCAGATGACTCATCCTCTCTGGAAATCAGTTCTCTCTTCTGTCAAATGAAGACATTTTACTTTCCTCATCTCACGAAGGATCTCTGACATTTCCTCCAGGTCTGTGAATAAATTTGGCCTGGAGCATCTTGTCCTGTAACCTTTTTGTGTCTGAGCTCACTGTGCTGCTATTGGTCTCTCATGGGATCTGGAAAGTTTCATTCCTGGTTGTGAAGCATTTGCGTCCTCAGCTGCCTGAGGCCATTTCTGTACTGCTAAAGGGAATGAGAATGCTGGTTCGTTTTTTTTGTTTTTGTTTTGGGGAGAGGTTTTGTTTGTTTGCTTCTTCATATATAGAAATTGTAGTGGAGCTTGTTCACAGTATAGAAGAAGGCAGCAGGGAATAGTAGCTGGTAGTGTGATCCAGAGCAAAAATCACTAATTTGAAGTCTGAAGCCTGGGCGTGGTTCCCTTGTCTGCCTTTCTTGGGCATGTCACTGGTACCTTCCTGAGCCTTGAGTTCCCCTTTAACAAATAGAGCTAGATGATAAGGAGAATATAATGCTGCTCAAATCAAACATGAATGCTCAAGTTATTTTTGAGCTAAGGTGCTCTACCAGCCTTATCTGATAGAGTGGTTCAACATTCTACAAATACTTACTGAGTGCTAGGGACTTTTCTTGTACCTGGGAATGAGCAGTGAATGAGACAGAAAATTCCCTCTCCCGGGGAGCTTGAGCTCTGGTGGAGAGACTCTTAAAATATAGCACACTCATGTGAGGCTTTGTTTTCAACAACTAATTTGAAGGAAAGCAGAATGGGGGCTGTTATTTATTGAGTACCTACAACATGCCAGGTCTTAGAAGGTGTTTTGTTATTCAGTCCTTGCAGAAACCCTGTATAGAAGGTGTTGTCATTCCTATTTGGTAAACGTGAATTTTTAGATGCAGTAGTTTATACTAGAGATTCAGTCCAACATTTCTCTGATAATAAAACTTTGGTTCTTTCAAAGACACTGATGATCATATATCCTCAAGCTTCTGAATCTGTACATTTGGTTGTATTTTTTCTATGGTGTGAACTTCATCTAAATCTTATAACAGTGAGGCATTAAAATATTTTCATGTAACTTCATAATTTCTTCCAATTCTGTCTTAGCATATTTAAAGAGACGTATGCCTGCTTTGAAATGTCTATTGTATGCCTTTGAGCTAACTAATGAAGGATCAATAGGCATCCGTGGAAAGAACCCTCCTCCGTTTTATTGTAAATACTTCATATTAAGTGCCCTAGAAATATTAGTTATTGCTGTTAGTATTAAAAATATTATTTTTATTTATCCTGAGTTAGGACGCTATCAGGTTAGCAGAAAAAGGGACTGGAGTGAAAAATAGGCTTCAGGCCCTAGATCTGAAAGGAAATATAAGCATTACCTGAATTTATGGCTTGGAGATCAGCTGGTAGAGACCTCATGTCTTAAGCATGACTCTTGGGAGGGTTCCGTGGCATTCCTATTTGTGGAAAGATGGCAGCGTCACAATATAGGTGACTAAAATGGCTTCACTGCAGGGACAGGAAGATTGCTGTTTCATAGCCGAGAAAACGGAAGTGCAGAGTTTTGCTCCTGCCGCAGTGGGCTGGACTGGCAGCGAGCTGGCGCAGTGCCTGCCTATGGGCAGGGCTGCTTCTGAGAAATAAATCACACTCAGCTGGGGCTCTGCAGGTAGAGAGATGGAGAATAAACAAAACACCTAGGAAAAAATGACTGTTTGCAAAAAAGAACTATTATAAGAGATGGATAATTTACTTTTATTTTATTTTTTAATTCTAATTCCAGTCAGTTAATGTACAGTGTTATATTATTTCAAGTATAGAATACAGTGATTCAACAATTCCATACATGACTGGATGCTCATTTACAGCAAGTGCACTCTTGAAAATTTTTTTAATGTTTTATTTATTTCTAAGCGAGAAATATAGCATGAGCAGGGGAGGGTCAGAGAGAGAGGGAGATACAGAATCTATCTGAATCAGGCTTCAGGCTTTGAGCTGGCTGTCAGCACAGAACCCGATGCAGGGCTCAAACCCAAGAACCATGAGATCATGACCTGAGCCGAAGCTGGACGCTTAACCAACTGAGCCACCCAGGCGCCCCACAAGTGCTCTCTCTAATTCTCATCACATATTCTACCCATCCCCTCACCAACCTGCCCTCTGGTAACCATCTTGCGCGCGCTCTCTCTCCTCTCTCTCTCTCTCTCTCTCTCTCTCTCTCCTCTCTCTGTCTCCATCCCTCTCTCTCTAATTTTTTCCCCTTGGCTCATTTGTTTTGTCTCTTAAATTGCACATATGAGTGAAATTACATGGTGTTTGTCTTTTTCTGACTGATTTATTTCACTTAGCATTATACTCTCTAGCTCCACCCATGTCATTGCAAATGGCAGGAATTCATTCCTTTTTTATGACTGAGTGGAATATTAATTCCATTGTATATATCACATCTTCTTTACTCATCAATCGATGGACACTTGGACTATTTCCATGTCTTGGCTATTGTAAATAATGCTGCTATAAACACAGGGGTACATATATCCCTTTGAGTTAATGTACTTGTATTTGTTGGGTAAATACCCTGTAGTACAATTGCTGGATCATAGGGTAGTTCTATTTTTAACTTTTTGAGGAACTTCCATACTGTTTTCCACAGTGGCTGTACCAGTTTGTATTCCCACCAATAGTACACAAATGTTTGTTTTTTTCCCACATCCTCACCAACACCTGTCATTTCTTGTGTTGTTGATTTTAGTCATTCTGACAAGTGGGAGGTGATATCTCTTTGTAGTTTTGATTTTTATTTATTTCCCTGATAGTAAGTGATGATGAACATCTTTTCATGTGTCTGTTGACCCTCTGTATGTCTTCTTTGGAGAAATACTTGTTCATGTCTTCTGCCCATTTTTAATTGGATTATTTCTTCTTTGGGTGTTAAGTTTTATAAATTCTTTATGTATTTTAGATATTAACTCTTTATCTGATATGTCATGTGCAAATATCTGATCCCATTCTGCAGGCTGCCTTTTAGTTTTGTTGACAGTTTCCTTCTCTGTGTAGACCCTTTTTATTTTGATATAATCCCAATAGTTTATTTTTGCTTTTGTTTCCCTTTTGCCTCAGGAGACATCTCTAGAAAAAAGTTGTTACTTCTGTTACCTGTGGCCCAGTTCCATTCTTTTTTTTTTGCATGTTGCTGTTCAGTTTTCCCAGCACCATTTGTTGAAGAGGCTGTCCTTTTCCCTTTGGTTGTTATTTCTGGCTTTGGCAAAGATTAATTGACCATATAGTTGGGGCTTTATATCTGGATTTTCTATTCTGTTTTATTAGTCGCTGTGTCTATTTTTGTGCCAGTACTACATTGTTTTGATTACTACAGCTTTGTTCTATAACTTGAATTGTGATGCTTCCAGTTTTGCTTTTCTTTTTCGAGATTGCTTTGGCTATTCAAGGTCCTTTGTGATTCCATAATTTTAAGATTGTTTTGTTCTAGTTCTGTGAAAAGTGCTTTTGGTATTTTGATAGATTGCATTAAATGAGTAGATCACTTTGGGTAGTATGGACATTTTCACAATATTCATTCCTCCAATCCATGAGCATGGAATGTCTTTCCATTTCTCTGAGTCATCTTGAATATCTTTATCAGTGTTTTTCAGAAATTTTATAGTTTTCAGAGTACAGGTGTTTAACCTCTTTGCTTAGGTTTCTTCCTGGGTATCTTAAGGCTTTTGTGCAATTGTAAATGAGATTGCCTTCTTGATTTCTCTTTTTGCTGCTTTATTATTGGGGTATAGAGATGCAATAGATTTCTATACATTAGTTTTGAATCCTGTAACTTTACTGAATTTGCTTATCAGTTCTAGCAGTTTTTTGTTGGAGTCTTTGTTAGGTTTTCTATATAGAGTATCATGTCTTCTGCAAATAGTGGAAGATTTACTTCTTCCTTATCTATTTCGATGCCTTTCATTCTTTTTGTCATCTGATTGCTGTGATTAGGACTTCCAGTACTATGTTGAATAAAAGTGATGAGAGTGAACATTCCTGTCTTATTCCTGATCTTAGGGGAGAGGCTCTCAGTTTTTCCCCCTTAAAGATGATATTAGCTTGGTTTTTTTTATAGATGGCTTTTATTATGTTGAAGTAAATTTCCTCTAAACCTAATGTGTTGAGGGTTTTTAACATGAATGGATGTTGTACTTTGTCAAGTGCTTTTTCTGCATCTATTAAAATGGTCTTATGTCCTTTTTCCTTTCTCTTATTGATGTGAGATATCATTTTAATTAATTTGTGAATATTGAACAACACTTGCAACTCAGGACTACATTCTCCTTGATTGAGACAGATGATCTTTGTAGTGTATTGCTGGATTTGCTTTGCTAGTATTGTGTTGAGGATTTTGCTTCTGCATTCATCAGGGATACTGGACTGTAGTTCTCTTTTGTTTGTAGTGTCATTATCTAATTTTGCTATCAAGGTAATGGTAGCCTAATAAAATGAGTTTGGAAGCTTCTCTTTCTTTTCTTTTCTTTTTTTGAATAGTTTGAGAAGAAAAGGTATTAACTCTTCCTTAAATGTTGGTAGAATTTGCATGTGAAACCATCTAGCCCTCGACTTCAGTTGAGGGGGGGACTTTTTGTTTACTGATTCAGTTTCTTTGCTGGTTATCAGTCTGCTAAAATTTTCTATTGCTTTCTGTTCCCATTTGGTGGCTTATATGTTTCTAGGAATTTTATACATTTCTTCTAGGTTGTCCAATTTGTTGTCATACAGTTTTTCATAATATTCCCTTAAATTTGTTTGTATTTCTGGGGTTCTGGTTATTTCTCCTCTTTCATTTGTGATTTTATTTATTTGCCCTTTCACTTTTTATCTTGTTAAGTCTGGCTAGAAGTTTATCAATTTTATTTATTCTTTTCAAAGAACCAGCTCCTGGTTTCATAATTTGTTCATTTTTTTTTTATTCTATATTATTTATTTCTGCTCTAATTTTTTATGCCCTTCCTTGTACTGGCTTTAGGTTTTGTTGCACTTTTTTCTCCTTTAGGAACTAGATCAGGTTGTTTACTTGAGATTTGTCTTGCTTCTTGATTTAGGCCTCTGTTGCTATGAACTTCCCTCTTAGAATCACTTTGTTGCACCCCAAAGGTTTTGAACCATTGTGTTTTTATTTTCATTGTTTCCATGTCCTTTTTTATTTTTTCTTTTTATTTCTTGGTTGACCCATTCATTTTTTAGTAGCATGTTATTTAACCTCCATGTATTTATGATCTTTCTAGAGTTTTTTTTGTGGTTGACTTCTAATTTCATAACATTATGCTCAGAAAAGATGCATTATATGACTTCAGTCTTCTTGAATTTGTTGAAGCTTGTTTTGTGGTGTAATATGTGATCTATTCTGGAAAATGTCCCTTGTGCACTTGAAAAAAACGTGTATTCTCTTTTAGAATGGAATGTGCTGAATATATCTATTATGTCCATCTGGTTCGGTGTGTGATAAAACAATCATTTCCTTGTTGATTTTCTTCTTAGATGATCTGTCCATGATGTGAGTGGGTTGTTATTGTATCCTATTGTTGTATTATTATTGATGAGTTCCTTTATTATTAACAGTGTTATGTATTTGAATGCTCTCATGTTGTGTGCGTAAACATTTACCATTATCTTTTTGTTGAATTGTCCCCTTTATTTTTATATACTCCCCTTTATGTCTTGTTACAGTCTTTTTTTTTTTAGTCTAGTCTGTCCTATATACAACTTTCTTTTGACGTTCATTTGTATGATAAATATTTCTCTATCCTCTCACTTTCAATCTACAGGTGCCTTCAAGTCTAAAATGAGCCCCATGCATGCTGCATATACATGCGTCATGTTTTTTTTTTTATCCATTCTGCAACCCTATGTCATTTGATTAATGCATTTAACATATTTACATTCAAAGTAATTATTGATACATATGTATTTATTTCCATTTTATTACTTGTTTTGTGGTTGTTTCTGAAGATTTTCTCTAGTCCTTTCTTGTTTTTCCCTCTTTCATGGTTTGCTGGTTTTCTTCAGTGATATATTTAGATTTCCCTCACTTTATTCTTTGCATATTTATTAGTAATTTCTGATTTGTGGTTATCTTTAGGTTCGTATTTAATATTTGCATATAGCAGTCTATATTAAGTTGATGGTAATTTAACTTTGAACCCACTTTTTTACTTCTCTTCTCCTCATATTTTAGGTACATGGTGTCATATTTTACATCCCTTTATTTTGTGGATGTCAGTCCTTGAGTGACATTTTACAAAAATATTCACTTTTACTCCTTTTTTGTTTCCTACCTTCATATTGTCACTTTTCATCTTTCCTTTCCACTCAGAGTCCCCTTTAATATTTCTTGCAGGGCTGGTTCATTGATCATGAACTCCTTTAGTTTTAGTTTGTTTGGGAAACTCTTTATCTCTTCTGTTTCAAATGATAGCCTTACTGGATAGAGTATTCTTGGCTATAGATTTTTCTTAGTCACCTCTTGAATATATCATGTCACTCATTTCTGGCTTAGTAAGTTTATGCTGAAAAATCTCCAGATAGCCTTATGGGGTTTCCCTTTTATGTAACTGTCTTCTTTTGTCCTGATGTTTTAAAAAACTTTTCTTTACCACAGTATTTTGTCATTTAATTATAATATATCTTGGCGGGGACCTGCTTTTGTGGATTTTGTTGGGAGTTCTCTGTACTTTTTGGATCTGGATATTTGTTTCATTCCCCAGATTAGGGAAGTTTTAAGGTATTATTTCTTTTTTTTTTTTCTAAATGTTTTTTTATTTACTTCAGGGGGGAGAGAGAGAGAGACAGCGTGAGCAGGGGAGGGTCAGAGAGAGAGGGAGTCACAGACTGAAACAGGCTCCAGGCTCTGAGCTGGCAGTCAGCACAGAGCCCGACGCGGGCTCGAACCCACGAACCGCGAGATCATGACCCAAGCGAAAGTCGGACGCTTAACCGACTAAGCCACCCAGGCGCCCCTTATTTCTTTAAATAAATGTTCTGCTTCCTCTTTGTGTGTGTGTGTGTGTGTGTGTGTGTGTTTATTTTTTCTCTTCTTTTTCTGGGACTCATAATGGTATTATGTTTGATGGAGTCATTGAGTTCCATAAGTCTATTCTCTTACTGCATAATTGTTTTTTCTCTTTTTTGTTCAGCTTGATTACTTTCCATTGCTCTGTTGTTTAGGTCATTAATTCATTCCTCTGCTTCTTCCAGCCTGCTGTACGTTCCATTCAGCATGTTTCTTATTTTGTTTATTGAGCCCTTTCACTCTGTTATGTTACTCCTTATCTCTGCATTAAGGGTCTCTCTCCTTTCTTCCACTTTTTTCTCAAGTCCAGTGAATATCTTTATGATCATTACTTTAAACTCTCTTTCAGGCATGTTACTTATATCTGTTTAACTTAGATCTCTGGCTCTGATCTAGTCCTGTTTTTTCTTTTTCTTTTTTTTTTTTTTGGAGGGGGGGGCATATTCCTCTACTCATTTTGTCCAAATCTTTGTGCTTGCTTCTCTGTGTTAGGAAAATCAGCTACCTCTCCTGTTCTCAAGGGTAATGATGTTATAAAGAAGAGATCCCAGGTTGGGAGATACGGTGTTGGCAGGGATTTGGGCTGGTCTTCTGGGGAAAGTGGCCCACCATGCTGGGATTGAAGTAAGCATGACTGAAAAGAGTGGTTCCACCAGAATGTGTATGGGGGGGGGGGGCGGGCTTGGTGTAAACAAGTTAGCTAGTGAGTGTTGGTGCTGTACTGGTCCCTGCAAGTGGCTCTTTGTTTATGCAGAGTGGTGGGAGAGGAAATGGGGTTGGCCAGTTCCTTTGTTCCAGAAGAGGTCTGTCTGTGAATCCTGCCTCTTTGGGACATTCTCTGAGAAGAGCAGATAACCTCCCCACTGTGTGCCCATGTGCTCTCTAAATCACTGTTTCCATGCTGTATGTCCCCAGACTACTTGCCCTCCCTTCTATCTACGAGCAGCCCAAAGCCTTTGGACTCTCTCTGAGCCAAGCCCATTGACCTTTACAACTGCAGGCTTTAAGATCCACTGGTTGCAGTAACTCATGAAATTTGACCCCTTTTGCTTTCCATGCCAGCTGTATGGAGATTCACCTTCCCCAGATAGACTCCCCTATGTGCTAGTCTGTCTCTCTTCCTTCTCTATAACCTTGGCTCCCTCCCCTCTGCAGTGACCATGATCCTTTTTTCTCCCAAACTGCATCTCTGTGCTTCCTACCTTCTTATATGTGGCCTCTTCTTTCCTTTTCATTGTGGAGTTTGTTCTGTCAGTCTTCAGGTTGATTTCTGTGGTATTTAGGATGATTGTTCATGGGACAAAGCAAGCCTAGGGTCCTCTTACTCTGCTGCCATCTTCCCTGAAGGGAACAGATAATTTTAACAAGCAAATGATAGATCACTTATATAGATTCCTTGATAGCAAACTCACATATAGACACTCCTATACACTCACTGTAATGCCTTTCAAACTAAAATATTAATTGAAAGAGAAGATGGGTACTATAGAGACATAGATTAGTGCCCTTGACGATTAAGTGAAAGAAATATCACAAAACATGGATTGAAATTACAAACACATGGAAATAATGAGAGAAAAAAGATACTTGAAAGTCAGATTCAAGAGCTCTTATAAGTGAGTAATAACCTATTCAGAAGAAGAAGAAAAAAAAGGCTAGGGGGAGGGATATTAAATAAATAATAGAAGAAATTTCCCTTGAGCTGAAGATCAATTTAAATAAGAGATTGGAAAGACTCCTAGATTTCTAAGCAGGGATAATGAGAGACTCATAACTAGTAAAATTCTTCAGTTTTGACAATAAAGAAAAAATCTTACAATCTTTCAGACAGAATAAGTTATTGTTAAAGGAAAAGGATTTAGACTGGCATTTGACTTCTTATATCTTACATTGGATATTAGAAGGAGTAGCACCTACAATTTACTAAAGAAAAAGAATTCTCTAGGCAGTTGAAAAATCCTTTCCCTATCTGGAGAAAGATACTTTTAAATAAGGAAGAATTTAGATACTATCTCATGTAAGCAATGTAAGTACATGCTCAAGAGAGTACTATAACAACAGAAGCATCACAATACAGAAACTTTGAAATAGAGGAAAATGAAGGGAAAACAGAGGTGAAAAATAAACCTTACAGCATGTGTGTAAAAATGTTAATCTAATTGGATAAGAGTAAATAATATTAACAGTTGGAATATAAACGTTAATCATGGAGTCTCAAGATTTTAATTGCTATCCTAAGCATAGTCTAGAAGTACAAGTATTAAATTCTATAGAATCAGATAGAGGTAGTTTTGAGTCTAACTGAGCAGAAGAAATATTTGTCTGAAACGTGTAAGCCTCTTTGATATCTCCCCTTTTCCAGATTGTCTTTTAGCCAGCTCTTTCACTACACAACTTAATAGATTTTGTTTTAAAGGAGGAAGGCAAAAATAGGATTTAGTGGAGAAATACATCCAAAGTTCTAGGAAAAATTTCTAGACAAACAAGCTTTGTTTTCTAGATACTAACTATCTATCTAAAACTTTATTTTAATAAGTTTTCAAATATTGAACGTGCATTTCTGAATTTGAAACTTCTCACCGGGAAATTAAAACTCTCATCCATTTTGGAAAATAGTTTGGTCATTTCTCAAAATGATTGATTCTGCAATTCTACCCTTCATTATACATCCAGAAGAAATGAAAATATCTGGCCACATATATCTTGTACATGAATATTCATGAAGTATTATAATAACCCCACAATGGAGTTGATTCAAGTGTCCATCAGTTGATGAGTAGACAAATGAAGTATGTCATATCCATACAATGGAATATTTTCTGGCAATAAAAAGAAATTAAGTACTGATCCAATATGGATAAACCCTGTAAAAATTATACTAAGTGAAATAAGTCAATCACAATGGACCACATATTATATGACTCTATTCATAAAGCAGTCAAATCTCTAAAGACAGAGAGATGAATGATTGCCAGAGGCTGGGAGATGAGGGGAATGGGGACTCAGGGTTTATTTTGG
The DNA here is from genome assembly GCA_017311185.1 of Proteles cristata cristata. NCBI lineage: Eukaryota > Metazoa > Chordata > Mammalia > Carnivora > Hyaenidae > Proteles > Proteles cristata. The sequence goes on along the minus strand of JAESUZ010003717.1, from coordinate 347,202 downwards.
CAGTGATAAAAATGTTCTAAAATCGATTGTGGTAATGGTTATATAATTCATAAATGCAATAAAAGATTTACACTTTATTTTTTTAAAGTTTATTCATTTATTTTGGAAGAGAGAGAAAGAGTGTAGGGGAGGGGCAGAGAGAAGAAAAGAGAGAATCCCAAGCAGGCTCCATGCTGCCAGTGCAGAGTCCAATGCGGGGCTCAATCCCATGAATGGGAGATCATGACCTGAGCCAAAATTAAGATTCAGATGCTCAACTGACTGAACCACCCATATACCCCCTGCTTTTATACACTTTAAATGAATAAGATGTGTGGCACATAAATTACATCTCAATAAAGCTGTTGGAAAAAACCCCAAAATCTATCAAATGCTTCTTATAGTCTGAGTTACCAATAATCCCAAAGTCTTTTATAAAATTTTATTTTATAAAATATTACATAGTCAAAGAATGATAGTAAAATTTCACCCAGATTAGTAAATTTTGTGAACAGATTGGTTAGCATTTTATGTGCATTTCAACAAATATTTACTGGTTGCTTACTGTCAAAATCAAGGGGTAATAAATGATCAACAATATGATAGATTTTCAGTTAACATATGAACAGAGCAAAGACACCAAAGGCATCTGTTACTGAAAATAACACTTTCATTACAACACTTTTGGTTACCATGGGGAAAAAACAAAATATAAAGGAATTTTGTAGCTTACAACGGCTTCTGTTAAGGGAAATTCCAAAGTAAAGTGTTACAGTGGGTTGGACTCATGATTTTTTTGAGAACATACGGGCCGTCTGCTGCCCTGTCTTTAACATGCCATTGGTTTGATGGGTCTTTGAATTCATGATGATGTCTCTCTTGTCCAATTTTTTTCCTTCCACTTTTATTTCCTTATAACCTCACTTATTTTTAACTTTCTGCCTTACTTTTATATGTATAGCATGTTTTAAAATGCATTGCTGAGGAATTTGTACCTGATAGGAAAATAAGCTTTGTTTACTAATAGAGCAAATCATAGATTAAAATATTTTACATTAAATAAGATGTTTTTGTTAACCAAAAATTTTAATCACCATACCCTAAACCAGAAAACCCTTTGTGTGCTCTTCACGTCTTCTTGGAAATATTTCTGAAAACTGTCAGCTTTCTTCCTTGCCCATGAAAATAAAATATGCATTTAGATTATCAGTGATAGCTAAAAGGCTTTGCATTTCCCAGATTTCTTACTGTCAACAAATATTTACTGGCTGCTTACCATATAAGACTCTCAGTGAATAGGAAGGACTGTGCTGAAGATGATACAGGACATTGCGCCGAGTATGTCTTGAGCCCAGAATATCTTAATTGAAGATTCCAGTTAGAGTTCATTCTACGTACATCCTAATTGGAAAATGTATCCAAATGTCTGTCTTCCAAACTGATTTTCTCATCAGAACTGTAAAGCTTTTTTCTTTTTTTTGTCTTAAAGAAACAGGTTTTACTTGGTTCTTTGAAAATACTCTAAGCTCCAGTGGTACCTGTGTGGCTCAGTCAGTTAAGCATCTGACTTGGGCTCAGGTCATCATCTAATGGCTCGGGAACTCAAGCCCTGCATTGGGCTCAATGGTGACAGGTCAGAACATGGAGCCTGGTTTGGATTCTGTGTCTCCCTTTCTCTACTCCTCCCCAATTCATGCTCTTTCTGTCTCTCAAAAATAAAAAAAAATGTTTAAAAAAAAAAAAGAAAATACTCTAAGCCCCTTCTGTATGGTTAAAGAAAAAAATATTCATGACACTTGTTAAAGAATAGTAAGGCCAACTTGATTCAGGAGGACTATCATGGTAGCTGTAGAGACCACTGCAATGGGGTTTTGCAGTACGGAAGAGAGATTGAGCCTACCTCCAAACACATAGCCAAAGAGCATGGTTGTGGGAGGAGGGGTGTCAGCAGATTGAAAATTACTAAGAGCACTCAGCAGTTCAAGAGGGGATTCTGGCTAAACTGACCATACAGGATTCTTGCTAAGGCCAGTCAAGGTGCTGATTAGATCTTGATTAGATAACAAAGGTGATCAGATACTGAGCAGGGGAATTTGGGGTAAAGCAGTTTAGGATTCTTGCCAAAAGTGGGCTCTTATGGGACATACCCAAAGATGGGGTCTAATTGGGCTCAGATGAGCCTGTGTAGAGTTTGGCCATGGAGAAGATATTTGTCAATGTATGCATGGGACTAATGAAGTCGTGGGAAGAAGCATTCATGTCAGCAGGAGAGAAGGACAGTCATCAAGATAGATGTTTCCAGAGACAGTGAAAAGTCCAGACACAGGTACCAACTTGTTATCTCAACATGGAAAATTATTTGGTAAAGATGAGGCTTTGGGAATCTTCATAGTGGATCTTGTTCCAAAATGAGAAACCAATTTACTCCACTGCCCTTCAGTTTTGAGAATTTTTACAAGTAAATAGCACATCTGTTAATCAAGTTGTATTCATTTAGGTAATGATTTAGAAGGTTAAGAAAAAGTCTGATGGCTTGAGTTCTTGCCCTTATGGAATTTCCGGTCGAAGTTTTAAGACCCTCAGAAAAAAGTACATAAATCATTTTTTGATATGAACTTCAAAAAGGAGGGTGTATAACACAACATACATGAAGCATTTGAATCTAATGCATTATTTTCATTCAACTAGAGTCATCTTTGAATTTGGCACAGTGGACCATATTACCACTCTACTTTAAACCCTTCAATAGCTTCTTACTAATTGAGGATAAAGAAATAATCCTTTGTGTGGCTTTCAAGATTCTGAATGACTTGGTCTCTCTTAATGTCTCCAAATACTATTTATTTTCTAATTTACTTCATTTTCCAAGTGAATATTTACTGAGTTTTGCTGTTTTCATATGAATTTGTGCCAGGCTATTTATAAATAAGCTCATTAACCTTGTGGCAACTTACAGGGATGGCAAAGAGTCCCTTAAGTTTAATACATACTTGAGTTTTGATGGAGGTGGACACTATGATTGAGGATGTCCTTAATGAGAGTGCACCCTTTCAGTTTATAACACAGTGGATGAACAACAAACATTCATGCATTTATGCATCACACCACTGCCAGGTCACTAGGTAAGTTAATAGAATTGGGTTGGTAGGACCTGGCTGCAAGCTTACTGTAGTGCTCAGTGACATTTTTCTTCTTTATCTGTCCTTGGTTTTCCTCATCAACAAACACTTTTCTGACTGCAGTGAGGAAAGATATCCAGGTAGAGATCTGTCCCAATTGTGTAACTTAGGAGTCCGTGTTCCACAGGAGATCTCACTATAGAGTAAGAGAGGCCTTTATTTCTTATTAGGTGGCCACCTTGATGACTTTCTTTGATTGTTGTTTACCCAATTATCTTGCCATGTCTTTCAAATTACTTATTGATATACACTGGTTCCATGCACCAGTGTCTTGGTGGCACTGTTCTGTGTTTTTCTAAGAAATATCTTTGTGGATCCATATGGCTTTTAGTGTGAAGCTGGCCCTATCCCATCATTTGCAGTCCTTAAATGAAGTTGAAAACTGTTTAAACAAATATTTAATAAGAACACATCCTTGCTGCCCAGGGGAAACTCTCTGACTAGAGTGCTTGCTTTCTGGAGAAGTATTTTCTGAATAAGACTGTTGTGTATCTGTCAAGGATGAAAGGAAGTACTTATTTGAGGAGCAGACAGAGCACTCAACCTGTATCTTGGCAAATCCCTGAGGTCCCCAAGGGAATGGTGGCTAGTAATGATAACATTGAATCACAAATCTTGACTTAACTGGATAATTTCATAGGGAATTCAATTCTCAGCTGTCATTACCAGGCCTTTCTCTCTCTTCCCTGTTGTTGGTGCTCTTTATTCTTTCTTCCTCTTTGAAGTCTACATTTTCAGGTAGCATTTGCTGAAGGTTGTGATTGTTTTTCTCATGCACCTGAGTGCTCCCCCTTGGAGGGAAAGAGAAGAAAACAAATTCTTGGAACAGAAACAAAATGGCTGCTGTTTATATGGGTCAGTGGGCTGCATAGTTATGAGACCTTAGAGCTCTGTTTGCCAGAATCATTTACTCATTGGTTACTTTACACTGTTTAATGTCTTAGAATTTTTATAATGACTGTATTTTAGCGCACATGGCAGACAAAAGACTTTTTATTTTCCCATTTTGTGAGTTTGTTTACTTAAAAAGTAGAATGAAGACAACAAAATGACATTTACTTTTAACTTAATGAACTGACTTCATGGAAAAGAATAACATTACATCATATTGAAGCCAACCTGGGAAATCAGAATGAATTAGTGCCTTAAGCATAATATAATTTTCCAGAAAGTAGAAGACCTGAGAAGCCACTACTGCTTATTACAGACAAAATACATCTGGAAGTAGCCTAGATAATATAAAAGCATGTCTCAGAGAAACTTTAATAATTTTCATGAATTATTGTCATAGACTCTGAGTCTAAAGTTCTTGATTTTTTTTAAATAGTAGGATCTTTTAAAAATTTTTTAATGCTTATTTATTTTTTAAAAAATTTTAAATGTTTTATTTATTTTTGAAAGAGAGAGATACAGAGACAGCATAAGGAGGGGAGGGTCAGAAAGAGAAGGAGACACAGAATCTGAAGCAGGCTCCAGGCTCTGAGCTGTCAGCACAGAGCCTGATGCGGGGCTCAAACCCACAAACTGTGAGATAATGACTTGAGCCAAAGTCGGACGCTTTATAGACTGAGTCACCCAGGCGCCCCTAAAGTTCTTTCTTGTTGAGCAAGAAAGTGGATGCAAGATTAAAATGTGAGAGATGTCTAATGTCCAGGAAAAAACAAGAGCCCTGAGTAAGGGTCCTTATTCCTTATTAAGATCACAAGGTTTACAAACGTGATGGGTGTGCACAAAGAGACAATGAATCTTGAAGATTAACTTATGGGCATGAGGGAAAGGGGGTTTTGAAGATATACAGTGTTTGAGGTTTGGGTTAGTATAAAGCAAAATCCTGGCTCTGGGTCAATGGACAGATGGTTGTTAATAGCAGACTCTAGGTGCTTAGTTTATCTTAGCTAGTCTATGGGATAAGATAGAGCAAGTAACCTCAGGGTTAACAAGGCACCTTTCTTTTGCTAATTAACTCCATTCCTGGCATCTTCACCTACAGTGGTCTGTAACCCTATTCACCTGTTTACCTAATTTGGTCCTTCCTTTCTGTGAAAGCAGCTTTCTTCTATAGTACTAAATGGGGTCGGGGTATTTTTGCCCTGAATACTTAATCTTGCTTACCTCATAGACCTTTGTATTGGGGACTTTGCCCCCACCCCCTTCTCTGTTCAGCGAGCCTTTGCCCTGCTCTCTCCATTCTGGGGCCTTTGCCCTGCCCTCTATGCTTATTTACCTAATATTGTTTACCCAATCTTGAGTGTGAGCATCCTATTGTAATTTGTAAATTGTAATCTGTGATTTGTAATTCTTTTTGCCTTGTTAACTCATCGGTGCAAGCCCAGAGAATTTTTAAGCTTATTCCTCACAAATTATAATGTATTACATGGAGAAAATATACTTCTTTGGTGGCATATCCATTAAGTATTACACTGTACTCTTTATGCACATACTTGATCTTCTAAGTTCTTTTAGCCCAGGTTTGAGACATAGCAAAATGTTAACCCAAAATAAATTTTAAATAATAATAATAATAATAATAAAGGTCAATTAATCAGGTGAATTGTGGCATTCAGTCTGTCAGAGTTAGTCTGTCAGATTCCCTGAAATGTGCTTGATGACTTGAAAAGTCCCCATTTTGGCCACAGAGGACTCTGTTTCTGATCTTTTAAAGTATACTAGTCAGTTCACCTGGTGGCTAATCTTGTTCTTCTGAACTGAGAAAATCCCATGCAGAATCCTTACATTTTATTGGTGATTGACATTTAGTACAGACATCTGTTTTCCCTCTGGGCCATCCGACTATATGGCAGTTATCACTGTTTGAAGTGTTGTTAGCATTTGGGGTCAAGCTCGAACAGCCATTTCCAGCTTTTCTTGTAGATATGTAATCTCTGACCAGATGAACATGTCTCCTTCTGGCTCTGGGGACCAATGTTCACCGAAGGTGACAAATCCCACAAGAAACTTTTCACATAGTTCTGCTCTGGATCTGTTAGAATGGGGTTCACTATACTGAGTCCCCTGATTCCACTACCATGTGCCTGGAGAGGAATCCTGTACATTTCAGATGCACAATACATTTTTCTTCATTGAAAAGGTTTGTTCTGTCTAATGAAGGATTTAGATGACTTGCAAGGAAACACATTATTGTGGCTAGCTCTGCATTCAAATGAGTTACTACATGTTGTATTGGCAAAAAAAAATCAGTTTATCATGGGGGAATGAAGAGGGTTTGATTAGCTGCCCATGTTAAATTATTCTTAAAATTAGCTGAAACACTTTCCACTTTCTAATGACATGCTTATTCTTATGATATACTTATAGAAACAATGGTACAGGGGCGCCTGGGTGGCTTAGTCGGTTAAGCGTCCGGCTTTCGCTTAGGTCATGATCTCGCGGTTTGTGGGTTCGGGCCCCGCATCGGGCTCTGTGCTGACTGCCAGCTCAGAGCCTGGAGCCTGTTTCAGAGTCTGTATCTCCCTCTCTCTCTGACCCTCCCCTGTTCACGTTGTCTCTCTCTATCCTAGAAATAAAAAAAAAAAAAAAAAAGAAAAGAAACAATGGTACAAGTCTTGTGAAAATGTCAATTACCAATTAAAATTTAAATCTAGACTAATGGGTATTTGATTATAATACAATTGTATTATGTTTTAAAAATACCAAATATCATTTAGTAGTCAGCCTGCAGGGGCTATATTAGTCCTATTGTTCTATATGGAAAACATCATTTTTCTATGACCTGTTAAGCACCTGCCAATATCTTCTAGAAGAAAAAAAAAAAACGCTTCAAATGACAACAGTGATATTGTTATGCAACAAATAGATGCCAGAATTATTTCCCTTTGGAATATGTAATTTCTTAGATTCAGTGTGAAGTCAGATTCAATTCACTTTTATTGAGTCTTAAGCTTTTATACACATGATATTTTTAATGTGCATTAGCACATTGAGATAGATGTTTTTCTATCTCTCCAGGTTTGTGCAAGATGTAGGGAGAGACAGAATTTAAACCCAGATCCTCTGACTTTATGTCTGTTACTTTTCATATGTTGTCACAGTAGCCTTTTTGTTGTTCTAGTTAATAAGATGCAAAACCACTTATTCTAGATTAGGGCTATTCCTCTGCACAATTGTTGAGAAAAGAACTTGACTGTTACTAAAATCTATTTGAACTCATTTCAATTCATATTCATTACTCCTTTATATTACTCCTTGAACATCTTAAATTTCTTTTTTAAAATCACAACCTGAAACCACTCATATTAATATATATACAATTAAAACATGAAGTAAGTCCTTCCCCTCTAAGAGGAGGTTAGTCCCTTTACTCAAGGCCTAGTGCAAATTCATTGAGCAGATGCTGAACCTGTAGTATTGTGAAGAACTTTCATACTGGTGGAGAGCACAGGATTTGGAGTAAAAAATACCTGGGTGTGAGTTGTCCCTCCATCCCTCCTGAGCTCAGCATCCCCATCTGTGAAAAGGAAATAACAATAGTATTGTCTCTTTGGGCTTTAGTGATGAATAGTAGATATAATGCAGGCAGTGCCCAATACCTAGCACATAAGAAGTGGTCTTTTACTTGAAGCTGTTACTATCTTTACTACCACATTGTTGTTACTCTGTTCTTGCTCTATTAATCAGTTATCCCTGCATATTACTTTGGTCCTGAAACCTAACTGCATGTTTTTAAGTCCATGAGACTGATCAGCATATACACTCCAGCTTATACTGATGTAATAGCAGGATTTTTTTGTGTCCTGGAACACAGGAGAGTTCTTTTTCTACTTTCACAGAATGGTTTATATGAATCTGCTTCTTGTCTCCTTAGATCACAGAGTGACAACTAAATGGGGTAGAAAAGACTGTTTCCTTAAGGCCTTAACTTTGGTGAAAGAGAATCACTGCTCCACAAAATAAGAAAACCTCAAGCAGGTCCCCATCATCAGTTGACAGCAGTCTGACAAACTCAGAGTTCACAGTTAATGGTGTAATGTAGTCAGGACTCATGCCTGGAAGTAAAAGTGGCTGTTTGGGATCATCATTAAAAAATACCCCCAAAATGAAACACTAAGTGAACATTTTTTTTAGCTAACAAGTGAAAGCTCTAAGATCCATGTGCTATGTTTTATTTTATTTTATTTATTATGAGAAAGAGAGACTGTGCACATACACACAGACATGCACGTGTGGTGTGTGCATGCACACACACAAGGGAGGGGCAGAGAGAGAGGGAGAGAGAAAGAATCCCAACCAATCACTGTGCTGTCCGGGCAGAGACCAATGCAAGGCTCCATCTTATGAGGATAAGGTCATGACCTGAGCCAAAATCAAGAGTTGGACGCCTAACTGACTGAGCCACCCAAGCACTCCTAAGAGCCACGTGTTATATTTGACTCAATACAGTTACTTTTCTAACAATTAAAAGCAGATGTAACAATAAAAAGAGAGATTTTTATTCTCACCTAATTATATAATCAGTATTAGGTTTCTGTTATGGCTTTGTGGTATGCACTGAGCAAACTGTTGAGGACAACATCAAAGTGAACCTCAACCACATGGAACTTAGGTATTAGCGACAGATAAAGGAAGGCAGATACTGTAAAATAGTAGCTCATGAAATATTATGTGTAAAATGACTGGGGAAGAAAAGAATACTATGCAACTAACTACATACTGGGAGAAACTAATCTCTTTTAGGATTTATGGTCTTTTTTCAAGGGAAAAATTAGAGTTTTTACTTTGTTTTACAAAACAATAGGATCATATTTGAAGACTCAGCAGGCTTTAAAGATTCTCAGAGTATATGAGACACACGTAATTAAGAACTCATAGGCAAGCCCTTGGCCCAGAGTCACAGTAAGCTACTCCGTGGGACATATCATGCTGCCCTGTGACTCAGTTGAGTCTGCTGGTGCGCAGTGCAGGGGACTAGGTGACTCTCAGGGCAGACCTGGAGATGTGGCTGCCCCAGGCACCACTAACACACAGCCAGGATGAGTCAACCTGAGGGTATAACATTAAACAGAAATGCGCTGAATATTAAGTAGCCAGAGACGATTTATTATTATCTTGGAAGAATTGATATCCATGCCACCAACTGAAGGATAAGTAGTCCACCAGGCAGCGTTGAGAAAGAGGGAGGAGAATCCCGCATGGGAGTGGCAGCTGATATGGACAGGGAGAGGTGGATGGTACAGTAGAAATACATAGAAGTTGGAAGAGGCTTGCAGTGAAAAATCACTAAATATCTCAGAGGCATGATGAACTTGTGGAGGGAAAGACCAATCTGTGCTTGAATCTTGGACTTGAACATAATTGATCTCCCTGCCCTGAATGTACTCTTGTGTTAAATGAAGATAGTAATATTCTGTAGTGCTATGATGGGCATAAAGTGAAATAAATAAAATAATATACCTAAAGGGTCAAGTATAATCCTAGCACAAAGTTGGCATTCTTAAAATGTCAATATATGTCTATAAAGACAAACACAGACACCACAATTATTAGAAGGATATAATGTTCAAACTTTTATTTCTTTATAAAACAAACACATCTATTGGAATACATGCATATGTGTATGTGTATTTCTTTATGCATAAATTTTCATTGGCTCTGTCTGTGGAGGAAGATATCCATCTTTGGTACAGAAGACAGGTATTTTCTGTCTCCCTGAAATGAGAGAACATCAGGTAATTATATTTGTGAAGAATGGGTCTCTATTAGTTTCTTATTGGTGCTGTCACACATTGCCCCAAACATAATGACTTAAAGCAACACAGATTTACTTTCTTATGTTTCTGGAAGTCCACAGTGTGAAATTAGTGTTTCCTAGGCTAAAATTAAGGTGCCAGCAGGGCTCTGTACCTTGTAGAGGCTATAGGGGAGAATCCATTTTTTGGCCTTTTGTGGCTTCTAGAGGCCACCTGCTTTTCATGATGTAGGGCCCCTCCTTCATCTTCAAAGTCAGAAGTGTAGTGTCTTCCACTTTTCCTTTGACCCTCTTATCTTGCTTTTGTTGTCATTATATTGCATCCACTCAGATAATCGAATATAATCTCCCCATTCTCCCCGTTGCAAAATCCCTTTGCCATGTATGTAACATATTCGCAGGTCCCAGGGATTTAGATGAAGACACTTTGGGGGAGACATTAACTCATTTTTAAAAAATCTCTATCACTTTTTTCTTTTTTCTTTAAATCCAAGTTAGTTAACCTATAGTGTAAATAATGATTTCAGGAATAGAATTTAGCGATTCATCACTTACATACAAACAACACCCAGTGCTCATCCCAAGTACCTTCCTTAATGCCCCTTGTCCATTTAGCCCATCCCCCACTGAACACCCAGCCAGCAACCCTCAGTTTGTCCTCTTTATTTAAGATTCTCTTACTTTTTTTTCTCCCTCTCTGTTTTTATTTAGTTTTAAATTTTTTTATTTATTTATTTGCAAAAGAAAAGAGAGTGCAAGGAGCAGAGAGGGGGGGTGGACAGAGGATCTGAAGCAGCCTCTGTGCATAAATCAGAGAGCCCCATGTAGAGCTTTAACTCAGGAACTGAACTGTGAGATTATGACCTGAGTTAAAGGCAGGTGCTTAACTAACTGAGCCACCCAGGCATCCCATGGGAGAGGCATTAATTCCACCTACCACAGGGCATGAAGTCCATCATTTTCTGGAGTAATAAGCAACCAATATCGCTAATAATTTGAGCCCCGGTTTTCATGAAGATCAAGATTTTTCCTGATTGGCTATCAAGGACCATCAAGGACTACAGTGGGAGAAGAGAAAAGAATGTGGCTTCCCTGTTCCTCTTCTAGGAGCTGCTGCTCCAGTCACTCAGGCATCTTCCAGGTTTTCTGGTGGCACAAGTCTGGGCCCTTGGCCTAGAATGCCTCACCATCTTCTCCCAATTAACTCCTCCTCAGTTTGAGATCATTTGAACTATTATTTCTGAGATTCATCTGCCTCTGTTTTTGGGGACTGAGCTGCATACCCCCTACAGGAATAATGCCAAGGCCACTCCTGACCCAAGGCAGATTTATTCGTATCATCACTTCTCTAACAAGTATTTATTGTGTTTTTACAGGTTCAGAGGCTCTGAAAGTAGATGTTGAGACAAAGTTAGAGCGGCATTTGTTTATCAAAGACCAGCATTTGTGAAAGGCAGGGGGAGGATGCAGATGTGGGCAGAGGAGGAAGTCAAATGGTGATGTAGGCCCTGCCAAATTCTAGACACCTGAAGGAGGGAGAGTTTGGAGTGAACATTGCCTGTCAGAGTGAGCTGTGCCAGGACCAAACTGGCAGAGCTTCAGGTGGCTGGCCTCAGGACATGTGTGACCCTGGGCAAGGCAGCTCCCTGAAAGGGAGACACACCCTGAAGCAGTTGAAGGCTGGAGGTCTTCAGCTAGTCACACTCTCTACAGCTGGGTAGCAAATCAGCTTTTGATATGGGTTCTGGAAAGGACTTCTCTGTGAGCTCAACACAGCATCTGCTATGTGCCACTATCTTTTCTAATTTTTCTAGACACAAGCGATTTAGTGAGGAACAAAACATGAAAATCCCTGTCCTTGTGCATTTCACACCTGAGTGGAAGGAGATGATAAGTAAATGAATAGGTAAAATATGTAATAAGTAGATGGTGACAAGTGTCATGGAGAAAAATATAGCATGTAAGGGAGACATAAGTGTTGAGGAGGACGTTTTAATGTTTAGGATGGGGTTAAGGAAAGCCCCGCTGAGGAGATCACAGTTAAGACCCAAAGGTGGTGAGAAAGGAAGCAATATGGATATCTGGGAACAGTCTTGAAGCAGAGGGAAGTACAAAGTTCACATTCCCTGAAGTGGGAGCATTGAGGAGGACAGAATGGCTGGGCTGGGGGTGGTGTGAGCAGAGAAAGGAGCTGAGTTCAGAGGAGCAATGTGTGGCGTTGGGGCAAACCCCATAGAACTGTTGTAATGATTTTGGCTTTGTGTGCTGTAAAATGAGAAGACATCGAATGTTCTTAGCAGAAGAATGAGATCATGTCATTTACAACTATTTTTAAAAACATATCAGTGGTGTTAAAAATGGTGCATCAAAATTGTAGAGCCATCTTGGAACAACCTGAAGATTTTACCTGGGGGGCACACACAGCTACAGGGAGTTAGAGGGAACCAGAAAAGGAATACAGACTTGCTGAACAACAATGAAGAAAACCAAAGGACTGACCAGGAGAGTTCAAGGTTAAGACTCAGTAAATAGAATGACAAGTTTAGTCCGGTTAATTACTGCACCTTTGACTCCTTTCCTGGGGAAAAGATTGTGGTTGTCAGAAGCCAAGGTATTTCTGAATTTTTATATTTTATTTTTGTTTGATTTCCTACTGTATATTACATCTATTCATGTTTACAAGCACTGACTGTAAAAAAATGAGTTGTAACTTTTCAGTTAGAAAAGGCTTGCACCTCTTATTTACCTATGGAATAATTCCATTGGATGGCTACCATTTTTGAAGACCCGCATTTGTGTTATTTCAGTTTCTTCAATGTGTGAAGTAATAAATGTTGGTATTTATTGGTTGGTTGATCTATCTTTCATTCACAGCACTAGTAGAAGCTGCTAAGTGCTAGACATTTGGAAATATTCTGGTGACTCAAGATGCTTATAGAATTTGGTACTCCCAAGGACTGTGGTCCTAAAAGTGCCGTCGGGACAACATCCATTAGCTGAAACGTGTTAGAAATGCAAATTTCAGGTCCCACCCAAGACATATTCAGTTAGATGGGAGTGGTGCCCAGGAATCTGTGTTGTAAAGGGTCCTCCGTCGATCCTGAGAAATGCTAAAATTTGAGAACACTGGTCTAGAGATGAGAAAACTTAAGATGCAACACAGTGGAGAAACATGGCTAAAGAAAGCAACTGGTGCTGCGTGAGTCCAGAGGAGGTAACCCTAAATTGAAGAAAGGTGGACCACATCCAAGAAGATGGGCTGAGATGAGTCTTAATAAAATATGGATTAACTCTTAGAGGAGATCGCAAAGGACCTCTAGGTCAGTTGCAGGGGCCAATAACCACACAGCCTTCAGTTCCCTAAGGTTGCAGGGCTGGGAGTCTGGTGGACTCTCAAGATATAGATGGAGAGGTAGCTAGATATTAAGACCTTTAAATACTACCTCTAAGTAATTCTTCTGGCTCTGTACCCTCAAAAAAAAAGTCTATTGCTAAACTCCTGGGGATAACAGTTGGAGGAAGTTCATAACGGGGAAAAGATCAGAATCACCTTCCAGAGCTCTGTTCTCAAATTACAAACTCCTGCTGTCCCAGCCACAGCTTATAGTAAAGCAGAGGAACATTTGGTTCAAGATGCTGACTTGGGGCTTCCTCCTGAGATGCGCAAAAGAGATTTTGTCTTCCTGCTTGAAATAATGTTGACACTGTTCTTCTCCAGAACTGATTTTTAGGAGATGGTTGTGTTTCTGGGCCTCCCATGTCAGTGCTTATGAATTGGACGTTTATACCATGACAGTTCTGTCTCTGCCCCACTCCCTTCTCCTCAGGGCTCCTTGATGGGCAGTAGCTCTCAAAGCATTTCCTGGTTTTTGGTCTGCCATACTTTTATTACTTTCTTTGTACCACTCCTTGCTGGTCTTCTGCCATTAGTTAGGTATTCTGTAGCTAAATTATAGTACTTGGAGAATGAAGGTTTTCCAATATTTTGCCCCTCTGCTGTGATAACTTCTCTAACTTGAGACAAAGTATAAAATTGATTTTGAGATTTTGATGTTAAATAAATTACAAGCTTCCAAATGGCCTAACCTTGCATTTTCTGCCTAACATTTAAAGTTACCTGCTTACCAGTTTTTTTACCCTAAGATTTTTACTTTTTTCTCAATGGGTCTTTTATTGCTGCCTTGAAGAGGTTCTATAGAAATATCTATTTTTACATGTGATTTTTCAATGGTGAGATTTCAAGGTAGTTTTGTTAGGCTTTTAGGCATCAGGCTTATAGGGCTCAGCGTCTAAGACTTTTAAATGGAATTGTTTGTTTGCCTTATTCTCTGCAGTCTCTAGCAGGTGCTTGTATTCTAAGTGGCTTAATCCTATAGTTAGGCATTGGGAGTTTCATTCCAAAGGCAGGAGAGAATTCTGTCTTGACTCAGGCTGCATTTCAGTGGTTGTTTCTTTTTGCTGGTGTGCAAAGTTTATGTGAGAGAGCAGTGGAATATGGCACCAATGTAAAGAACTGTCAACAATGTGACTTTGCCATTAAGTGTATTCACCTTTCATCTAGACAGTCTGCAGTGATTCACTGTGATTGTTTTAGGGTGCTATCGGCTTTAAGGTAGCCATGACTTTTCCTATAAAACTCAACCAGGTTGACTTCTGGATTGGCAGTATAAGAAGCATAGTGGACCATCTCCCTAATGAACATGTAACAGCTGAAAATTATATTTATGATACATAAATGTATATAATTGTATATGATAAATGTATAATTAATGTATGAATATTTATATATTAGGTAAGCCACAAAATTGTGTAATTTTATCTATATACAATTTTCAGTAGTTAAAGAGTTGACATTAAAAATCTCAGGAAATAGTACTAAGGTCATATAGAAAATGGAGTAACAGTAGAAAAAAAAATCCACTATATGTTGGTAAGAGCACTGAGGATCTGTAGCATTTAAGACCTGACCTGCTTGCTCTCCTCTCTATTTAGCTCCGTGTTTTACAAATTATACTCCAGACAAGTACAGCCAGGAAGATGAGCCTCTCTCTTTTCTAGTTCCCAGTCTGTAGCTACCATTTCATCACAGGAAGGGGCTTGCTCCTGGCATATCTCATCCCCCATGGACCAGCTTCCTGTCACAGAAGTTCTGTTCTAGGCAGATGCTGCCAGAAGGGCTGCTCTTCCCTTCCTCATCTAGTCTTACTCCTAGGGTAAAACTGTACCCCAGGCATGGCAGGCCCAGAATCCTGGGTCCTGAAACACCCATCTCAGCTTCCTTATAAGGTGGGGATTATAAGTAAGCACCTTCTCCCACATCACGATGGGCAGGCCAAGAAGACAAGCAGCTACTGTCTTTGCCTGAAGCCCTGACGATAAAGCAGGGTGTCACTGTGGGAGAAACAGACCACTGTGTGTGTTCCCATCCCACCCACCACCTTGTTGCATTTACACAGAGATAATGCCTGAGGAGATAGATCATAAAAACAGAATTCCTTGGATCTCCTGAAGAGAACTGACTGGTTTTTGGAACAGAGAATGGTGAAATTCGTGTTTAGCAGTGTTGTCAAAAACAGTGAAGCTTTTGGTGGTGACCAATGAGTAGTGGCATCCTCTGGCTGACAGGTTCATGATAACAATAAGCAAAATGATAGACCACCTAGAAGTTGAAGAGAACCGGGGAAAGGGACAGCTAGGAGAAGTCCTTCTGAAGTCTGAGCAGCCTCAGACTGGCAAAACTGTGCCATTGAAAATGGGCCTTGGGGCACCTGGATGGTACAGTTGGTTAAGTGTCTGATTCTTGATTTTTGCCTCAGATTGTGATCTCACGGTTTGGTTTGCTTCATGAGTTCAAACCCATGTCAGGCTCCCTGCTAACAGTGTGGAGCCTGCTTGTGATTCTCTCTTTCTCCCAGTCTCTCTGCCTCTCCCCTACTCATGTTCTCTGTCTCTCTCAAAATAAAAACAATGTAAATAAGTAAGAAGAAAATGGGTCTTAACTCCATCACAAAAGACTGTGGAGCCATTTATGCTCCAGGGCATTGCCAAAAGCAAAAGAGGAATCATACAGAAATTAATGGAGACTCACAGCAGAGTGTGATATCCTTAGGGGCACATCAGTTCAGATGCCAAGGGAGTATGTGTACATATTCAAGACTTTACCCTGTGAGGAGCAATTTCAAAGGTTGCGTATGGTGTCAGAAACAGACTTCAATGAAATAGTCCAACTAGGTCACTAAATAAGTAAAACACAATCTAGAAAAATCAATAACAAGCCCTGGAAGTGGGAGTAGTAACAGTTTAGTATCCAGAGTTGCTATATTATTTAAAAGGCCCAATTTTGCTTGAGATATGGCTGAAAACTTCCTAAATCTGGTTTAAAATCTTAATTTCTATATGCAAGAAACTCAACTCCAGGTAGGATAAATGCAAAGAGATCCATGGCCTGATACATCCCCCTCAAATTTTGAAAGCCACATCTAAAAATATATAGAAAAGAAAAAAAAAGACCCATTATTGACAAGCGATCTCCAATAAGATTAACACACTATTTGTTGTCAGAAGCAATGCAAGCTGGAAGTTTTGAGGATGGCAGAGTCAAGGTGCTTAAAGAAAACTAGTGTCAACCAGTAATACTATATCTTAAAAAAAATTCCTGTATCTAATGAAACTGGTTTTTAAAAGTGAAGGTGAAAGGGCATTCCCAGATAAACAAAATTGAGGGAATTTGTTGTCTTCTCTTTTCTTCTGTTAACTGACTTGAAAAGTGCTTGCATAAACAATATGTGTAGAGGCTACTCTTAGGCAATAGGCTTGAGCAGTGGAAACTGAGTAAGGTAAAAGGTCCCACAGTGACCACTGGGCTGGATGCAAATGGGATCATGAGGTGACCCACCTTAGCCATAAGTCCTAGCTGACCAACATACTACTTACAGCTGGACACAGGTACCAAAAGAAGAAAATTCCATACATTCTCATACCTCTTAACTATGCCTCATTACTATAGTCCCCCCACCACCCCCACTTCTCCTTCTGGCTGACAGTCCCTCATTTGCTGTCCTGCACCCTGCTCCCTTGCAGTATATTTAGTAAACCTCTATCTCCATTGTTCTACCTTGGGTGAATTATTTCACTGCCTACATGATCGGCCTTCACCCAATTGGGTTGCCCCACAATATGTATATAATTGTATTTTTAGGTTTATAATGTATAGAAATGTAATATATTCCAAAATAATAGCAAAGATGCAATGGATGGAAGCTAAACTGTTTTGGGATAAGGAAATATCAGAAGGTAACTCAAATACAGGAAGAAATGGAAAAATCAGGAGTCACAAAGAATAAGGTTAGTATAACATGATAAATACATACTCACTTTTCTCCTCTAAGCTTCTTTAAAATGTATAGTTAGGATTATAGCATTTATCCATGTGATATATATATATAGTAATAATATCTATAAAAGGGGCAAGGGATAGAGCTATATAAAAGTAGAGTATATGTCAACAAAATTAACATAGTGTATAAATTGTGATGCATTTTATAAGTCTTAGAGCAACTACTAAGCAAAAAGTATATAGTTAAAAAATATGTAGTTAAAAAATCATTAAAGGGAATCTGAACATTCCTGCATCACTAGTAGTATTACAAAGTAACATAGCCACTTTGGAAAACAGTTCAGCAACTCATCAAAGTGGTAAACATTGAGTTACCATATAACTCAGCAGTGTTATCCCTAGGTATATACCTAAGAGATAAAACATAGTTCTGTAAAAACTTATGAATGCTCATAGCAGCATTATTCATCATGGATCAAAAGTATAAATAACCCAGGGGTACCTGGGTGGCTCATTTGATTAAGCGTCTGATTTTGGTTCAGGTCATGATCTCTTGGTTCATGAGTTCAAGCTCTGTATTGGGCTCTCTGCTGTCAGCATGGAGCCTGCTTCTGAAGATCCTCTGTCTCCCCCCCTCTCTCTCTGTCTTCCCCTTCTCTGCTTACTCTATCTCTCTCTCTCAGAAATAAACATTTAAAAAAATAATACAAACAACACACATGCCCATCAATCGATCAATGAATAAATACGATGTGGTATGTTAATAGAGTGGAGTATTTGGCCAAAAGAAGGATTTAAGTACAGATACATGCTACAACATGGGTGAATCTTGGAAATATGCTGAGTGAAAAAAGCTAAACACAGAAGGCTACATATTGTATGATTCCATTTATCTGAAATGTCCAAATCAGGCAAATTTATAGAAAGTTGATTAATAGGTTCTTACAGCCAAAGGAAGTAGGGGAGTGATTACTAATGGGCATGGACTTCTTTCTGAATTGGCAAAACTTTCCTAAAATTCTACTGTGTTAATGGCTTCACAGCTCTGTGAACATATTAAAAAACATTGAAGTATCCACTTCAAAAATGATAAACTGCATATGTGCAAATATCTTAAAGAACTATTAAAAATCATCACAAGTTATGTTTCATACTTTTTAAAAATAAAGTACTGGGTATAAGTTAGCACCATTCAGTGCCAGAACTCTATCCCTTTGTCCTGGTTGTGAAGTAAGTGGGTTAGTATCCTTACTACCTGTATCTTACCAGTGAGCAAACAGGTTGAGACAAGTCCAGGAACTTATGTTCCCACATACTAATCTGGTAAAGGGAACTTGTGGGGAATACAAGTTTGGAATATACTTCAGAAACTGTTTTTCCTATCATGTCATAGATTTCCTTCATGAAGACCTGTGGGTCTCATACTGCCTTTCTTGTCTTGACCCCAAAACAATACACCAGACTCCAAAACATTAGTTTTTATAAAGTCCTTGGAAAATACAGAAAATGATGAAGAAGGAATGAATGAATAACACCCCCAGAAATAAGGCTCTCTGAACATTTTATATAATTATCTTCAGTTTTTCGTATGAATATTTATGAATACATATTCATTTATAACCTAATTCAGATCACACCATATAGATAACGATTTAGCTTATTTTTAAAAAATTATAATCTACTGAGTAATTCCCAATGGCATTGTTCTTTAGAAACATAATTTAATAACCACCTAATATTTACTCTTGTGTGTGAATCATAATTTATTCAACACTTTCACTGTTGGACATTCAAATTGATTGAAGTTTTTTATCTCTAAAAAAAAATGCCACATACACAAACCTATGTTTGAATTTGGCTCTGTTTAGAAGAAATCTCTAGAATAAATGAACTTTGTAAATATTATTAATGTGTATAAGCAAATTGTTACCCCAAAGGATTTCATGAATTTTTTATATCAACAAAGCTTTTAAAGAAAAGCTGTGGGGGCGTCTGCGTGGCTCAGTTGGTTAAGCTGATGACGCTTGGTTTCAACTCAGGTCATGATCTCACCATTTTCTGAGTTTGAGCCCTGCATTGGGCTGTGTGCTCACAGTGCAGAGCCTATTTGGGATTTTCTCTTTCTCTCTCCCTTTTTCTCTGTCTCTCTGTCACACACGCTGTCGCTGTCTCTCTCAAAATAAATAAATTAATTAAAAAAGGAAAGAAAAGCTGTGAAGGATACTGGTGAAGTGTGTAAGAGTCAGAATATGTAGCCTGAAACCTGGTTCCTCCATATACTA
This sequence comes from Proteles cristata cristata, assembly GCA_017311185.1. Lineage (NCBI taxonomy): Eukaryota > Metazoa > Chordata > Mammalia > Carnivora > Hyaenidae > Proteles > Proteles cristata. Next base: position 327,723 of record JAESUZ010003717.1, on the reverse strand, counting down.
AGTGTATGACTCAGAGTTCTCCAAAGAAACAGAACGGACGGAATGTGTACGTGTGTGCATGGAGAGATTTATGTTAAAGAATCGGTTTGGTTCATGCAATAGTGGAGGCTTAGTGAAGCCAAAATTTGATGGGGAGGGCCAGCAGATTGCAGACCCAGGGAACAGTTACCGTTTGATTCCAAATGCTGCCCCTGTTCTATTAAGGCTTTCAGCTGATTAAGTGACACCCACATGCATTGTGAAGGGTGATCCGCTTGACTCAAAGCCCACGGATTTAAATGTTCCTCTCATCCGAAAACACCCTCACAGAAGCATCCAGATTAATGTTTGGCGATATACATGGGCACCATGGTCCTGTCAGTTTGGCCCGTGAAACTAACCATCACACTAAGTGTGTGTCTTATGTGTACTCTCTATTATTGTTATCTCATCTGAAAATGGAAAATGAAGTATTTACTTTAGAGAATTTGGGGGAAAATAAAAGAGAAAATATATGAAACATGCCTGGGACAGATTTAAGCACACAGTAAATATTAGTAACTACATTATTTTATCACCTGTCATCTCTAACGCTTCTTATCACTTGGAAATCTTGCTGATCTTAAAAATAAAATATATTATTCTTTATTAACCATTTGGATTTTCACTTCAAATTGACTATTTCTGTATGTCCTCTGCTAATTTTTGGTTGAAGCTTACACTTTTTGTCGATAGATATAAAATTTTGAAATTTAAAATCTCTTAAGTATCTGATTATTTAACTTATTTTTATCACAACCATTAAGTATGTATGCATTTATATTACTTTTTAAGTATTCATATTATATATAAAAGTATTTAAATATTTGTATGTTTTGGATATTTTAGCATGGAAGTTTGTTGTGGGTAGGGACTGTCCTATGTTGTTTTATGTCTTTCTAAGGAGTTTCAAATAGATGCTTGAGAAAATATTTCTTATGAGAATTAAGTTTGACATGGAAATATACCAATAGTAATGAAATAACCCCTCCTGAAAGCATTTCCTAGGGAAAGCAATCTTTCTCTACCTTTATTTATTTCTCTCCTCACTCTCATTTTCCTTCTACATGTCTGTGGCTGTCATTCTGCCATCTTCCTTTTGAGCTGAGTCCCAAGGGGAGGGCTGGCTGCAGTATTTTGATCCTGGGTCCTCTAGAGAAACTTTGGATTAAATGATGATGATGATGGAGATGATCTTGACAATGACACGTATCTTTTAGTGTATATTAACCATATGCCAGGCAGTGTTTTAAGCAGTTTATGTACATTATTCCACCTAATTCTCACAATAGCTTTATGAGGTAAGGGCTGTTGTTATTACCACTTTTAAATGAGAAAGAAAAGGCACAGAGAGATTTCAAAGCTAGCGAGAAGTTCCTGGATATCCACTCAGGCATGCTGACTTCCAGAGTCCATGTTATTAATGACCATATAATATTGACTCCCTACAAATTATGATAAAATCCTGTAGGGCATAGTAAAATAAATTCTAAAAGGTAACAGGACATTTTTTGACCAGGTATTAATGTGGATGAAGAGGCAGAAGCTCCAGAGAAATGTCAAAAAGTGAAGAAAGTGTACCTTCTTAAAAAATATAAGCCAGATTCTCAACTATGAGTACAACATGGACCTTAATCTCAGAGAAAGATCTATCAAATAAAAATAAAGACAAAAAAGCAGTTACAATTATGTGGTCTCTAACATGTAACCAGGAAAGATTTCTGGCCATTTGTGGGAAGCCATTGATCCTGGTCATATGTGATGAAGTACTGGTGACTGGAGATCTTATAACAGTACGCAGCTTACTTCCAGATTTCAGGCTATAAAATTTAAAGTCTGCATCCTGAGGAAGTTCAAATTTTAGCTAGGAAATAGGAATACCCACCAACAATGTCAGTACATCATGAAAATGGCCTTCTGTGAGAGTTAGAAGATGTTATGGGAGGGACGTCTGGGTGGCTTAATCGGTTAAGCGTCCGACTTTCGCTTAGGTCATGATCTCGTGGTTCGTGGGTTTGAGCCTCGCGTCGGGCTCTGTGCTGACTGCCAGTTCAGAGCCTGGAGCCTATTTCAGAGTCTGTATCTCCCTCTCTCTCTGACCCTCCCCTGCTCACGCTGTCTCTATCTCTCTCTCTTCTAAAAATAAATTAAAAAAAAAAAAGATGTTATGAGGATATCAACCACTAATAGCTTGAGATAAAAGAAAATCATAGTGAGGGTTGATGATATATGGAGAGAGTGATGTCTGAACTGAGGTACTACAGGATGAATAGACGTTTACCTGACAGTCTAACATACACAGTGTAGATGGATGGCATGTCCCATGCAAAAGAAAGATTAATGTGTACTTGGAGAATCATGGCTAATCATGACCTGGAACAGAGAAATGAAGGGATCAATTTTTATGCCAACAATTGTAAATGGCAGGAGTTTTTTTGAGATTTCATGGTATGGAAGAATGTAAGATTATGGTGCAGTCAACTGGAAGAAAGGCTTTGCCCAATTGATGATGGTCTGCCATGAGTACAGGAATATGGAGTGTAGTTTTGTTGCTAAGTTTTTGTCATTGGTTTGGTTTGACAGATAAGCATAAAATAGATTGTGAAGGAGAGTTCTTGCCTTGTTATAAAGTTTTAACATTATCTGCGAGGCAAAACAGCATCACTGAAAGATTTTTTAGCAAATGTGATATTGTTGGAGTTACCCTTTCGAAAAGAACTCTGGATGTACCCTCCTCCCCTCGAACACAAATATTTCTACTAACTTGCTGCTTGCAAGGCAATAATAAAGTTCTTAGCTCATGGAAAATCATGAGCAGCTACTCTCTGAGTAACTGCTTTGAACACCTTCTAAACAGGGTTGTTGCTTGGTTATCACACAGTAGGTGCATTAGTTTAACATTGCTGGTTGTTCATCTTCCACAGAGATGGTAATTATCCAATCTCCCTAGCAGCACTGGGTGAGTCCCCTAACCTGGCCATTGCAGCTTCTTCAGAACCTTTCCAAGGTCAAACTACTAGTGGTATTAAGCATGAAATTTAATGAGGGACCTCCAGAACAATGCTCCCAAGGGTTTTGATCTGACTCTTTCCTGATGTGTATCTTTTCTACAATGGTGGTAAAATATGTCAACTATAACTTCTGTTTAAGGATAAATTCAGACAACCATAGTTGTTAGGCTTCAGAAAACTTGTAAGATTCTCTAAGAGATAAACCAAAGATATCCAAACTAATCAGAAATAAAGCCCTTCATTTGGGTAGCTTTGGACAGAGTTTGGAACTTCATTTTTAATTTTATGTTCTTAGAACAGGAGTTGAATGCTTATGGTTGTAAGGAGAGAATACTTTGGTGAAAACAAAGCACTGAAACATTGAGTCTTATCTCTGTCACATTTATAAGTACTACTTGGTGTAGGAGGTTGTTAGAGACATGGATTTTGGACCCCAACATTGGAAATCTGAACTGTTGCAGATGATGTCTAAGAAGGTATTGTTGTGAATGTTTTTTTCAAATAAACATAGTCTCAAGTGGTTCTGTGGCAAGTGGTCTGTGAGTCACATTTTAATAGGTGCTCTTAACTCTGTAGTTATGCGTAGAGCTGGCCTCAATAATCTAATAAACAGTGCAGTGCAATTCACAGTTGCAAGCATTCTACAAATATGTAAAATATACAAATACTTCCTGCTTAGAAAGCAGAAGTAGGATTGAATTAGGTACAAAATATGGCCTTTAACTTTACAAAGGTATTATTTACTTCATCAAGGATTTGTTTTTCAATTTATATTTAATTTTAAAAAATTATCAAGATAATATACACATGATTGGAAAATTGAACAATACTAACATATCCTAATAGAATAGAATAGTTCCCTGCACCCCCCCAGCTCTCTTCCCCATCTCCCTGCTCCAAGGTTCTGTTAAGCTGCACTAGTTATTTAATGTTAAGACTGATAAGATTTACATTCTATACTATAACTTTAAGTCTCTGCAACTTTTCTATAGATTGATTCCAAATTAACAGCGTTTTCATTATTGTGACTAGGAAATTGTTCTTGGCAGAGCCAAGGAGAATGTTTTGATGACATTTTCTTCTCTACAACTCTGAAGATATAACCCCTGTGCCATTGAGTGTAGAAGGTCCAGATGTGGGCTTCTTTCTTAGGAGGATGTTGTTCTGAAGTTCTAATTTACTATGGCATTGGCTGCATAAGGAGGTAGCAAATTCAAACCATATACTTCAGAAATGAACCTGAACAAGACCTACTCAAATCTTACAACTTTCAGGTTTTACTACATTCCAATGGCCAAGTTCATTCTGATCCCTGACCTCCCCCCCCAAAAAAATATAGAGTTTTTATTGTCTTTGCATTTACAATAGGGTTATATTGTGAACTTTTATATTTATACATTGGGCCTTACATATATTTAATATTTAATGTACTTGTATAACTGTATCTTCCCTATAACTGTATACTAAAATACATATAAGTCTATATTCTATTATAGAACCATATATTAATATCTACTTGTGTCTCTCTATATTGATAGATAGATAGATAGATAGGTAGGTAGATAGATAGATAGATAGATTATTTCTCAGTGGGCTGCAAGTTCATTCCAGGTGACCACTGGTACACTGGATAAAAATGAAGGTCAATTGTTATTTTTCTTACATTCTGAACAGGAAACATCACCAATCTCACTTTACCTGAGACTCATTCACAAAGATGAATATATTGACCTTCACAAATAAAGTGATGCTGTCAAGGGAATTGACAATGTGGATTGACAGATGATACACTAGAATCTGGTACCTATAGAGGAGATGGCAATACCTGCTAATCTCTACGAGATTATCCTGACCTGGAACATCCTGCCTTCACATCCCTAACAGTTGTTCTCACTTTTACATGTTCTTCAAGGTCTAACTCAGCTCCCACCTGTTCCGGGAATTTTACTTGGTTGCTCCTGTCTATGGTGGATGCCAATCTTACACTGGCAAACCATTTTCCACTGTACATTTCACCAACACCTTGAGTATAGCCATAATGTGCCCATTTTAGACTGAGGAGATCAATGCTTAGGGAAATTGAAAGAACTGCTCAAGCATACTAAGCCAGTGAGGGGCTAAAATTGAAATTCAGATCTGCTGAACTTACTGCATGCTATTCTTTGCACTGTGACACTGTGGCCTCCCAGCCACTTCTCTCCTGGTTTATTCTATGTCATTCATGTAGCAGGGAATACGCTCTAAATATGTATATTTTTCATACATGTATGCCCTCTGAGAACAGTTACTGTATCCTTGGCTTTTTAACATCTGGTACACAGTAGATATTTAACAAATAGGGCCACAGTAGTAAGCCAAATACTCTGTATTTCGTACTATGGAGGTTTCCATAGATCTTGGCCCATTGTGTAGATGGAAGCTTTCTGGTCCTACTGCTTCCCTGCCCTTCAGAAAGAACCATTCAACTATAATTTTCTCAGGTCTGCAGGGATCTCAGTCATCACTAAATGAACATATCCCAAACAAACTTTATGATTTTCTCCCTCAACCATGAATTTCTCCTTATTTTCCAGTTATTCAAGGTAAAGGTGCTAATTCTTCATTTTTCTCCATTACTTCATTCAATTGGTCTCCAAATTCTCTTGTTTCTACCTCCAGAATGTAGTTGAAGTCCATCCATTTCTGTCCATCTCTGCTGAAATGTTCAAACTCACACCTCTGTCCCCTCACACTGACATTGCTCTAATCATTCTCAAACTGCTATTCCTCTCTTCTACCCCTCTTCAGTTTGTCCTCCACAGGTGAAGTGGCAGGATGTGTTTAAAAGTGCAATCCTGGGGCACCTGGGCAGCTCAGTCAGTTAAGCATCTGACTTTCGCTTGGGTCATGATCTCACAATTCATGAGTTCAAACCCCACATCGGGCTCTATGCTGACAGCACAGAGCCTGTACAGGATTCTCTCTCTCGCCTTCTATCTCTCTGCCCCTCCCCTACTCACTTTCTCTCAAAATAAATAAATAAACTTAAATAAAGAAGTCACTTAAAATAAGTGCCAATCCCATCTTGTCTTCCCCCACTATAAAATCTTCCACTGTCTTTCCATGACTCTTAGAATACTATCCATATTCTTTGCCAAGTCTACAGGGTTTTATAAGCTCTATTTCCCGTGCCACTCTGTCTTGCTCAGTGTGCTCTAGGCCTATCATTTCCTTCTTTGTTTCCTGAACTTATAAAAAACATTTCCATTTCGAGTTTTTTCTACAAGTCATTATTCCTCAAATATTCTCTCCTTCAGTGCTCCATTGATGGCTTGCTTTCTTTCTTTGTTTATCAGCTAAAATGTCACCTCCTTAGAGAAGCTTTACTTAATAGTCCTATTGAAAGTGGTCACCTCTCCTTCTAGGTTTTTCCTCCATGAGGGCAACAGCCAAGTTGAGCTTCTTCAGCTCTGCCCTCTGAAGCTAATAGGCTGCTGGTGTCATTGTAGGTTTCTTAGAGGGGTGGATAGATGCTTGGGTGGAGGAAGGAAGGAGGGGAGGCAGAAAAAGGATGGAAATAATAACTACCAAGAGGGATCCCAGCAACTAGATATGTGTAAGAGGCGTACTTAGAGGAGAAAACTTCACACTCCTTTCCCTACCTGAAGAGTGTGCACTCTCCCATAAATGACCTGAAGCATGGCCTCTTTAGGACAACTGGGTTTGCTGGAAAAGACCCTGGGGTGAAATGGATTGATGATGTGATTATGTTAATTCCAGGAGGAGCTATGGCTCTCTAATGACCTTGTTTGCCTTCCTAACCCTCTGAGAAACACTTTGGATTGACATTCATCCAAGTAATGGGTGTTTGGAATGGCAACAAATGCTTTGCAACCACCCTCCTTCCCCACCCCCAGCAACTGATATTGCCAGAACTCCTGAATATATTTTAGAATTTGAATATAACTCTGGATAGGTAATAACACTTTGACCCACTGAAAGTCCCTTTTTTGGTTCATATGTGATCACTTCATTGTGGCAGGAAAACGTACATTTTGAATGAGAATGGAGCATAGAGAGTCCTGGACACCATGAGACCAGGTGAGGCTGTGGCCCAAGGAAATAGCATGATGGTCCTTGACATTTGGGGAACATCTGGTTGGAAGGGGTGATTATTACAAGGAGGGGCACTAAAGGAAACTGCTGGCTTCTTCTCAACAGGGACAGGATTGCTTGCACACAATGAGATAGTGAACCTGCAAGGTTCATCTGGATTATCTGTCTGAAATGACTTCTAATGGTTACATCTCCATGATCATGAAGCAGCATTAATGTCAACAGTGTGGGTAAAATCTGATGAGCAGATACCGTGACTCTATTTCAAATTATAGAAGACTGCACAAAAAAAGCTCAGTGAAGACCATGGCACCCAGAGAATGTCCAGGAATTGGGGATTGGACAGAGAAACACCATATAGTTTATTCTGTAGCTAAAGTTTCTCCTAAACACTGATGTTTTCCAGTCACCTACAGGCACTGCCTTTCTGGACAGAAGTAGTGTGCTATCTCTTGTGGATAATCAGAGTTTAAAAATACTTGTTCAGCTATGTATAATTCACTTTCAACTTTACATCTGAAAACTTTACATCCTGTTCCTATTTTTGTCAGTACTATAATGATATATATATTTTTTTTCTTCCCAGTGACTAACCTCCTGCCCCCTTGCTGGCTCTTCCTGGTTTAACTGCAGACTGTGATTTTTCTCTCATGGCCTGATTTCTGTCTTTATTTCTCCATTCCTCTAATTTCCCATACTTAAGAGCACTCACTGTATAAAATATATCTGGCAGGGGAATTGTACTTTACCTGCAAGAGGTCAACATGAACTGGAAATAGTATTAAATTAAGGAAAATAATGGAGATTTAAGAGAACAAATTCTTTCTGCTTTAATAAAATATTTGCAACCTTGCTCATGCCAACCTTAATTTTTATGTAGTTGTGTTTTTTCAAAAATTATTATACCAGTTCATTTTTTTTTTGCCCTTCCTCACTCTACCCTAGCTCTCAAGCTTATTTTTTCTTGCCCTACTACCAGATATGATACGCTAAAAAATAATGTACTAATTAACATGGATAGTATCTACTAAGTACTTTATCATTTTTTAAATCTATATGTGATCTATTCTAATTTTTATTTTTAATTGGGATATAGTTGATATATAACATTAGTTTCAGGTGTACAACATAATGATTCAGTATTTGTGTATATTGCAAAATGATCACCACCACAGTGAGTCTAGTTAACATCTTTTATGATACAGTTATAATTTTTTTCTTGTGATAAGAACCTTTAAAACCTACCCTTTAAGAACATTTCAAATATGCAATACAGTATTATTAATTAATTATTGGTTATTTTTTAAAATCCTCTTGGTAATAGCCATTCTAACAGGTGCAAGATGATACTGTGATTCTGATTTCATTTTCTTGGTAATTGATAACGTGTAACATCTTTTCATGTGCCTGTTTACTGTCTGTAAGTCTTCTTTGGGAAATTGTCTATTTAGATCTACAGTTCATTTTTAAATTGGATTCTTTTTGCTTCTGAGTTGAATCTTTATAAAGTTGGATATTAACCCCTTATCATATTTGATTAGCAAATATTTTCTTTCATTCAGTAGGTTGCCTTTTCATTTTGTCAATGATTTTTTGCTTTTAGAAGCTTTTAGTTTGATGAAGTCCCACTTGCTTAGTTTGCTTTTGTTGCCTTTGCTTTTGGAGTCAGATCCAAAAATTCAGCACCATATCCAGTGTCAAAGAGCTCCCTGCCTATGTTTTTTTTCTAGGAGTTCTCTGGTTTCAGACCTTACATTGAAGTCTTTACTTAAGGTCAGTTTTGTCTATTGTGTAAGATACTGGCCCAGTTTTTTTTCTTTGATGTGTGGCCATCTAGTTTTCCCAGTACCATTTATTGAAGAGACTGTCCTTTCCCCAGTTGTATGTTCTTGGCTCCTTTGTAGTAAATCAATTGATCACAATACCACACTGCTTTGATTTGTTCAGATTTTTCAAAGTAAAAAGGACCTTAAAAACATTAAAAAAAAAACCTTCCATTTTTTATTTTAAATATTCTTTTAAGTTTATTTATTTATTTTGAGAGAGAGAGAGAAACAGAGAGAGAACCGGGGAGATGCATAGAGACAGAAACAGAGGCAGAGAGAGAATCCCAAGCAGGCTCCATTCACTGTCAACACAGAGGCTGATGCAGAGCTTCAACTCACGAACCATGAGATCGTGACCTGAGCTGAAACAGTCAGTACCTTGAATGATTGAGCCATTCAGGTGCCTCCCAAAAACACTTTCTTTTAGTTCATTATAGTATACTAAACATTGTCATTTAGAGGGATTGATTATCTGAATGAGAAAGTATGACTCCATTGCTTTGCTTCTCCTTTCACCTTATCTCTCCATCTTGCTCTTATTTTTCAGTGCATTCTCTGGCACAGGTAAGCAGTAAGAGAAGTGGCTCCACACTAAGACAGGCACAGATGTCCCATGATACTCCCCAGGCAATTTCACTCCCTTCTTTTTTCCTTGAGCTTCATTTCTTATAAATGCATGCTATAAAAGATCAGCTTGACAAGGGGCTTCCTCAGAAATGCTCTTGCCATTTTATGAGTGCTTTATTCATATCAGTGAATTAGAGCTTAATGTTGATGCTAAAGTGCATATGTAAATTGTAAATGAAATAATATACAAGCGTGTGGTTGAGAGGTAGGAAAGAATAAGAAGAGCTACTTACTCCATTTTAAAAAGGCTTTACAAGATCTATCTATGTCTGCCACCACACCAACTTAACTAGGGTAACAGCAAACTTGAAGCCTGCATCAGAAAAAGTGAGGTGAACGCTTGTTCTAAATCTGGCCTGTGTGATGATGCAAGAGTGGAGGCGGGATAATAGAATAAATCTGAAAGAGTAGTATAGTTCAAATAATACGTTTAAAAAGTTACCATGAGCATCTTCTGAATTCTATTTGTCCTTAATGAGTTTTTAAAAATTATTAATTTTTTTCTCTAGAAGTATGTTTCTTCCTTAAATGGGCTCTTGAACCCATAAAAAGCCTGCAAGCATAAGGAGACACGTAAGGACATGTGGTTTGTAGAGTAGGGAAGACAGGGGTCTGTTTTCAGTCCCATGTCCAGCTTACTCCTAGTCCACAGTATACATCTTTGTATAGCCCTGATATGTCAGCAGAGTCTTAATAGTCCATTCTCTGTGGAGTGTTAGTTTCAAAGAAAGATACTCTACTGAAAGTGGTTAAGAACCCATAAGTCTTTACTGCTGTCAATCAAAAACCTATTGACAGGAAGAAAATGCATCTCTATGTTAACTCAAACATCTCAAAAAATCTTTTCTGCCTCTTTCAGTTTCTTTCACTTGGAAAGCAGCTTCCCCACCCAAATGTCTCTCTTCATCTCACTTGTTCAAAAGTGCAAAAGAAACAGTTCTAAAATAAGGTCCTTGCCACTCCCTTCCTACCCTGCCTTTTCTTTCTTTCCTCTTCTGTTCCTTCTCTTCCAAGGAAATCTCAGTACTTTCTGATCTGATTTATATCTTCATCCTTACTCTTCCAAGGTCTTTCTCTCCTTATACATCTTTTCAATTCTGCATTATCAAAGTCAGAAAAATGAAGTAGAAAATTCAAAATTCTTATATGAGAGTGGAGGAGGGTTGTGAACATAACATACACACCCACAGGTTCATACCTTTTTGTCCACAACTCCCATTCAAAAACATTATTCATATTCTTTGCAACAGATCTCCAATACTTTGAACTTCTGTTCCAACCCTGTCTAAGCCACACAGTGCTCGCTGTGGTTTATCATGATGGGCAAAGTGAAGTTTGTCTTGTAAGGAGAATTTCCAGAAATAACAAAAACAGACAAAATAAATGAAAACATACCAAAACCAAACAACAGCTAAGCCCCTTGTTCCATCAAATGTTTGGAACATACATACATTAAAAAATTATTTGAAATTCAAATTCAATTTGCTATCCCATATTTTATCTAGTGTTATGCTCTTTCTTAGGTAGTGTTAATGGTTTTTTAAACTTTATTCAGGGACAATTATTAAATAGAATTACATGTATTTAAAGTATATATGATAATGATTTGATAATACATATACATGGTGGAATGATTATTAAGGTCAAGATAACTAACACACCTGACATAGTTAATTTTTGTGCGTATGTGTAATACTTCTTAAAATCTACTCTCAGCAAGTTTAAAGTAGACAGTACCATATTATTAATTATAGTCACCATGTTGTACCTTAGATCTTCAGAATTTATTCTTCTTATAATTGCAAACGATTACCCCTTGACCTGAATTACCTCATTTCCCCTTCCAGCCACTGACAACCACCATTCTTTTCTCTGTTTCTATGAAATTGTTTTTGTTTATTTGTGTAGATTCCACATAAGTGGTAACACAGTGAATGTTTTTTCTCTACCTTGCTTATTTCACTTAGCATAATGCCTTCCAGTGTTATCTATGTTTTTTCAAATGGCAGGATTTCCTTCTTTTTATTGCAGAATAATATTCTAACTGTATATACATAAAAACCCCACATTTTCTTTATCCATTCATCCACTGAAAACATGTAGGTTATTTCCCCATCTTGGCTATTGTGAAAAATATGTGTGCAATGAATACAAATGTGCAGATATCTCTTTGAGATACTCATTTTATTTCCTTCAGAGACACACTCAGGAGTGAGATAATTTGGGATTTTACAGGGTGTGTTTAATAATTTAGAAGCAGCAAATAAAGGTATTTTTGAAATAGTATCTAATGTGTTCTGAACCAGGAGGCAATCCAGAAGTGGATGTGTATGGATTTAAGGGTAGTGAGTGGCTGCCAATATGAGTTGTTGGGGCCATACTGGAAACAACCTTACTCTGTGATTTTTTTCAGATTGCATCCCAGTTATTACTATAATTTATAATTTTTACCATGGTGGAGACAATACTTTTAAATAGAAAAATTCAGCAGAAATGTATGGAATAGGAAAAATGAAATTTGTAACACAAAAAGATATTTAAAAAGAGAACCAAGCATCTGCTTCTGGGGACATTCCTTTTTTTGTTCCTTTCTTCTCATCACCTCTTGCTCTTTTTCTCTATTTCTGGGAGTCCTTTTTACTTTTCCCTCTGTAACTCATTCTCCCTTATTTCAAAAAATGTCATCTATCTTTATAGGAATGCACATGGAATTAGTCCTGTATCCACCTAAACCATCAGCATATGCTTTTATACTTTTAAGTAATATGTGCCCATCTGTTTGTTAATATAACCCTCCCACCTGCATTTAATTGGCACAAGCCCTGTTTGTCTTATATATTAGCAGACTAAGGGTGAAGACTATGTCTTTTTGTAACAGTGGCATGAAGATTCTTAACAGATGGTTAAGACAGTGCATTCTTGTCTTATACTTGCAGTAATTATGAGTTCACTCTATCCTTAATTGCCATGATTAGTTCAATACATGAGTAATCATGCTTCTCTAAAATAGAGTTCCTAGCAGGGAGAGTGGTGGTGGCTCCCTTGAGGAACTTTTCTCACTACTATTTGACTAACCTAATTGTTCTTTTTTTGGTCCCCAGAAGTTAGGGAGACACTATGTAAATTCAAGAAGTAATAGGAATTCTCTAGCTGCTGCATGATATTTGCTCAAATTAACAACTTCTCCTAGTCTCTTTGGGGAAATCATAGAGATCTTTTTTCTTCTGATTTGAAGTAGACATTTTTCTTGAAAATTTACACATCAAGAGTGAATAAAAAAGTTGTCCTTAAAATAAAACCTCAATAGCTGAAATTTAAACCAGTCTCTAAGAGCATACCGCTTCTCTGAAGCATTGGCAAGCTGATGGAGACCATTCACTGATATTTACTAGATTTAATCTTGTCCTGGAATAACAAGACTTGGCTCATTTAGAGACTGTGTTTGCTTTTTTGCTCTTTCAATGGAACACAATTCTGTGACAGTGGGTTCATGTTTCCTTCTCACTTCTCTATTTTTTTAAAGCACTTTTCTTGTCTTTGAGTTAGGTTGGTCTGGATTATCCTGGTGAGATGGAGACCTTGGGCTTTATTTCTTCTCGAGTCCCTTCATTTCATAAAATTGGAGGAATCATAACCTTGGCCATGTGGATCTAAATGCAAGACATGTTTTACTTGAGGTCTGGTGTAGGTAGAGTGGTGGGGTGTAGACTCAGTGGGAGAACAGGCAGGGTGTGGTGTCAGGGTGACAGGGCAGGTGGCTGTGGTGGTCTCTGGATAGGGAGTATGGATTGTCGAGTCTAACCACTGTTGGCTCTAGCACTGAGACTCCAGTGTGGACCTTCCTTAGAGCAGGGGGAAGCCAGTCTTGGCAGACAGTCCCAGCACACTGAGACCCAGCATCATCCATATCATCAAAGTCTTCTCAGTAAAATTTAAGCTCAGAGAACTAAGGAGCTAAAGTTGGAATATACAAAAGCACACCCTAGTTTACAAAAGCTATTAATGTAGATTAACTATAATATAATTTCAGAAATAGAAATTTAGATTTTCAAGAACTTTTTTCTATACAAAGGTTTTAAATGTTGATTTAAATTTTTTAACATAATATTTTAAATCTTTCTTGGCTTGTTTAAAGGACCACATTTGCTACCAAGAGAAATAGACTGACTTACATGTTCTACTGGCTTTTAGTCAAAATGTAAATTGGATGAAAGTCATTTTGGCTCATCTAACCCTGAAATTTATAGGGTTTGCCCACCTTTATTGATATCTAGGTCTTTGGTCTTACTCCTTCACATCCTGTTTGAGCCCTCAATTTTTCATGTTTTCAGCTTTCCACGTACAAACTAGTCTGTTGGCTATAGGAATTCCCCAGGACTTATCTAAATGTCAGCAAGAATCCAATAATCTCTTTTGTCCTAAGATTAAATTGATGATAAGGGCACAAATACCACCAATAGACAGGGCATTTGCATATAATGGAGACCTAGAAACACGATTATCAAAGCTTTATTTTATTGAAGAGAAAACTGAAAACAGACAAGTTAAGTGATTTGCTCATTTAGATGAGTTTTAATTTCTTTTGCTACACGATTGGAATCTAGGTCTTCTGTTTATAATTCTAATGTAATACCAGTGTTTATTAAACATTAGCCATCCCCATTACTCCTTTGTAAGTTAGTTAATACTTTTAATAGAATGAAATATATTTGTGTGTGTGTATGTATGTTTTTTAATATTCCTAAAATTATGGACTCGAAGACTAAGGAAATTTAAAGTTACACACACACACACATACACTCACATATATATACACATACACAAGCATATTTTGATATATACTAAACTAAAACATTGCTCAAATTAAAAATGTGTTTACCTATAGGCTGCTTAAAATTATTTTGGTGACAACCAGTAGGGTGTAGCTACACTTTAGGAAACTAGGAAACAGAATTACAGCTGTAATCTCCTTTAATGTCTTAACTTACTTCTCTTTTTGGCATTTTGGTTGCTAGCCTGGAAGGAGGGAGAGAGGGGCCTCCTTGTTTAAATTATTTCACAGAGCTGGTAGTCCCCACTTTGGGGTCAGCCATTCTTAAGTTTTGAACAAGATTGAGGCCAGAGCGATATCCACATATCTAATAGTAAATAAAAGTAACTGCCTTTCAAAATAAGACCTTGCTTTCAATGTTCTTCAGTGAGAAGTTTTTCCAAGAAAGAAAATTATTTGGTTCTCCTTTAATGCTAGACAGCTGATGGTACAGAATGAGGAAGTCGACATGGTCCTTCTCTGTTGGGAGCCGTTTCTGAATTCCTAAGTTGAGAAAAAACTCCTTGTGAGGTTAAGGTAAGTTGCATAGACTCTTACCGATGGCGACCACCGATATCCACCCCCACTCAATTGTTTCTGCTTGAGCACTGACCCCCAAGGCACCTTGTTGATTGGTATTAGGAGTGACTCATTCTAGCCTTGATATGCTGATTGCACTTTGTGAAAGGAACTTCTTTTGTGGTTATAGGAGCAACACTGCATTCCTGAAAGACCTGTTTTTCTTAATAGCTCCCATTAAGCAACAAACAGGCTATTGACCCCTACTCACAAAGAACTGACCTTTGCCTTTACTATGCTAATACTGCCTCTGGGCTGTTCCCCATACTCTTTTGCATATCAGTGTTCTGGAAAATCGTTGTTGATCAAAGAATTTATCATCAGAATGCCACCTCTGGGCTGTTCCCCATATCCTTCTGCATATCAATGTTCTGGAGAATCTTTACTAATAAAAGGATTTATCATCAGAATGCCACTTCTGAGCCTTCCCCCAAACACTAAATCATAAAACAGTTTCAGACAGTGCGGAGAGACCTGGCTCATGACCAGAAAGAATCTCGTGCTCCTCTCATCCCTCCCTCACCAACATCGTCCATCCTTCAGGGACCCCTGGACTTGCTGGAGCTGGACTCCAGCACTTATCTTTAAGAAGAAACTGTTTGTAAGCAGGTCTAATTGCAGGTAGTTGGAGACAAGTTCCACTATAATTATAGGGAAATTGGACCCATTTCTTCCCATTTTTTCTTCCCCCAAATACAGTGGCTCCTCCATGGAGGGGGAGTTATTATCTCATGATGGGTCCTGGAGGGAGATTAGTAAACTGCTGAGAGAGTTGGAAGCAATGTTGGGCTTCAGGGCAAAGAGTATCAATAGGGCAGGAAGGCACAGGAGAGATGAGTAGGAAGAAGAATTGGAGGTCAGGCCTCTGTGCCACTCGGGCTGCCTTGTACTTGTGTTTAGGTGGTCTTGCTGTGAAAAGGCTCTATGCTCCATTCCTATATGGCCACTCGGGGTCTTTGCTTAGCCCTGGTAAAGATCTTGACATGTGACTGAAACGCCCAGAATTCGAGAGAACCCCAAAAACAGACCACCAGAGACCAGAGTCAAAGCCAAGCGGCAAGGGTTGTTTATTTGCAGGTTCGAACCCGGTCCTCCACGCAGTCACTCGTTGCCGGTGACGCTGAGAGGCCCTGAACAAAGCCTCTGCAGCCTTTTTATAGACAGAAGTAAACAAGTCATGGGGAGGGACAGATTTCCATGGTTACAAGTTTGCCATTGGTTAACATTCAAATGTGAACATATACCGTATCTGATTGGTTCCCGCCATCAGGTTTGGCTGGATCTAATTACAACATTTGGGATACCTTTGAATTCAGTCTATCATAGAGCGAGTTTAAGTCTTGTTTGGCGACTAACAGGTTAACATCTCTCTCTCCAGGCCCTTCTCTCAGCAAGGTGGGGGGTGGCTGCTGGCCTTTTGGGAGTGGGGCGGCGGGGAAGCAAGCCTTAAGCTTTGTTACAGAAGCAGAGAGAGCTGGTTAGGTGTTAGCTTCCCGCAGCGCAGGCATTTGCTCAGAAGCGGAAAAGCTGGTTAAGTTTATTTAGGCCTCACATGACCTTGTGTTGAGATCTTGGAACTCTTAGATTTGTTTATTTGCTTAGTTTAACTCCCATTATACTCAAACAGAGCTGTTAAGTGAGCAGTTGGTTCTCCTGGGCTTCATGTTTCTGTGGCCAGGATCCCCATCTTTGCCTTTCCTGGAGGTGCTGAGCACTTCCTGCCCTGCCTGAAAATTTGAAAAATCACCCTGAAAAGAAAACTTAAAAAGAAAACAAAACATCATCAGACTTTGAATCTAGAGTTTTCTTTAAATCTTCTTGGTTATTTTGAGAAAACTTCCCATGTTTGTAAGCTTTGTGTTTGTTTGATGTAACATACACTTAATAGTGCCTCCAATGTGCCAGGCACTCTTATAAGCACATAAAAAATAAAATCCCTCATAATAGCCCCACAAGAAGGAACTATTATTACTGCCCATGCAGGTGAAATCTCTGTTCCACTCAGACCTGCCCAGCTCCCTTCAGCCTTGTCATGTGGAGAGCCCCGATGCATTTCCAGACCTAATAACTAGCACTTGCTTCTCTGACATAGCCCTGCCCTTAGACTACAGGAGCCTGCTTTGCTTCTATTTATGGAGAGCCAGGGTATTGGGGAATTTATGCCTCCTCGGCACAGCCCTGGACTGATGATTTGAGAGGTGCAGAAATATAAATACTCTGTCTCCCTTGACTCTGATTAAAATGACTTCAAGGTAATACTGACACTACTTCCAGAGCTCCCTTCTGGGATTGATAGAGGGGAGAAGGTTTCTGTCTGTGGGATTCTGCTTTATATTACATGTTGCCTTCTCGTTCCTCCTCCCCTTCCCTACTTCCCTACTGGTTTCCTCAAGAGCAATTTCCTAATCCAGATTTTCACGTGGATTGTTATTTCAGAGTGTACTTCCAGGGAACTGTTCCCTATCTCAATTTCATAATTAAGGAAAGTAAAGCCCAGAAATGTTATGAAATTTGCCTAATGCCACTGAGGTGGTAGGTTATTGGCAGACCTGGGATTCCAGGTCCAGAGGTTTGGCTTCATTGTTACCTTGACTAATAGGAACAAAAGGCTGGGGAGCCAGATGGGGGTACTAGAAGAAGATGGTGCAAGGTAACTGTTTCCTAAGAGTACCAAGGCTAGGGTTAAATGAATTTGAAAGGATTCCCCAGAATCAAGTTGAAAGCTATCCTTAGAAAAATAGAGAGGGGAATTTGTGAGTAGACTGGTAGTTGCCAGGACCTGGAGAGAAGGGGAAATGAGGAGTTACTGTTCAGTGGGCATGAAGCATCTGTTAAGCAAGATGATTAAATTATAGATTTCTTCTGTACCACTTTGTACCTGTAGTTAACAATATTGTACTGTGCACTTTAAATGTTTAAGAGGGTACTGGAAAACAGTGTGGAGGTTCCTAAGGAAACTAACAATAGAACTCCCCTATGACCCAGCAATAGCACTACTAGGAATTTACCCAAGGGATACAGAAATGTTGATGCATAGGAGCACGTGTACCCCAATGTTCATAGCAGCACTCTCCACAATAGCTAAAACACGGAAAGAGGCTAAGTGTCCATCAACAAATGAATGGATCAAGAAGATGTGGTTTATCTATACCATGGATTACTACATGGCAATGAGAAACAATGAAATCTGGCCATGTGTAGCAACATGGATGGACCTTGAGGGTGTTATGCTGAGCGAAATAAGTCAGGCAGAGAAAGACAAATGTCATATGTGTGCACGTATAGGAGGATTAGGAGGAGCTTAACAGAGGACCAAGGGAGAGAAGAAGGGCGGAAATGGTGGGGGAAAGGGGGAGAGGCAAACCATGAGAGACTCTTGAATGCTGACAAAAACTGAGGACTGATGGATGTGGGGGGAGGGAGGGACGGGCATGGAGGAGGGCACTTGTGGGGATGAGCACTGGGTGTTATGTGGAAACTAATTTGACAATAAACTATTTGTAAAAAAAAAAATAATAATAAATGTTTAAGAGGGTAGATCTCATATTAAGTGCTCTTATTCTGATGAAACAAAAAAAGAAAATAGAAAACAATTGAGAAGCATAGCATTGTGGTCAAGAGCACAAGATGCTCTTGACATTCATACCATGTATGATATTCATACATGGTATGAATCCTGTCTCAGCCATCATCTAGCTGTAAGACACTATTCAAATTGCAACATCTCTCTGAGTTTCTGACTTTTCATCTGGGAAATGGGGTTAATGATTTATATCTTAGAGGGTTGCATGAAGTAGTTCAAACTGCCTAACACATAGCATGATACATAAATACATTATAGCCATTTTAAGTCCCAAATCTTTGTAAAAGGTAGTGTGCTTATTTTAGGGACAGCGAAGTAGAGACAAGTGGAAAAACCTGATTCCATATGCTTGGGATTCCTAGAGAGGATATACCCCTAGACTTCAGAGATCTCAGTGGTTGTGGTGTTGACATTTACTATAAGATCTCTTAGGTGGATTTAGTAGAGATTTCAAAGGGTGTCTTATATTAGATCTGTTTTAAAACTCCAGTATAGAAATGCTTTTTAAAAAAGACAGGATAGTAATCCTTTGGAAATGCCAAAAATATATTTGAAAATAAGACAGGTTATCACCATGTCAATCTAAAACCTCTCTAAGCTACTAACACTATTTTATAGTAATCAGAAAGAGACTATGAGGTTACAGTTTCTGTGGATAAGCAGAATTATATCTTTTAACTATTTCCCTCAGCCTCTTAAAACTCTTTTTTTTTTTTTAATGTTTTATTTATTTCTAGGAGAGAGAGAGAGACAGCGTGAACAGGGGAGGGTCAGAGAGAGAGGGAGTCACAGACTGAAACGGGCTCCAGGCTCTGAGCTGGCAGTCAGCACAAAGCCCGACGTGGGGCTCGAACCCACGAACTGCGAGATCATGACCCAAGCGAAAGTCGGACGCTTAACCGACTAAGCCACCCAGGCGCCCCAGCCTCTTAAAACTCTTAAAGAGAATAAAACCTTATGGCAATGATGCATAATTAAAATGACCTCTCTGTTTCATCAATTATCTATAGGATGGAATTTCTTCAGAACAGTAAATTCAAAGTCTTAGACTATTAATTGATCTTTTGTAAATTTAAAGTTCAATTTAACAGAATTGATATTAATTCCCTTAATTTCTTTATCCATCAGTGTACCTATCAAGAAAAGAAATTAAGCAATGAACATTACATATCTTATCTATAGTAATGTTGAAAATTCTGAGACTTTACAGAAAACAACGTACATTGTTTTATTTGACATTCAAAGAGCAAGCCATAGAAATGGTCACATTTTTCATGCAAAATTATAGGCATCATCCCAGTCTCTTTTATCAATACTTTTTCTGGGACTTTACAAAGAAGACAGAATGGAGCAGGTTGAACATTTATTCATGATGAGATGACATTTTAACCAGAATGAGATAAAATTTTAACCAGGGCAATTGTTAAATAAGATCTGTGTATAGGGGTCAACAAACTCTAGCCCTATAGGCCATCTAGGCCCTCTTTATATAAAATTATATTGCAACACAGCCACACCCATTTTTTTACATGTGGTCTGTGGCTGCTTTCATGCTATAGTAGCAGCATTAATAGTGACAGAGACCATATGGTCGTAAGTCTAAAAAGTTTATCTCCTCTTTTGACGACAAAGTTTGCTATTCCCTGATCTATGCCATAGTTCTTTGATAGTTCTTCATAGTTTCTTGATGGTCTCTAAAGAATCCTTGGGTATGTTAAAATGGGAAGATGGTATATGTCAATCTCCAATTTCAGGCTAGAGCTGTTACTGCAGCAGAGAATAAGACAAAGAGGAAATACACTGCTTAATCCAAGTTTTGTGCTGTTAGAAACTCATTTTCCATAGTCTAAAGTACTGATAAAATTATTGCTCTTTACCTGAGGGCCATCTGATTGGTATAAAAGCATCTTAGGGTACCCCATGGGAAGTTCTGGTAGGGATTCGTTGGGCATTTTTTGGACCCATATTGTTCTAGAGAACAATGTTCTATTGTTAATGTATATATTCATTTATTCAGCAAATGTTTTTAGTGGTCCTATTATGTACATATACCAGATACTGTGCGATAGGCCTAAAATATAGTGATGAAGAAACAAGAGCTATTTCCTGTTCTCATATAATCTTGTATAGTGGGGCAGCCATTACATAAATCATTAACATCTATTGAGTTAGGCTGCCTGGGTTCAAATCCTAATACCCCCACTGATTAGCTGAGTGACCATCAGCAAATTTCAAAACTTTCTTAAGCCTCTTCTTTCTTATATATAAAATATGAACAAAATAGCTTATTAGGTTAGCGTGAGACAAAAATAAGATACCAGACTCAAAGCTTGTGGAATATTGTCTGCATATAATAAGTATAACTGAATGTTACTGCTTGTTGCTTTAGGTAAATGTACAAACACACAATTTTGGGTTGGAGTAAATTCTGTGAAGGAAAACAACAGGTTTCCATGAGCATGTAAAAAGGAGAGACCTATGTTGGGTAGTGTGAAAGTGGTGCTCTGAGAAAGGACTGAGCTTTGATAAAGGAGAAGCATGCAGATAGAGCTGAGGAAGACATGGCTGACTCTGCCCACAGAAAGGAGTTGTGTGTTTGTAATTTGTCCACTCAGAATGGTTGACGTTTATAATTTCTCACACCAGAGCAGTCGTCTTCTTATAATTCATACAAGGCATAATTGGTACAAGTAGCAGATATGATTAAGGTTACAATGGTCTCAATTTGTTTTCTATTCAGTCTTCCCTCTCTCTTCATGTGGCCAGGTTTTGTTTTGGCTTTCAATTGACTAGGTTTCAAGGAATCCTAATTTAGTTTCCTCATCTATATGTAGAAAACACTATCTCTAGTGGACATATTTGCCTAAGAGTTTTGGGGTAGACTATTTTGTACTTTGCAGTTGAAGAGCCCAGATACCCCCCTCCCTTTGGGGGATGTCACCAGGTCTGACAATAAAACCAGTTCCCTCATAGCTATAAATAGGGTAACCCAGGTTCATTCTGTCTTGTTCTCTGTAGCTGTATTTTCTTGTTTCTTCCTATTTATTGTTCCATTTCTCTATGTCTATGTTTTTTCTCTCTCCTTTTGAGAATCTTTTCATTGTGATGAGGTAGGAAAAAAGATATTATCCATTAACCCAAAAGACAAAGTTTTCTGTGCTGACTTCAGAAATTTTCTTTTAAAATCTGTTCTTTTTTTACTCATCACTCTTCCATTCCAGTTTTTATAGACAGAAAACTTCTGGGTTTGAGAAAGAAATGCTTTGTTAGCTAGGTTTTTAGAATATGAATGAGTTCAGAATGCAGTGGTAGGATTAGTGGTCATTTGTTCTTTCTGGATGAGGATTCTTAGACAAAAATTGGAAATGTAATCTTCCACAATCATGTGTCAGTTATTGTTACAAAATAAAGTTCTCAAAATAAGTAACATTTATTCAAGTCCAAATGCAGTAACCCTGGTTTACCTAAGATGAATAAGGTGATGGAATGTAAGCTCCATCAGGATAAAGATTTTTACTTGATTCGTTACTACCCATGTTCTCAGTACACAGAAGGCACTCAGTAAATACTGGCTGAATGAAAGAATGAGTGCATGAGGATGCCTGTGTTTTGGTTGAGTATACTCAGTCCTTGAGTTACTATATGTCATATGTTGTATCAATTTTAAGGAGTGAAAATATATATTCTATTTGTTATTTTGTGAATTATATGTGGGTATTTCTCACTTCAAAAAGTATTTTCGTAATGAACTCTAAGTAGAACTTTCTGGTTTCTCTATTTTCCCCTCGATTCTGTAGCTTCAGAGTTGTCTGCCATTGGACTTAAAGTTCAACATTTCCTATAGTGAGATCACTTCTCACTTTTAGAGACACCCCCTCCCATATGCAAATGTCCAAGTTGGAAGAATCAGGTAGCTTACTCCAGACTCTGGATTTCTCTGTATGTGAAATTATTCTTCAAGTCTATTTCATTAATATTTGAAAGGGTAGGTGGGGCACCTGGGTGGCTTAGTCGGTTGAGCGTCCGACTTTCGCTTAGGTCATGATCTCGGGGTTCGTGGGTTCGAGCCCCACGTCGGGTTCTGTGCTGACTGCCAGCTCAGGGTCTGGAGCCTGTTTCAGTCTGTGACTCCCTCTCTCTCTGACCCTCCCCTGCTCAAGCTGTCTCTCTCTCTCTCCTAGAAATAAATAAAACATTTTAAAATTTTTTGAAAGGGTAGCTAACCTATATACATAGAAATAATAACATTGTCTTTGTTGCCCAGTAATGTGTCTTCAGTTCCTAATATGATTGGTTAGATCCACCAAGCCCTTATAACATCATCATCCATCATAAATGACAACATTCTTCATTTTCCAGAACAGTAGCCAGTGGGTACCTTTCCAGAGTCATGCTATATCACTAAGTCAGTCTTTTCCTGTATGAGTTCTAAAATCATTGATCCATTTGTGTAACTTTAAATAGAATTTCAAAATTTTTGTATGAGATAGTGACATTTCTTTAGATAATGATTCGTGTACTTCTATTTACATTGAAGGAAGTTTATGACTAGCCGATAATTTGCTTACACATTCAATTCTTCTTAGGGCCAAACCAGGGCAAATATTAGCGCTGTTTTCTTTTACCAAAACCTATTTTTTACAAATAATAAAAGGTGCAGGTAGCACTTTTACAGAGTGCATTTTTCATCTGCTTGAATGACATGTTGCATAAATTCTTCAGAGGGAGTCTTCACACTGCAGATAAACAATAAAACATAGTTATTTCCCACAGGGGATTTAAAGTCACAGCCCATTACATTTATTGACAAAGGACAAATTATTCTCTTCATTGTATGCAACATGAGGAGCCAGGTGATCCAGACTCCTAATTCATATGCTTTATTTCCTTCTCTCCCCAAAATTGCTTACAGGAAATAGAAAGTATCATGACTGCATGTTGGGTGATTACATAATTTTTCATCTTACTGAATTCCTCCTTTTTCATTTAAGGCTGAATTCTTAATAATTAAGGAGCTTGCTCACATTCTCAGAAAGTATTTGATCTTGCTTGGAGTGACTTAGACCTTAAATGTTTAATATGGTTTACATTGCACTGCATTAGTAATTGAATCAATGTTACACTCCACTAAATCTTTTTTATTCTTTGAAACCCCATTTTTTCCTCAACAATTGAAAAACTACAGTGAATGATGATAAGGGCTCACACTATGAAGCATTAACTTCTGTGTATAATGTAAGTTAACTATTGCAATCTGTTAATGGAAGACTCGTCCTAACTTTTTTCTCAGATGTCAACATAGGCAAAAGTAGGTGAGAAGTAAATAGAATTGTGTTGATAATTTAAGTCAAAATAAACAAAATTTTTGTGGTGATGTTATATATTGTTATGCCCAATCAGGATGAATGTTATCTTTTGATAGAATTCTCTGTATTATGATGTATTTCTCTTTGAAATCCAGTCCAAAGTTGTAACAGAGCCAGGGGGCTCATAGATTTAGATGGACATCCTTTATTCCTTTCTAACTTGACAAAATTGCAAGTATTGTGACCGGTTCTCACTGTGTTCACAAAACTTGAAGGTGGCCTCCACCTGGGGGAAGAAGAATCATCAGTTGATAATCAGGGAACTTATCTCTTCAACTTCTGCTTGACAAGTTATTTAACTCTCCTTGTATTAAAGATCTGTCGTGACTATTTTCTTGTTTAGTGGATAACATTAACACAAGCACAGTGAACAGAAGAGGAACCTCCAATTGATAGGGTAACCAGATGGGACATATAATTAAACAAGACAGGTAGTCATAAACTCATATCTTTCTTGCGTGATCCAATGGTGGGAAGTTTCTTAACCTACTTGGGTCTTGTTTTCTCATTTATAAAAGGAATTGCTTTTGGGGGAAAAATGAAACTAAAAAATGGATATCTTTTTTTATTATAAAATTGTATCCAATTTTTTCCTTTTTTCTTTAAATTTGAACTTTAGTTAGTTATCATACAGTGCAATATAGATTTCAGGTGTAGAATTCAGTGATTCATCACTTACATACAACACCCAGTGCTCAGTACAAGTACCCTCCTTACTACTCATTACCCATCTAGCCCATTCCCACACTCACCTCCTTCAGTCAACCCGTAGTTTGTTCTCTGTCATTAAGAGGCTCTTGTGGTTTATTTCCTTCTCTTCTCTTCCTCCACTTCCCATATGTTCATCTGTTCCATGTATTCCATATATGATTGAAATCATAAGGTATTTGTGTTTCTCTGACTGACTTATTTTTGCTTAGCATAGTATATTCTAGCTACATCCACATCATTGCAAGCAGTAAGATTTCAGTTTTTTAATGGGTCTGTAATATTCCGTTGTATACATATACCACATCTTCTTTATCCATTCGTCAGTCAGTGGACGTTTGGACTCTGTCCATAGTTTGGCCATTGTCGATAATGCTGGTATAAACATTGGAGTGCATGTACCCCTTCAAATCTGTATTTTTGTATCCTTTGAGTAAATACCTAATAGTGCAGTTGTTAGATCATAAAGTATTTCTATTTTTAGTTTTTTAAGGAACCTACATATGTTCTCCACAGTAGCTGTAACAGTTTGCATTCCCGCTAACAGTGCTAGAGGGCACCCTTTCTCCACATCCTTGCTTCATTCTTTCTATGGTTAATTTTAGCTGCTGTGATAGGGGTGAGGTGGTATTTTATCATAGTTTTGATTTGTATTTCCCTGACGATGAGTGATGTTGAGCACCTTTTCATGTGTTTGTTAGCCATCTGGATGTCTTCTTGGAAAACTGTTTATTCATGTCTTCTGCCCATTTCTTAACTGGGCTATTTGATTTTTGGGTGTTGAGTTTGATAAGTTCTTTATAGATTTTGGATACTAACCCTTTATCAGATACATCATTTGCAAATCTCTTTTCCCATTCTGTAGACTGCCTTTTAGTTTTGTTGATAGTTTTATCTTGATGAAGTCCCAGTAGTTCATGTTTGCTTTTGTTTCCCTTGCCTTTGGTGACATGTCTAGTAAGAAGCTGCTCCAGCCCAGGTCAAAGAGGCTGTTGCCTGTGTTCTCCTCTAAGATTTTGATGGTTTTCTATCTCACATTTATATCTTTCATCCATTTTGAGTTTATTTTTATGTATGGTATAAGAAAGTGGTCCAGGTTCATTTTTCTGCCTTTCAACTTCCAGTTTACCTAACACTATTTGTTGAAGAGAGCCTCTTTTTTCCATTGGATATTCTTTCCTGCTTTGTCAAAGATGAGTTGATCATATAGTTGAGGTTCCATTTTTGGAGTTTCTATTCTGTTCCATTGATATATGTGTCTGTGTTTGTACCAGTACCATACTGCCTTGATGACTACAGCTTTGTAATATAGTTTGAAAACAAGAATCATAATGCCTCCAGTTTTGTTTTGCTTTTTCAGGATTGCTTGGGTATTCAGGGTCTTTAGTGATGCCATACAAATTTTAGGATTGTTTGTTCTAGCTCTGCAAAGAATGATGGTGGTATTTTGATAGGGTTTGCATTAAATGTCTAGATTTCTTTGGGTGGTATAGATATTTTAATAATGTTTGTTCTTCCAATCCATGAGCATGGACTGCTTTTCCATTTTTTTGTGTGTCCTTTTCAATTTCTTTCATAAGTGTTCTATAGTTTTCAGAGTATAGATCTTGTATCTCCTTAGTTAGGTTTATTCCGTGATATCTTATTATTTTTGGTGCAATTTCAAATGGGATCAATTCCTTGATTATTTTTCTGTTGCTTTGCTATTGGTGTATAGAGATGCACTATATATTCTGCATATTGATTTTACATCCTCCAACTTTGCTGAATTTATGTATTCTAGCAATTTTTTGTTCAAGTCTTTTAGGTTTTCTACATACAGTATCATGTTGTCTGAAAATAGTGAAAGTTTGACTTCTTCCTTGTCAATTTGGATGCATTTTGTTTCTTTTTGTTGTCTGACTGCTGTGGCTAAGACTTTTAGTACTATGTTAAGTAGTAATGGTGAGAGTAGACATCCTTGTCCTGCTCCTGACCACAGGGGAAAGGAGCTCAGTTTTTCCCCATTGAGGATGATATTAGCTGTGGGTTTTTCATATATAGCCTTTATGATATTGAGGTATAGTCTATCTATCCCTATTTTCTTTCTTTTTAAAAAATTTTAATGTTCTATTTATTTCTGAGAGAGAGAGAGAGAGAGAGAGAGAGAGAGAGAGAGAAAGACAGCATGAGCAGGGGAGGGTCAGAGAGAGAGGAAGATACAGAATCTGATACAGGTTCCAGGTTCTGAGATGGCTGTCAGCACAGAGCCAGATGCGGGCTCGAACCCAAAAACCATGAGATCATGACCTGAGCCAAAGTCAGACACTTAACCGACTGAGCCACCCAGGTGCCCCAATCCCTACTGTCTCAAAGGGTTTTTATCAAGAATGGATATTTTGTCAAAAGCTTTTTCTGCAACTCTTGAGTGGATCATATGGTTCTTATCCTTTCTTTTATTAATGTGGTGTATCATGCTAATTGATTTGCAAATACTGAAGCAGCCCTGCAGCCCAGGAATAAATCCCCCTTTATCATGATGAATAATTCTTTTAATGTACTGTTGGATTAGATTTGTTAATATTTCTTGAGAAGTTTTACATCCATGTTCATTAGGGATATTAACCTGTAATTCTCCCTTTTAGGTGTCTTTGCCTGGTTTTAGAATCAAGGTAATGCTGTCCTCATAGAATGAGTTTGAAAGTTTTATTTCTACTTCTATTTTTTGGAATAGTTTGAGAAGGATAGTATTAACTCTGCTTTAGTGTCTGTTATAATTCCCCTGGGAAGTCATCTGGCCCAGTGCCGGGAGCCGCACCAGCCTCTCTGGATGACAATCACGGCAAGGAAGTGACAATGTTTGCAGCTTCTGCCATGAGAAATGAAGACTAGTATCTCCTTCTGCTACTACTGGCTCATGCTGGAAATGAGCCTGCTGGTATTGACCAGGCCTCACAATATTCCATTCAGACCCATATTCTAAATACAGATACCTCATAAGGAAAAGCATATTCCTGCCGTCACAAAAGAGACTTTAGATGAAAGCTCTATGGGTGATTGTCAAAAGGCTCTTCCTATGGGCCATGCAGATCCAAGACTTAGATAATAAAGGGGGTTAAGAACACAAGAGTTACTACTGAGCCTGGTCCCATATCAGAAGAGCCTAATTTATAGTTAAAGTACAGATAAGTACAGAACATAACTCACTAATTGGTGAAGCATGGCTGTCCCTTCCTCAAGGCCTACATTCCACCAACACCCTCCCTTACACTGGCAACTGGGATGAGGATAGATAAGAGTAGCTAAAACATAAACCCAGGTGCCAAGATGGACACATTTAGGGTCCCCATGAGGACTTCCACACAAAAACCAATTCAGAAACATTCATCCTCTTGAGAGCCAGACAGAATGACTCCTAGCTTATCTATATACAACCTAACCTATATGTTATCCTGTCTTTCACTAAGAGCATCCTGTTATTTTCTTGGTTGTAAATTCACCATGACTGGGATACTTCTGTAATTGATATCACAAAAGACCTCTCATTGTAAGAAATTCCTTTTCTCTGACCTCATATGGTTGTTGAACCTTTAAATAAAGACACCAAAACCGACCGGACAGAGATGACTGCCTGGTGATCAGAAAGAATCTCGGGGCTCTCTCATTCTCTTTCGCCGACACCGTCCATCCTTCAGGGACCCCTGGACCTGTCGGAGCCGGCGCGGCCTCCGGCATAGTGGCGCCCGAACAGTGGACCGGAAGGTAATCTCTTTAAATTATGTTTCTTTTGTTGCATTAGTCGGGACGGTTAGGATTCCACCGTAGGGTGCCGCGGACCCCCCTGCATAAGATAAGTAGGGTTAGTTGGTGGATAATCAAAGAACTGTTTTTGAGAAGTTATGGGCCATAAAGAGTCTAAGGAAAGGAGGCTCTTTATAGATGTGATACGGAATGTGCTTACAAAAAAAGGGGCAAAGGCATCCTCTCAACAAATTGCTCGATTTTTACGTTTTGTTCAAAAACTGTGCCCCTGGTTCCCTGATGAAGGAACTGTTAATATAGATATCTGGAATAAAGTTGAGGATGAAATTAGACAATGTTCTCAAAAAATCCCGGTTGAAATTCTTTCTCTATTGACCATCATAAAGGGGGCGTTAGACACCTCAAAAGATACTTCTGGAGTCTTCAAGCCCAGCGCCCCCCAAAGTGATAATAAGGTGGACTCAGGGACTGTCCCTGATTCCAGCACTAGGAAGGTTTCAAATTTAACATCAGACAATTGGGCTTTCCCTGTTCAGACTACAGGGACTTTTTCTCCATCTGGGCCGCTTCCTCCTATGCCACCTTCAAAAGGAGTGGGGCTCAAAGCCGCCATTAGGGAGGCGGAAAAAGAGGGAGATACAGATTTTGTTTGCTGCTTCCCCGTTGCTCTTGGGGGAGAATTTGATGAGGACCCTTCTTGGGAACCTCTTCCCTATAAGATTGTTAAAGAACTAAAAACTGCCTGCACCGAATATGGGCCACTTGCTCCCTATACACTCACATTGCTAGAGGCCCTAATATCTCGCTGGATGACATCTTATGACTGGATTCAAGTTGCAAAAGCATGCCTGTCTGGAGGCCAATACCTGCTATGGAAAGCAGAATATGATGACCTCGCTAGAAAAAAGGTGGCCATAAATAAACGAACAAATAGGAGAGACATTACCCTCGATAAACTCCTAGGTGAGGGTCATTTTGACACTGCTCAAGCTCAAATGTATCTTGACAAAGCCACCTTACAGCAGGTCACTGATTGTGCCTATAACGCACGGAGAGCTTTGCCAATTGCAACAGGCAGGGCCGCTACCTTGGGTGAAATCCGACAATGATCGGATGAAAGCTATGAGGATTTTGTATCTAGACTCATACAAGCTGTTAGAAGAGTGATAACTAATGATGAGGCAGCGGACATTCTCATTAAACAACTAACATTTGAAAACGCCTCTTCTACCTGCCAGTCTTTATTACGACCCATAAGGAAAACTGGCACCTTAACTGATTATGTCAAACAATGTGCAGATGTAAGTCCTGCCTTTATCCAGGGTGTGGCCATCGCAGCAGCTTTAAAGGGAGAAACATACCCTCAGTATGTCAAGTCCTTAGGGCAGTCAGGAGGTACTAAGAGTGAAAAACCTTCCTCAAGGTTTAACTGCTATTCTTGTGGGCAAATGGGTCATTTCAGTAGGGACTGCCCCACAAAAAAGGCAAATACCTCTCTGCCAATTGCACCTGTTCCTCAGGTGATAAATAATATCAACAGACCCAGGACTATATGTCCTAAGTGTGAAAAGGGCTTTCACTGGGCTAAAGATTGTAAATCTAAATTTCACAAAAATGGCCAACCACTGGGAACCAATCTCCAAAAATCTCAGGACCAGGGAAACGGATTGAGGGGCCAGCCCCAGGCCCCGACACTAATTGGGGCAACATCCCTCAGCCCACTCCACCCATTCGCCAATTTCAGTCAGTCTCCGAGCTCTATAGAGCAACCTCCGAGCTCTATAGCGCAGGACTGGACCTCCGTTCCACCACCAGCACAATACTAACCTCTGATTCACCTCCTGTAACTATTCCTACTGGTGTAAAGGGGCCCCTGCCCCCTGGGGTAGTGGGATTAATATTGGGATGGAGCTCCATCTCCCTTCAGGGGATCACTATAATCCCTGGGGTGGTTGATGCTGATTATCAGGGAGAGATCAAAGTGCTGGTCTCTCCTCCTTCTTCCACCAAGCAAATTTTTAAGGATCAGAGAATTGCCCAGTTACTATTATTGCCTTATTATCACATAGGAAAGGATGCCACTGATGCACCCAGAGGAGAAGGAGGCTTTGGCTCTAGCGATATGGCCTTTTGGATACAGGAGATTAAAGCCTCTAGACCCATGAAAGTATTGCAGGTTCAGGGAATTCCTATTCAAGGACTCCTAGACACGGAGCAGATGTCTCCTGCATTGCAGGAAAAGACTGGCCCTCAACTTGGCAGACTCAGAAAGCTCCTGCTACTCTCGTGGGCATAGGACAGGCTTCTAATGTGGCAAAAAGCTCTCAAATCCTAAAATGGTCAGATGAGGAAAACAATTCAGGAACTTTTTGTCCTTATGTTATTCCTTCCATCCCTTTTTCTTTATGGGGACGAGATATTTTATCCCAAATGGGAATGTTACTTTACACCCCAGATGACAAGACTACTAATCAGATGTTACAAATGCAGCTTCATCCCAACAAAAGGTTAGACCAGACACAACAGGGTATAATAACTTCCATAAATATAAAACCCAAAAAAGGGATTGGCTAGCCACACTTGTAAAAGGGGCCGTTGTTCCTGTTGCTGCTGACCCAATAGTTTAAAAATCAGATACTCCTGTTTTAGTAGAACAGTGGCCCTCCTCAAAAAATAGCAGCAGTACAACTTATGGAACAACAGCTTAAAGAAGGACATAGCGAGCCTTCCAATAATCCATGAATACTCCCATTTTTGTTATTAGGGAAAAAAGGAGGTAAATCAACTTATCATCTGGATTCTAAATGCACATGTGCTTCTGTCTGGGAGATTAAATGGAAGGCTGGACGCAGCTATTTCCCTCCCCCAGGGCACACCGAGACGTCGGTTGGCCCTTCAGCAAACTCATAAACCTGTTTTGTGGCCACTTCTGTATCTGTTTTGTCCTGTTTGTCATTGTCATTATCGTTGTTAGTCTTATCTGTAGGATTTCTGTGGGAGGAAATATAATAACCTCTGGTATGTATGTAAGTGTGAATATGCAATTCGGTCTGGCTTGCCTGCTGGGTTCAACTCTGTGGCTCCACCGGTGGGCACCCTTAAGGTCCCAAAAGCCTACGGAGTCTAAATGTGCCTGTCTCTGATTCTGCGGTGAACGGCATACAGTCTATGGTGGCATCGGAATAGTTTCCAAAACTGAGACCCCTACAGCTAAGCATCCCTTAAGTTCTTTTGGGACATGACCAAACTGGCATCTGACTGGTCTCCTCATTAGAGGGGGCTCCCCCCACCCTTTGTCTGTCTTTGTGACATTGCCTCAATGAAAGAGTGCCCAACCAACATCCGGAAAAACCTCATGAAGGGGACCTTATTAGTCTGGCTGAGGTAAATTCAGACTGAAGGAGATGTTAACTGTCTGTTCCTCTGCCTAGTAGATGTAAGGGCTTCTCACTCATTCATTTCCCAGATTAATGGCTATAATTGGAGCCAACTGTGGCTAGTCTACCTTGGGACGGGGACTTTAAGGAATATTCCCAAGCAGCTGCCAAAACTCCTTTTGTTTCGGGGAAATTCCTTATCTTCTCCAGACTGACACGGACTGCCTAAAATCCACTGACATAAACAAAACAAAACAAAACAAAAGAAACTTGAAGTCTACTTCTCCCTCTGAGCTCACAAAATTTTAAACTGCTAATTCTTTCTCTCTGCCTCCTGCTGTCACCTTGCCTCTTCTGCCTTCCCCTCCCCCTCCTGTTTCCAAATGGAATGCATGAAACAACAGGAAAACTGGGTGGATCTTTAAATATGCAAACGATATCCTCCCTAAGCTCACCCCAAATAAACCCAGGATATCTGGTTTATTCGAAGGATGGGGGTCACTCACCCCTTTCAAAGACTTAGAGGTGTACTTCAGATATATAACCAAAGTTTCAGGCATCACCCCATGGACCCATCGCTCTGGAGTTAAGCAGGCCAACTCAGATGAACCGTCAGCCTGGTGAGGTGATCCAGATCCAGTCAACCAGCTTAAACTGACACTCAAAAGGACACTGTCCCCTGAGATCTCCAGCCCTGCTCCAGCCACACCCGGGAAGCTGGCTGGTCTACGCACGGCAGAAGCTGCAAACATTGGCACTTCCTTGCCGTGATTGCCATCCAGAGAGGCTGGTGCGGCTCCCGGCAGCCCAGAACTTTCCTTTGTTGGGATTTTTGTTTTTTTGTTACTGATTCAATTTCTTTGCAGGTTATGGATCTGTTCAAATTTTCTGTTTATTCTTGTTACAGTTTTGGTAGTTTGTGAGTTTCTAGAAATTTATCCATTTCTTCTGGATTGCTCAATTTGTTGGCATATATTTTTTCATAGTATTCTCTTATAATTGTTTGTATTTCTGAGGTGTTGATTATGATCTCTCCCCTTTCATTTGTGACTTTATCTATTTGGGTCCTTTCATTTTTTTGTGTGTGATGAGCCTGGATAGGGGTTTATTATTTTTGTTAATCCTTTTAAAGAACCAGCTATTAGTTTTGTCTGTTTTACTGTGTTTTACTGTTGTTATTTCTCTATCATTTATTTCTGCTCTAATCTTTATTATTTCTCTTCTGCTGGCTTTACGTTTTTTGCTGTCTCTTTCTAGCTCCTTTTGGTATAAGGTCAGGTTTTGTATTTGGGACCCTTCTTGTTTCTTGAGATAGGCCTAACTTGCAATATACTTTCCTCTTAGGACTGCCTTTGCTGCATCCCAAAGGGTTTAGACTGTCAGATTTTCATTTTCATTTCCTTCTCTGTATTTTTTTAAAAATATTTTTATTTATTTCTAGGGGAGAGAGAGACAGCGTGAGCAGGGGAGGGTCAGAGTGAGAGGGAGCCACAGACTGAAACAGGCTCCAGGCTCTAAGCTGGCAGTCAGCAGAGAGCCCGACGTGGGGCTCGAACCCACGAACCGCGAGATCATGACCTAAGCGAAAGCCGGACGCTTAACCGACTAAGCCACCCAGGCGCCCCTCCTTCCCTGTATTTTTAAATTTCTTCTTTAATTTCCTGGTTAACCCGGTCTTTAGTAGGAGGTTCTTCTGTTTCCCTGTATTTTTAAAAACATTTTTTAATGTTTTATTTATTTCTGAGAGAGAGAGGCAGCGTGAGCAGGGGAAGGTCAGAGAGAGAGGGAGATACAGAGTCCCAAGCAGGCTCCAGGCTCTGAGCTAGCTGTCAGAACAGAGCCCAATGCGGGGCTCGAACCCACAAACTGTGAGATCATGACCTGAGCTGAAGTTGGACACTTAACACACTGAGCCACCCAGGCGCCCCTGTTTCCCTGTATTTTTAAATTTCTTTTTTAGTTTCCTGGTTAATCCATTATTCTTTAGTTGGTTTTCCAATTTTTTCTTGTGATTGACTTTGAGTTTCATAGCATTATGGTCTGAAAATATCCATGGTATGATCTCAATTTTTGTACCTGTTGAAGGCTGATTTGTACCCCAGTGTGTGATCTATCCTGGAAAATGTTCTATGGGTACTTGAAAAGAGTTTCAATTTTACTGCTTTAGGATGAAGTGTTCTGCCTATATTTGTTACGTCCTTCTGACCCAGTGTGTCATTCAAAGTTGTTGTTTCCTTATTGATTTTCTGCTTAGATGATCTGTCCATTGATGTAAGTGGGATGTTAACATCCTTTACTATTATTGTGTCATTATCAATGAGTTTATTTATGTTTGTGATTAATTGATTTATATATTTGGGTTCTTTCACATTGGAGGCATAAATATTTATAATTGTTAGATCTTCTTGATGGATAGACCCCTTAATTATGACATAATGTCCTTTTTTGTCTCTTGTTACAGTATTTGTTTTAAAATCTAGTTTGTCTGATATAAGTATGGCTACTCTAGCTTTCTTTTGACATCCATTAACATGATAGGTGATTCTCCATCCTCTTACTTTCAATCTGCAGGTGTCTTTAGGTCTAACATTGTTACACCCAGATCGCAGCATCCGCAACGAACAGAACACCAGGGAGACCGAGTCACACATGCAAAGGCAAAGGGCTTTATTACGGGCTTGAGCTCGGGCTCCCAGACCTCACCAACACAGTGGATCCGTGCTGAGAGCCCCGAACAAAAGCAGAGCAGGGTTTTTATGGGGTTGTGACAGGGGAGTTACAGAAATTGTGGCATGGGAACAGTGATCCAATCATAATTATTCAACATCATCGACAGTGGGTTTAACCATACACATTATTCCTTACTTTTGGCGGGATCCAATTACAACGTTTAGAGTACCTTTAAATTCAACCAATCACAAAGCGAGCCTAGGGTCTTGTTCGGCGACTAACGGGTTAACTTTAACATTAGGTAACAGCGTCCTATCTATAGTTTCTATCTCCAGGCCTCTCCCTTAGTAATGTGGAGGGTGGTCGCTGCCTTTCCTGATTGGGTGTTGCAAGGGTGGTTTCTCCTGCCTCGGGCAATGTGTTGGGCCTGATAGTTTCGGGAAAGCTGAAACTTAGGCCTTCTAGTTCAGAGGGGAAACTTAAACCTTGTCATGGAGTCAGTTTGGTTTAGACGTTTAGACTTGTGTCCTTACAGTATCTTGTAGGCTACATATAGATGGATGTTGTATTTTTATCCATTCTGATACTCTATATTTTTTTATTGGAGCACTTAGTTCATATACATTCAGATTGATTATTGAAAGATATGAATTTAGTGCCATTGTGTTACCTATAGAGTTGGTATTTCTGGTGATGCTCTCTGGTACTTGCTAGTCTTTGCTGCTTTTGTTTTTTTGTTGTTGTTTGTTTTCCCTACTCCAAGATTCCCCCTTATGATTTCATGTAGGGCTGGGTTAGTGATCACAAACTCCTTTAGTTTTTGTTTGTCTGGGAATTTTGAATGACAGCCTTGCTAGATAGAATACTGTTGGCTACATATTTTTTCCATTCAGGACATTAAATATATCTTGTCACTCCTTTCTGGCCTGCCAAGTTTGTTTGGACAGATCTGCTGCAAATCTGATCTGTCTTTACTTACATGTTCAAGACTTTTTTCCCTTGCTGCTTTCAGTATTCTTTCCTTGTCTATGTATTTTGTGAATTTGACTGTCATGTATCTTGGCAATGGCTGGCTTTTGTTGAATTTAATGAGAGATCTCTGTGCTTCTTGGATTTTGATGTCTATGTCCTTCTCCAGATTAGGGAAGTTTTCAGCTATAATTTGCTCACATAAACTTGCTGCCCCTTTTTCTTTCTCTTGATTTTTCTGGGACTCTTATGATACAAATGTTACTACCTTTTAATAAGTCTCTGAGTTCCCTAAATTTGCCTTCATGATCCCTGACCTTTTTTTCCCTCCTCTTTTCAGCTTCATTAGTTTCCACAATTTTATCTTCTGTATCGCTAATTCACTCCTCTGCCTCATCCATCCTGGGTTTTATGGCCTTCATTTGCATTTGTATCTCAGTTATATCATTTTAAATTTCAGCCTGACTTGATTTTGTTCTTTTATCGTTGTAGAAAGAAATTATCTGGCGTCCTCTTTGATTTTTTTTTCAAGCCCAGCTAGTATCTTTATAATCACTGTTTTGAATTCTAGTTCAGACATCTTACTTATAGCTGCATTGACTAAATCCTTTGCCATCGTTTCTTCCTTTATTTCTTTGGAGGTGAATTCCTCTGTCTTGTCATTTTGGAGGAAGAAAAACAAACAGTAATAGTAGAATGAAATAAATATTTAAAAATTTAAAAAAATAATAAAGGAAACCAGATCCTAGGTGTGTTTCAGTCTGCTTGTTAAGAGAAACTTGAGAGAAAAAGGAGAAAGGATAAGAGAAAAAATTATTAAAACTTAAAATAATGATAAAAGGAAATGAAAATAAATAAATTAAAAATAAAAACTTTGCTCTTTCTGTATTCAAGGAACAAAAGAGAAACAATAACAAAACAAAACAGAAGCCAAAACAATAAAAATGAACAAACAAATGAAGAAACATCCAAAAAATAAACCCCGCTCAAATGAAGCTCTATCCTGTTTCCCTTAGAGCTGAAACTTTGCTGCAGTCTATGGTCAGTAGACTAAGCTCATGGCAGGGATTTGTCCTGGTCTTCAGGGGGAGGGGTAAGTTGCTCTGATTCTCAGGCTGACTTGCCCTAGTGGAGATGTACCTGGAGATGTGGAGGGGGGAGGGGTGGGCTTAATGTAAGGCCTCCATTCTCCACATGGTGGTGCTGTTTAGCTCAGTGGCATCAATCAGTGTTGGTGGGCTAATGGTGACAACGGCTTCATTGGGCTCTAAAGTCTCCAGAACAGGAAGTACATGCCCTCACAGACATGCAGTCTGTCACCCTCCTGATCCCCTGTTTTCATCAGCTCCCTCCTTCTCGTATCTGTGTCTAAGCTGTCCACCTACCAGGCATTGGCTCTCTCCAGAGTTTTATCTCAGATGCAGCTGAGTTTCAAAACTCCACTCTTCAGAGACCCCTGTCATTCAGAACTGCAGTGATCTTCTGGGAGAGGAGAGGATCTTGCCACACTATGGCCAGTGCTGGCTTGTCCCAGGAGTAGTGCATGCAGTGGCAGCAGTTCAGAGTCTATGGTAAATTGCACCACACAGCTGGTGCCAGGGTTTCCTGCTCTCAGCCAGCATCTTTGTTGCTATATGGGTGAATGTGGTGGTTTGATGGTGCCCACTGTGTTTTGCCCATGGAGACACCATATCACTTCTACCAAATGGACTCCAAGCAGTGAGAAATGCTTCTCCCTGTGTGATCCAGGGGATCCTCAGACTGTGCTGCTTGCTCCCCAGGGGTTCCTCTTGCTTCCTTACAGCAGCAACATCGGGCACTGATCTCTGAGACTTCTGATTCTGTGCTCTGCTATTTATAAAAAACTGGTGGTATTGAAACCCTCTTCTTTTCCCCCCATCAATGGTTTTGGAGAACAGTTTCCTTGTGCAATCTCCTGTGTGTGTTTTCATTCTTTCTCTCTAGCAGCCTTTAGGGGGAGTGCTTTCTTGTGCAAGCTTGATGTACTACTCTGTCTCCCCCTCTGTCCTTTTCTTCTCTGTGAAAATGGCTCCCTCCTCTCTGCAGCACCTTGGCTCTTCTTTCCCCCAATTCACCTCTCTGCAAACATATCTGATACATTCTCTCCCTCAATATATTGATGTCAATCTAGCTGTGTTTGAAGGACAACACAGCCCAAGATTCTCTAACTACACTGCCATCTTAATTCCACCTGTATCCAATTTTTATATACATGTGCAGAAACATATATGTGTGTGTGTGTATATACAAAATGTATACATATGTATACAAAATATGTATGTGTGTGCATACAAGCATATTTTAAAAGTTCATTCATTCATTCATTCATTCATTTATTCTCTTTACCGGGGAAGCCTAGAGAATCATATCGTGTCTGAAGCTGGGTACAGTTGCAAAGGTAAGAGAATGAGGTTTTAAAAAATGCAGCCAATGAAAGTAGGGCAAAATCATGAAGACTTGGTAAAGCCTCATTTGACCAATAGAAAATAGGCACCAAAGAAGTCTGAACAGGAAAGCAAAATAAGCAATATCTAGAATTTTCAGGCTATAATTCTAAAGTGCTAAAGAAATATTACACGGTTTATGGCACCAGAAATAGACTGGTAACATGAAGGAAGAATCATCAGGACTTGACAACTAATTGGAAAAAGTGGGCAAATAGAAGATGGCTATGTCGTTTTCAGCCTCTAAAACTGGGAATATGTTACTACTATTAAAAAGAGACTGGGTAAATTTTCTTGGTAAAGAAGAAAAGTATATACAATTCACAATTGATTGCAGTGGTTTCAAAATCACATGGGGTCTCAACAGATAAAGGAGTAGTATTCTTCAACAATTGGTAATTGATACAGCATTTAGAATTTCACATGTATGTTAAGTCCTGAAAGATTTTATATTATTCAGAACAATTCAACATATTAGAAAAGTAGGATCTTTGGAAGAATGCCTATAGTAAATTCTTTTGTAAGGAAAAAAAGTGTTTTCATTATTTACTATGTTTAATTACTTCCAACTTCCCTGGTTTCTGGCTTGGCATTTTTACATTTTGGGTTAAAACAACAGCAGCAGTGCCAATTTGCACCTTTATTTCTACTTGCTAGGTTTTTATACCTATTGATAGAACAAATATTAACTAGTGGATTGAGTGTGCCTTTCAAACAGGATAACCTAGTGACCTGTAGGAGAGCTAGCATCCCATTTTAAAATTTTACAAAATAACTGTCAAAGCCCAGGACTTTCTGTACCTCTTGATTCCTTGGAAAGTATTGGACCTCTCTCTGTTCCCATAAGAGAGTGGGAGGAACCATAAAATTCTGGTTCATTAATCAGCAAGTTGTGTTATACAGGAAGCACATGGGGTGGATAAAGATTGATAGACTTTTGTGAAAACATGATTAATTCTTTTGTTCCCACCAACTTGCTTCTACTCTCTTTCATGGGTCAAGAAGCTTTTATATCTTGATGCCACCTTATAAAATGCATAAACACATCCCCATTTATTTGTGTCTTCTGAGCAATTCCTTTTCTATCTCTCTAAGCCCAGCTTGTATTGGATTTTAGATCTTTTGTTACTTGAGGGTCTTGCCTAGGGAATGGAGAATGTAGATGATTATTTTGCTGTGTCTAGGAGAATGATCAGTGCCAGGGATGCACCAGTTTTCTTTTCCTGGGAGTGGGGGAGAGCATGTGGGCAGTGTATGAAAAAGAATAATATTATTATTAAAAGTTGAAGACTGTATTTAATAAACCAGACTAATTTTCTTATAAAGTAAAGACTGTTCCTCTTCCATTGCCCTTGATGTTCAATTTAAATTGGTGGCACCCTTTCTATGCAAATATAGAGATCTGAACTTGAGAAGGTAAGAGGTATTATTTTATTAGATATGTTCTGTCTAAAAATGGAGTTTCAGGGGCACCTGGATGGCTCAGTTAGTTAAGCATCCAGCT
The DNA here is from genome assembly GCA_017311185.1 of Proteles cristata cristata. Lineage (NCBI taxonomy): Eukaryota > Metazoa > Chordata > Mammalia > Carnivora > Hyaenidae > Proteles > Proteles cristata. The sequence goes on along the minus strand of JAESUZ010003717.1, from coordinate 288,374 downwards.
ATGGCTCAGGTCATGATCTCTCCGTTCTTGAGTTCAGGCCCCACATTGGGATCTGTGCTCATCGCTCAGAGCCTGGAGCCTGCTCTGGATTCTTTGTCTCTGTCTCTATCTCCCTCCCATGTTTGTTCTCTGTCTCTCTCTGAGATAAATAATTGTTCAAAAAATTTAAGAAATAAAAATGGAGTTCCATTCTCATGATTTTAGTTTCTTTCTTAGATATTTAAAGTTTTAAAGTTATGATTATTTTCAAGTTTAAAAATAACCCCAAGTGATTTACATACTACAAAATATTTAGAAAGAATGAAAGAAAAAAGTGGCCATTTGATAAGAAAATGACCTCTCTAACTCAGTATCCTACCTTGTCATTCTGGAGCCTATCCAAAAACATCAAGAAAACAGCAAAACAAGATACAAATTCCATTTTTGGGGGGGTGGGGGTCACATCTGGAAAGAAATAAAAAAAATATTTGCAAATGCTTTTGAAAACAACTGAATTCATGCAGAGATCATGTAAGAACCAGAGAAAAGCAGAGGAGAAAAAGCCTAGTTTTGGGCATACCTGTAAGTCATCAGAGTTCTTGAAGGTTTAGAATACGATGTGAAAGGTGTAGTGGAGGAAAACTTCTTCCTTCTTTCTAGGCACTTGGAGTGATCTAATAATTAAACTGATATAAGATTAGTAGGAGGAAAATGTCATATATACGGGAGCCCCAAAGACATGAGCTGCAAAGATAGGAAATTGGAGCTTATATGCCATCCAGAGCTAAAGACAAGAGGGTAGGGCTTCAAAGGAAAGGAAGACATTTTACAAAAAGATGAGAAGAACAAATATTTGGTAAGCAAAAATATTTGCCATGATGTGCAGATAAGTCTTTCTGATAAAAAGTTATCTTTGGTATTATTTTCTCCTAGTATGGGCCCCTTACCTAAATTCTTTTTGGCAATGAGTCTAATACCAATGAGCCTTGATTATCTTCAACTTGATAGAATCCACATGTCGCAGTAGCATATTTTGGGGTCATGTATTCTGTTCCCCCTCTTTCTTGCCTTTGAAACTTCTTCAAGAAGTTTCATAATCCAGAACTTGAGTTGGTAGGTTGTTCCATCTTATTGAGCCAGTCTCTTATTCCTGGCATTAGGTAGTTCACTTAAACTTATTTCAGGATGTGGTGATGCAGGTGGGTCTTAAAGTTATGCTTACATTGCACTTAAGTCAGTTAAGAAGAGCAATTTATATGAAAACAAAATTGGAGCATGCTGTAATTCTAGTTCCTGAATTCTAAAGACAGCCGGTTGATGAGGCCTGAGGCATCTTCAGATGGAGTGAGGGCAGGCCCTGGCAGTCTGATGGGTTTTCCTGGTTTGTAGTTAGAACGTCTCTGGTGATCTTTCTGAGTGGTCCACATAGCAACAAGCTTGAAGATGGTCTATATGTGAGCAGTTATGGTGATTTCTCTAAAGTTTATACTAAGTTGTCCCACTTTAGGAGGAAAACGGCAGTTTTAGTTTTCAGTGTTTCCAAGTCAGGAGGATTTAAGAAAATTGGAATTGTTGGTTTGTGGAGTTGTAGCTAAGCATTGAATTAACTAGAAGAAATCAGATTCTTGTTTGTTTGCAGCAGAAAACAAACACTCAAAGATAGTTAAAAGCATTAGAATCTAATATGCATAAAGTTGTATTACTGAAACAATCTTTCCCTCTACAATCACCCCCATTTCTATCAAAGATAGCCACGGTATGACTAACTTTTTTGCAAAATAAATCTGGTTTCAATAAACCTGCCTCGTTATTTACATAGGTGCAAGAGTAAAGATGGACTGTAAAGGCCCTTTTAAATCCCTTTGGCCAGAACTCTTCATAAGGAATTTTAAATTGAAGTCTTAGATGCCTCAAAGCCAGAAAGCCAAGCCAAGGGTAAGCTACCAGGCCTGCACTACTTATAAATATAGATTAGTTCCTCTCTTCTCAAGGTCTCCCAAATATCCTTAGGTTCCTGGGTCTGCCAGAAGATGACCTTCTTTATTCACCTGGTAAAGCATCTGGGAACCCTGTAAGAAAGGTACTGGCTCATTTTTCCAATGCGCTTTATTCACTCCTTTAAGTCCACCTTAATTCTTTAAAGCTACCTGGTGATAACTGATTCTATGCATGTCTGTCTCAAATATAACACTCCAGTCAAAGCCCTGCTAATAAAGTCAATGTCTCTAAGTGTGTCCTATTAAAAGGAAGACATATTATTATTGAACTTAGAAAAATAATGGTATTGTTATAAAAATAAAAATATTTGACTAACAGTTTCCAAATTCTGAAGGTATCAGATAAGGAGAAAAAAATAAATGTTTTATTTCTTTCATAAAGATACACCTTACCAATTTACTAATAGCCTAAGAGAAAAGAGAAAAAGGTTTTCTTAAATCAGAAAAACATAACATAAAAAACCAGTAAGATTTCAAACAAAAAGTCATAAAATTTATAGTTATATCCATCATTTTATTCAGTCCCATCAAATTAATTCTTGTTGATCTTGATCTTTTGTTTACAGTTTAGGGAAGCTGTCATTTTCTCTATTAGAGTTTTGCAAATTTTTACCAATTTCAGTGGTATGATCTTAAAATTATCAGAGACCTGTATTCTAGAGTACTTGTCAGAGTCCTTTCCATGAATCTTTCTGAAGGTGAAACATATTTGTAAAAGCATCAGAGAAAACAATTACTCTTTGTAAATAAATTTAAAAAGCCTTTAAAATGGCCATGATTAAAAGTCTGATGAATCTTTAATATAATGCAATTGACAAAACCATTTGGCTATTTCTGTGACATAAAATAGTTTAAGATAATAACTAGAATAATGACTGTTGGTATTCCACTAAGATAGGTCAGAGTTCTAAGAATTTCACACAAGAATTTGATACACAAGTAATCGAGTGCGAACTGTTAGCCAGCATTAGATAGGCAATTTCTGAAGACCTTTCATAACTTCTAGAAGCATACACTTTCTCAAAGTATAGTTTTTTTCTTGTAATAAGAAACTAAAAGTGGGTAAGCCTATATTCAGTAATTAACATTTCTATATTTTATTTTAGAAATGATATATAGATAGTCAATAAATTTCCATCATTATTTTAACTTAACAAAACTCTGAGGGTATGAGTAACCAAAGAAATTTAGAAAACTTTTAGGTAGATATATCATAAAACATAATTATTGTGGGAAAGTCTATCTAAACTTTTTTTTATCCCAGTTATATTTATTTACTTCACTTGTTCTTAATGATCATACTTAGATTACTCATAATAAATTTAAAACATTAAATCTACTAGTCATCATCTTATTTTTCTTGCTGAAAAGTTTTGAAACAGATAACATTAAGCTTATATGACTTTTAGTCATAAAGCATTATTATACTGAATGCTGGTAACTCTAACGATATGGTTATCTTAATTTAACCAATAAACTTAAAATAGTTCTCATTTACAGAATATTTTAGGAATACTTAATTCATATCTAAGTACTTATGTTAAACCAGTTAAATAGAGATCTTTAAAAATTATTTTGGCAATACTATCCAGAAATAGAAATATATCACATATCTACAATGTACATATATAGATATATAAAAACATACATACAAACATAAAGCAAACAGAGATCTGATAGCTTTTATTCTAAAATTTTGGCCTTGAGTCAAGTGCAATAATACAAAACTAACTAGTTTATAAAAGAATAGTTGTATCCAAACTTTTTTTTCTCCCTGGCAGTTGACACAAGTTAAATGTACTTGCTCAGGTGGCTAAAGCTTTTTACTATTTATGAAGATGACTTTAAAAATCTGTATTTGCTTATAACAAGTAATCTTATGGAGACTATGGAATAGAGTTTGACCAAGAGAGCTTTTATAGCAGTTTGTATTTTAAAAAGCCTCTTTTTCTTATTTTTAAAAATTCAGTTTCAGGTAATTGTTGACAGTGATTTACTTATCTCCTAGTGCATTTGTATTTTAAAGGCATGGTAAGACTTAAATCTCTGAGATAAAGAATGTAACTTTTCTCCTATGAATTTTGGAGTATGTTAATTATCAGAAATCTAGGGTAATTACTATTTAAATCATTCTTTTTTTAAAGTACAGGAGATTGTACTTCGAATGTCTTAATTTTTTATGATATATTCAAATGTTTAAAAGCAAAGAATGCTGAAAACAAACCAAGGGCTGATGGGGTGGGGTGGTGGGGAAGGGGGATGATGGGCATGGAGGAGGGCACTTGTGAGGATGATCACTGGGTGTTATATGGAAACCAACTTAACAATAAACTACTAAAAAGATTTAAAAAATAAAATGAATAAAATAAACATTAAAAAATAAAAAAAAAGAAACTGGACTACTTCATTACACCATGCACAAAAATAAATTCAAAATGGAAGAAAAAATCTAAGTGTGAGACATGATACCATCAAAATCCTAGAGCAGAACACAAGCAGCAATCCCTTTGACCTCAGCCATAGCAACTTACTAGATATATCTTTTGACATAAAGGAAACAAAAGCAAAATAAATTTCTGGACCTTCATAAAGATAAAAAGATTCTGAGCAGTAAAGGGAATAATCAACAAACTAAAAGGCAATCTATGAAATGAGACAAAATATTTGCAAAATACATATCTGCTAAAGGGTTAGAAAGAAATGAAGGGAGGGAGGGGGAGAAGGAGAGGGAGAGGGAGAGGGAAAGAAAGGAAGAAAAAAAGAAAGAAAGAAAGAAAGAAAGAAAGAAAGAAAGAAAGAAAGAAAGAAAGAAAGAAAAGAAAAGAAAAGAAAAGAAAAAAAAAGAAAAGAAAAGAAAAGAAAAGAACTTATACAACACAACACCAGAAAAACAATTCACTTAAAAATGGCAAAAGATGGTAATATGCATATACATTTTTCCAAAGATGACATGCTGATATCTAACATACTCATGAAAGGATGCTCAGAATCACTGATAATCAGAGAAATACAAAGCAAATCAGATACCACCTCACACCAGTCAGAATGGCTAAAATTAACAACTCAAAAAAAAAATACGATATTGATGAGGGTGCAGAGAAACGCGAACTCTCTTGCCCTGTTCATGGGAATACTCCGCCTCTCTGGAGAACAGTGTGAAGTTCCTCAAAAAGTTAACAATAGAACTACCCTGATCCAGCAAGTGTACTAACAGGTTTTACCCGAAGGATACAAAATTACTGATTTGAATAGACACAGGCACCCCCATATTTATAGCATCATTATCAAAAATAGCCAAATTATGGAAAGCACCCAAATGTCCTTGACTGATAAATGGATAAAGATGATGATACATACACACAATGGAATGTTATTTGGCAATCAAATCAAATAAAATCTTGCCATCTGCAGCAACATGTATGGAGCTAGAGTGTATTATGCAGTCAGAGAATGACAAATACTGTATGATTTCACTAATGTGTGGAACTTAAAAAAAACAGATGCACATAGTAAATAAAAAAAGATGGGTGGCAAATCAGACTCTTCACTATAGAGAAGACAATTATGGTTACCAGAGGGGGAGGTGGGTGAGAGATGGGTTAAATAGGTAATGGGGATCAAAAAAAGACACTTATTTTGATGAGCACTGGGTGTTGCATGGAAATTATGAAGCACTAAATTGCACACCTGAAACTAATATTACACTGTATTTTAACTAACTGAAATTTAAATAAAAACTTGAAAAAAAGAAAAAGAAAAAAAATAAAAGCAAATAGGAAAGGATCCGAGTGGACTCGGAGTCGCCCTCAGCATTATGCTTTCGTTTCTGTAAAGCTTGAAGTTGCAAATCAAGGATTGTTGATTTTACCCCCTTTTTTCATTCTTTGGCATCTCAGCAAGCTATTCTCAAAAACTTTGTTAGCTTCTTCTGTTTTAAAGCTTAGAGGCTGACTAGTCCACCCAACCACAATAGTTTGAATTTGCTTTTTTATATCAGAGTGGAAATCTCCTTCTAAGGGATAAGTAAAATATTTCTAGAGCTTCACAAGTTGGTGCAGTACATTTTTGAAAGGCCTGTACAAAGTGTTCAACAGAGATGTTTGAATGTTCATATTTCTGAGTACACAATTCAAATTTAGACCAACTCACCTTAGGGAAAGCCTGTACTCTTACTTCTTCTTCTTCTTCTTTTAATATTTATTTTGAGAGAGAGAGAGAAAGAGAGAGACAGAGCATGCATGTGCAGTGTGGGGAGGGGCGAGGGTGAGAGAGAATCCCAAGCAGACTCCTCTGTCACCTCAGAGCCTGAGCATGGGGCTTCATCTCACAAATCGTGAAATCATGACCTGAGCCAAAATTAAGAGTTGGATGTTTAACTGACTGAGACTCCTAGGCACACCACTACTATTACTTCTAGTAGCCCCTGAACACTGGTCTCCAGTTTATTGCATTTTCTGATCATTTGTAGAAGTGCTTGGGAGAAATTCTGGCTGTCCATTTATTCTGTAAGAAGGCTTTTTCCCTAGGGAGCCACCATTATATAACTATAGTATAATTGTGGATGGGAATGAGGAGCCTGAAATTAAATCCTCCATTAAGAGCAACCTCAGGCTGCACATAGTTCCAGTTCCAGGAAAAGCTTCAGCTGAGGCCACCCTCGGACCACCCTTGGATCAGCCAATCAAAAGAATGTGTAACATTCCTGCGGTCCGAGTCACAGCTGGAACTGCACATAGTTACTTTGTACAAACTAGCCAATCACTCACTGCTTGCCTAAACCCCACATAGGCCCTTTGAGCTCACCTCATAATTGGTCTTTTTTTTTTTTTATAAATAGTTTATTGTCATATTAGTTTCCACATAACACTCAGTGCTCATCCCCACAAGTGTCCTCCTTCATGCCCATCCCTCCCTCCCCCTCCCACCTCCATCAGTCCTCAGTTTTTGTCAGCATTCAAGAGTCTCTCATGGTTTGCCTCTCTCCCTTTCCCCCACCATTTCCGCCCTTCTTCTCCCCCTTGTTCTTCCGTCAAGTTCCTTCTAATCCTCCTATACGTGCAAACATATGATATTTGTCCTTCTCTGCCTGACTTATTTCGCTCAGCATAACACCCTCAAGGTCCATCCATGTTGCTACACATGGCCAGATTTCATTGTTTCTCATTGTCATGTAGCATTCCATGGTATAGATAAACCACATCTTCTTGATCCATTCATCTGTTGATGGACACTTAGGCTCTTTCCATGTTTTAGCTATTGTGGAGAGTGCTGATATGAACATTGGGGTACATGTGCTCCTATGCCTCCGCATTTCTGTATCCCTTGGGTAAATTCCTAGCAGTGCTATTGCTGGGTCATAGGGGAGTTCTTTGTTAGTTTCCTGAGGAACCTCCACACTGTTTTCCAGAGGGGCTGTACCAGTTTACATGCCCACTAACAGTGTAGGAGAGTGCCCGTGTCTCCACATCCTCGCCAGCATCTAGAGTTCTCTGATTGGCTCATTTTAGCCACTCTGACTGGCATGAAGTGGTATCTCAGTGTGGTTTTGATTTGTATTTCCCTGATGAGAAGGGATGCTGAGCATCGTTTCATGTGTCTGTTGGCCATCTGGATGTCCTCTTTGGAGAAGTGTCTGTTCATATCTTCTGCCCATTTCTTCACTGGGTTGTTTGTTTTTCGGGCGTGTAGTTTGGTGAGTTCCTTGTAATTCTGGATATCAACCCTTTATCTGATATGTCATTTGCAACTATCTTTTCCCATTCCGTTGGTTGCCTATTAATTTTCTGGGTTGTTTCCTTGGCTGTGCAGAAGCTTTTAATCTTGATGAGGTCCCAATTATTTATTTTTGCTCTTGATTCCCTTGCTTTTGGGGATGTGTCAAGTAAGAAGTTGCTGCGGTGGAGGTCAAGGAGGTTGTTTCCTGCTTTCTCCTCTAGGGTGTTGATAGTTTCCTGTCTCAAGTTCAGGTCCTTTATCCATTTTGAGTTTATTTTTGTGCATGGTGTGAGGAAATGATCTAGTTTCATTCTTCTGCATGTTGCTGTCCAATTCTCCCAACACAATCTGTTAAAAAGGCTGTCTTTTTTCCATTGGATATTCTTTCCTGCTTTGTCAAAGATGAGTTGGCTGTATACTTTTGGGTCCTCTTCTGAGTTCTCAATTCTGTTCCATTGGTCTTTGTGTCTGTTTTTGTGCCAGTACCATACTGTCTTGATGATGACAGCGGATTCTCAAAGGTCATGACTGGGTCTCAGAAAAAGTAATGGACACCTCACAGATACTGAATGGTCAAAACTGTTACTGTGGATATTGTACAATTATGATTGGTGCTTATGTGATGATGCAAAACGTACAACGTGTGCACTGTAACACCCCCGTCCCTTACCCCATAAAAACCCTGCTCACTATTGTTCAAGGCTTCACCCTGCTGCCTCTGCACCGGTTAACGGGTGAGCCCCTGCTCGAGCTTGTAATAAAGACCCTTATGTACTTGCATCGGTGTCGGCTCCTTGGAGGTCTCAGGGGACTCGCGATTCGGGCACAACAGGAACAACATCCATCAGTGACCAATCCAGGTCCCTGTGAATTGAATTGTGAATGACCACTCATCTTTGTAAATCCTCTCTAAACTTGGTAGAATCTTCTGAAAGTAGAAGTAAAAGGGCTTCATAACTTAAAAGATCTGTTGCTTTCCAGGGACATGAATTCTTTGTGGTGGGGGTATCCCTGGACCTCTACACATGATGTTGCATAGGAAGGTCTAGTGCTGGGAGAGACCGATTATAGATCCATGGCCAGTAGGAGGAGTTGGGACCTGTACAGGTAAGCCTAGAGAACAGCACAAAGCACTCTCTGTAAATCTTGCAGCAAAGGGTGAGTTAAAACAGGCAGCTGGATGTGAAAGGGATTTTCTGGGTAAGGTAGAGGAGTTTTGGGGACCTAAGGAAATTTGCTAAGGAAACAGGGCTGGGTTTTCAGAAGGGGAATTTATGTCAGATGTAAACTTGAATTTGTGTCTTAATTTCTGTCCTTGCATATTGTTCAGGCAGTCCCTAAGGCTAGTCATTATACTTCTTTGTTTGGTCTTTTTAATTTGGTCTTTCCAGATACCAATAAGACAATTAGGATAAGACCTCTCTAAGATTTTTTTCAGATAAATAAGGTTTTTTTCAATTCTAAAGATCTTTCATCTGGCCATTGACAAGTAGTATGTTAATCTCAATAACAACTCAAACCACTTAGCCATTTTATGGCTTAGCTCTATATGTAAGAGTTGTGCAACACGACAGTGCAAAAGATATAGCCCAAATGAGATCCCGAGAGTTCATTCCTGGAGTTACACTAAGAAAACAAAGGCCTACATGATCACAGGCATGAAAATGGTATGTCCAGTTTCCCACAGGAATGTGAGATGCTTCCAATCATAGACAACTAATCTGTGACACCAGGCAAGTGCAACTCTTATGGGACTTAGGCAGCATTAACAAAGCATAAAAAGGTTTGAGATGACAAAGGCCCCTGAAGGATCAAAATCCTTTATGATAAACTCACTTGAAAGCTGATGCAGCCAAAGAAAGTGCTGCTTGTGATTCTGTGTCTCAGAACCCTAGTGTATTCAATGGGTCACCATGGTGAAGTCTCTAGAGTACATCTTCTGGATGGACAGCAGAGACCAGGGAGAATATTCTTACAAAGCCAAGCTCTCAGAACACAGATCAAGGTCACAGGAAGACCACATTCAGTTTTTACTTAGGGGCCCCACAACAAAGTTTGTATAAATTGATACTACTCTGGCAAGAACTTTGAACTCAGCTGGCTTGAACAGCAGACTTATAGGACATATGCTTGTGTTCCACCCTATGGTTTTTCCTCCTTATGACAAAAGACAGAGCAGACAGAGACAAAAGAGAACAATGAGTATCCCTGGGAAGAAAGGAATCAATGGAAAACAATGGTGATTAAATATAAACCAGAGTTGCTATATCCAAGGAACTAGTTCATGCAAATATTTTCTTCTCCTAATCTGAATTTAGAAGATGATGACTCTCCTCACTCTTGGTTCCATCAGACCCTGCAGAGATTCAGGAGACTGATTTGATAAGAATGCTTACCTTCTGCCAGTCCTGTTAAAAGTACCAGGATTTTTCAGCTGTAGCAGCCACAGAGCAAGCAGTGCCCAGGCAGTGAAGGGCCCCATCCTGGATGCCAAAATGTAGGAGAGGAAAACTTTTCACTTCTTCCCTTTTTGGTTCTTTGGCTGGCCTAATAGTTAAAACTGACATAAGACATATTAACAGAAGAAAAATAGACTTTGTATGTATGGAACCACAAAGAAGTGAGACCCAAAGACAATCAGGCAATTTTGCCTTATGCGTCATCCAGAGCTAAGACGGTAGAGTAGGAATCTGGGGCTTCAAAGGGGAGGATGATGATTCACAGGAAGATAAAAGGAGCAAATGTTTGGTAAACAAATATTTGTCATTCTGTACATGTAAGTCTTTCCGACAAAAAGTTATCTTTGGTATTACTTGTTTCTAGTACAGGTCCTCTATCTAAATTATTTTAGGTAGTAAGGGGAAGGTAAACAGCTTTTCATGAATCTGTTGGGCTTTAATCATCTTCAGCTCGAAATAATCCACATGCCAAATGGACACATTTTGAACTCCTGTATTCTATTCACCCTTAAAGGGAAAAAGCGATGTTCTCGTTTGCAAAATTGAGTTTGGGGGGTGAACTAGGTGACAACAACAAAGCCATCTGGCTCCGTATGGTTCAGAAAACGAATGGGAATGGAGGCCCATGAAAAATCTATTTTCCTAGAAGTTATTTTGTCTGTGTGTAACAATTGAATGCAATAAAAATGAAAATTGTCATAGGAAAAGTACCCCCAGAAAATTATACAATAAAATCAGAGTTATTTCCATAGAAGAAATAGAGAAAAATGTCAAGGTGATAGCCATCAAAAAGCACCAGGATAATTTTACAGGGCACTTCTACCAAACTGTTAAAAATATAAAATTATAATATAGTTTAAATTGATGTTGAGCATAGAGAAATAATGATTGAAAATTTCCATTATGTTTTTAAAGTGAGAACACAAAAGTTTTAGCAAAATCTGATGCAGATAGTTAAGAAGGAAAAAAAACGTACCATGCATCACTAAGTTTGATGCCAACACCTGCTTCTAAATAGTTAATAATCATAACTAAATAGTTACTCTTAAAAGGTACAAATATATTGAACCACACTGATCATGATCTAAAGAGAAAAATCATGATTTTCCAATGTTGAAAAGACATTTGATGAAATTCAACTTCCTTTCAGAGTAAATATAATAGTAAGCTTATACAATTTCTTTTTTAAGTTGACAAAATATCATTTTAAGGAAGAATCCATCCTATAAGCCAACATGATGCCTAACAAGAAAACAATAGAAGCTTTATCAATGAAGTCTGCATCAGTTGGTATTAGGTACTTTCATGGCTATGTGCTGTATTTAGTTCATATTGTGTGATAATGCCAGGTTATATAATAATATCAAAAAACAAAATAGAAATATAAAAATATTTTAGAAAAAAGTAAAATATTTAATTTCTAGATAGTACGATTTTATACGTGGAAACTGTGACAGATTGAGCTACTACTACTAATAGTGCAGTTAGTGGAATTAAAGTATATACATAGTCAATAATATTCAGATATTGAGCAAACCAGTTAGAAGATAAACTATAAGAAAAAGACTACTTCTGATGGCAACACAAAAGGTAAAATACCAAAGAATTAACAAGAAATGCATGAGATCTTATGCATGAGAAGAAAAAATGAACAAATTGAAAGGCATACCATATTCTTGAGTAGAGAGAGTGTCAATAAGATTTCAGCCTTCTCCATTACTCCATAAATGAGATCCCCAATAAAATGCCCACAGTCAGATGTTTATTTTTCTGAAATAGACAAAGTGATATACAGTTTATATTTAAAAGATTAGTATTGCCCGACATTAGAATATACAATAATGTTTCATAAAGAAAAGAAAGTGATATGAGCACATGAGCTGAAATATCAGTGGAGTAGAATTTGAAGTATAGAAGCACTGTATTTAATTAATTTAACTATGAGTTAATATTTGAGAAAAGTGACTTCTTTTTTTTTTATGTTTTATTTATTTCTAGGAGAGAGAGAGAGAGAGAGAGACAGCGTGAGCAGGGGAGGGTCAGAGAGAGAGGGAGTCACAGACTGAAACAGGCTCCAGGCTCTGAGCTGGCAGTCAGCACAGAGCCCGACGCGGGTCTCGAACCCACGAACCGCGAGATCATGACCTAAGCGAAAGTCGGACGCTTAACCGACTAAGCCACCCAGGCGCCCTGAGAAAAGTGACTTCTTAAACCACTGGGGTAAGCTGGACTGTTTAATAATTGGTTAGACATCTTGGGGAAAAGATGTGGGTTTACACTTCATACAGTATGAAAAATACCAATGGATCAAAGTTTTAAGTGAGGAAACAGATGAAACTATAAGATTATTAGAAGAAAATCATGGGAAAATGGAATGGGATGGGATGTTCAAGCCCTACATTGGGCTCTAGGCTGGCAGAGTGCAGCCTGCTTGGGATTCTCTCTCCCTCTCTCTCTGCCCCTTCCCTGCTTGTGCTGTCTCTCTCAAGCAAATAAAAACTTTAAACGTGTGTGTGTGTGTGTGTACGTTCCTAAATGAAAAGTGTACTAAAGTAGGTATAATATTGCTACTTTTTGTGTAAAAAAAGGGAAGAAAAAATGTGTAAACTGGCTGTTTATAAATAAAAATCTTTGGAATGACAAACAAAACATGAGAAATAGTGATTACCTGGGTTGGCAGGTAGACTTTTCATTGCATATTTTTTTGTACACTTTGATGTTGAAGCCTTGTTGAATGGATTATGTCTTTTTTCTTTTAATTTTTAAGTGTTTGTTTATTTTTGAGAGAGAGAGAGAGACAGCCAGCACAAGTGGGGGAGGAACAAAGACAAAAGGAGACAGAACCCAAAACAGCCTCCAGGTTCTGAACTGTCAGCAAAAATCCCAACACAGGGCTTGAACCCACAAACTGCGAGATCATGATCTGAGCCAAAGTTGGATGCTTAACCAGCTGAGCCACCCAGGTGTCCCTGAATGGACTACCTCTTAAAAAATAAATCAATAATTAAAAGGAAAAAACCACACACACATAGGGGGTAATTAAAAACACCAGTCATGAAAAAAAGAGTAACAGGGAAATGAGAAGAAAACTAAATCAATTTAAACATACAAATTCTCCTATAAATGAGTTTTATGTGATGCAAAATGCAGTATTGTGTCTTTTACACGGGAAAAAAAATTCAATAAATGAAAGAAAGTGGAAATTAAAAAAAAATAAAGATGTTGTGAGCTCTTTCTTTGTAGAAAGATCAGTAGCATTAGTGCCTGTACAGATACTTAAGGAGAATGGCTGCATGGTTTGAGAGTTAATGGTGCTGATGCTCATAGATTGGTCAGCAGTTCTCAAATGCAATGGGCCAGTTTCTAAGTCAAAGATTAGTTTTGGTGACTGCTCAGACAGAAACATCAGCCTGCCCACAAATGGTCCCTGAGCTGCAGAACTGATGGAGATTTGGAGATCCCAAAAAGTGGGGAGGTGATGATGCTTGCCAAAAGCCACAGGCTATAGATTCAGATCTGAGAATTAGTTTGCAATTAAAAGGAAAACTACAGGGGCCCCTGGGTGGCTTAGTCAGTTAAGCGTCCGACTTTCCCTTAGGTCATGATCTCGTGGTTCATGGGTTAGGGTGCTGACTGCCAGCTCAGAGCCTGGAGCCTGTTTCCGTCTGTGACTCCCTCTCTCTCTGACCTTCCCCTGCTCACGCTGTCTCTCTCTCTCTCCTAGAAATAAATAAAAATATTAAAAAAAAATAAAAGGAAAACTACAGAAAAGCAATTAGAAGCAAAAATAGTTGTTAGTGAACAGTAAGAATTTGTCTGCCAGTGTTTTTAATGATTTTTTACTTCGTAAATAACCCAGTCTGGTCGATTATATGACATTATGTGCCATGGAAGATACCATATAATAAAAGGCTTTGGAGAGAAAACTATTTTATTTTTCGACATTTTATTTTATTTTATATATTTATTTTATTTCTGAGAGAGAGAGACAGACAGACAGACAGACAGACATCGACAGCGTGAGTAGAGGAGGGTCAGAGAGAGAGGGAGACACAGAATCTGAAACAGGCTCCAGGCTCTGAGCTGGCTGTCAGCACAGAGCCCGATGCCAGGCTTGAACGCAACGAACCATGAGATCATGACCTGAGCCGAAGTCAGACGCTTAACCGACTGAACCACCCAGGTGCCCCAAGAGAAAACTATTTTAGTTTTTATTCTGATATTCTAATATTAGGGCAGAAAGTATAATTTACATAATCACAGTATCTTTATTAATGAAGAATAATAATAGTCACCATTTAGCTTGTGTTTTTTATATTGCTAGGTATTATGCTAGACACACACACATTTTCTCATGCAATCTTTTTAGTAACTTTTAATGACATAAGTATGTTGTTATCAGAAAGTCTGAAGAACTACGTAAGGTTAAAAAGGGGTAAGTCAGGCTTTGGAGTTCATTCTCTCTGAATTTACCTACCTGTGCTAAAGAACTACCACTCCACAGGGTATCTGATTGTGCCCTTTGGACAGGGGAGTTGTCGTGGGATGTTCTGGTGGCAGAACTGGGATTCAGATGACAAATAGGCATACCAGAATGAATTGCATGCATATTAGGAGAAAAAAAGAAAGGTGTTGGAGATACAGGGCCAAAGTAACACAGAGATCTAGGCTCTAAGACCAAGGCAGCTGGCAGGATTTAACTAAAAGGATTATGACAATCTATCAGTCCCATGGGCAAGTCAGAAGCTCAACCACCAGATTCATTAACGTTCAAAGTCATTTGAGGTTAAGAACTTCTTAAATCCACGCTTGCTCAGAAGGGAATTAACCTCAGTGCCTAAAATTCGACAGAATTTACTAGTGGAAGCTAAAGCAGAAAGTAAGCTTAAAAAGGTAATAAGCAAATGTGGATCCAAAGATCACATAGAGCTTTACTGAATTATTGCATCCACCTGAACTTTGATGGGATGCTTACCTGTAGTAAGTTGTATAATTATGAGAAGGGCTGGAGAGTTGAATATTTTTTTCTACCACACCAAGGAAATATTTTAGTCACACACACCAGATGCATGTGGGTTAGTGGGGCCAATTTATTCATTCATCAAATATTTAATGATGCCTACTAAAGTACCAGGTATTGTGCTAGGGAAATGGTGGTGAGGAAAAAAAAAAAACACATTCTGTTTGCAAAGAATTTATCATCTTGTAGGAGGGAAAGATGTATTTAAAAAAAATACATAAGAGTCTGAGACTAAAACTAAGATTGCAGCTGTGAAGCAGCAGTGGTTGGTATTATATAAGTCTGTCATTGAGGGAATTAACCCCATCAGAGAAGGCTGGTCTCAGAAATGATGAATTAAACTGGCTTCTGAAGTAAGAGCTGGAGATAACTGGCAAAGAAACATAGAGAAGAGGTTTCTAGGCAGAGGAGACAGCATGTGTTAGTTTGAAATGTATGAAATCGGTAGTTTTGAAAATCAAAAATGATTGAATGTCAAATATTTCTTATGGTTCTAATATTTACAGGCATATTACCATGTAGCAATGTCCATAGTGCTATGGCTAATAATAAGGATTTTTTTCCCCTTAAATAGTTTATTGTCAAGTTGGTTTACATATAACACCCAGTGCTCTTCCCAACAAGTGCCTTCCCCCATGCCCATCACCCCCCTTCCCCTTTCTCCCCACCCCCATCAGCCCTCAGTTTTTTCTCAGCATTCAAGAGTCTCTCATGGTTTGCCCCCTCCCTCTCCCCAACTATTTTTCCCCTTCTTCTCCTGCATCATCCTCCATTGACTTCCTCCTAATCCATCTATCTATATGTACAAACATATGGTATTTGTCCTTCTCTGCCTGACTTATTTCGCTCAGCATAACACCCTCTAGTTCCATCCATGTTGCTACACATGGCCAGATTTCATTCTTTCTCACTGCCATGTAGTATTCCATTGTATAAATATACCACATCTTCTTGATCCATTCATCCACGGATGGACACGTAGGCTCTTTCCATGTTTTGGTTATTGTTGAGAGTGCTGCTATGAACATTGGGGTCCATGTGCCCCTGTGTATCAGTACTCCTGTATCCCTTGGGTAAATTTCTAGCAGTGCTACTGCTGGGTCATAGGGGAGTTCTATTGTTAATTTTTTGAGGAACCTCCATACTGTTTTCCAGAGGGGTAGTAAGCATTTTTTAAGTGCACTTCTTACACTTCCATTTTAAAATAATACAGATGAGAGAGCCAAGAATGGATAAATAAAAAGTTAAGTGACCATGGAACCAGAGGTTATGCAGGAGTGAAGGATCCTTCAGAGAGGATGAGTTCTCAAGAAGTGCTTCTATTTCCAAACCTGTTCCATGCTTACGGTTTCATCAGGGAGAAAGCCTCAATGAGCTTTACCTCCCCCAGCACTGTTCTCCAAGAGGCTGCAACTGCTAATGGATTCCCATAAAGAGCGTGAACAGCCACTCAGGCTGAAGGTGGAATAGCTAGTCTCACTCCTCCCATCTTCCTTGTTAAAGGAACTGATAGAGCCAAAATAAGCCTTATTAACTTGTCTCTTCATCTATGTCCACGTAATGTCACATTGACAGCTGGATCATTGTAGACCACCAAATGATGTGATGACTCATGGGCTTGAATAATTTATTGTTTTCTTCTAAATGAAATTCACAAGACCTGATTATTTGGAAAATGGCTCCAGATATTTATATGGGATCAAAGACACAGGGGACTCCAAGTAATCAGCTAATGCAGGCAAAGATTTATCTTCTCATCAATGAGGAAACGAAGAACCAGAGATTGGTTATGCTACTTTCCTGGTGAGGTACAGGATTACATTGCGACGGTCCATTTAGTAATTCTGACAAGCCATTACACTTATTTTAGGAGATATTATCTGATGAAAGAACAAGGAAAAGAGCACTCTGAACTTTTTGTGCAGAGGTAGTGGTTGGTGTGGTAACAGGTATACACTTTGGACTACTGGAAGAAAGCAGAACAGTTTCTTGGTCTAATAACTTTGGAAGAAAATGAGTTAAAATTATTAAGGATCTAAAAAAATTCCCACAAATCCATATTTTTTCTCCCTTATGAAACGAAGTTCATTTTATATTCTTAAATTTAGTTCTTGAGAAAGGATAGGCAACTGAGGGAAGTAATGTACCATTTGAAATGTCAAAAATTTCCATTGTTTTAAAATTTCATTTTCCATAGAGTTTCCTTCAAACTTAAAGTTTGAGAGTAATCTCTTACATTTACTTTGTACTTCACACTCCAATAAAGCTTATTTACTGCCATTATCATGCTCCATAGCTCCATGAATATTCTGTAGGTTCCTGCCATGCTTGTTCCATTTCTACCTCCATTATTCCCATCCTCACCTAGACCTGTCAGTGAGCTGAGACTTGGCTGATTATCTCTTTTCCTCTGAAGCCCCCTAATAAGCCAATTCATTGTATCCCCCATTCACATAATAAGACAGGGTATTCTAACTTTTAAAATTTTATTTGATTTTCTAAGACACTTGTTACAACGAGGCAGCCCAGTTTAGCACTTACACACATCAGAAGAAAAAGGCCCATATGTATCTTCTTCCTCCTTTTCTGATCCATGTAACTTAAATAATGGTGATAACTGTCATTAGCAGCATCGGAACAATGGGAGCTAACATTTAGTATTTAATTTAGTATTTAATGAGTAATTGTTATGTGCTAGATGCTGTGCTAAGTGCTTTGCATGGAATTTCTTCTTCAGGTTTCAGCAACTAGTCTAGGATATAGCTACTTTAAATAATTGCAAGATTACAAAACAGGAATCAGAGGTACAAAGAAGAGAATAACTTACCCAGGTTAACAGATATTGTAGAGGTGAACCTGGAATACGGGTCCAGTATGTCCAATTCCTGAACCTGCATCTTTGACCATCCAATATTTGTAAGTGTGGTTTCTGGAATATATATTCTGAAATCATCAAGGGAGCTTATTAAATATTCAGACCCCTGGGCCCTTCCTCAGGTACATAAATATAGTCTTTGAAGTGATGACTTGGGGAGGATGATCTGCATTTTAAGAAACTACTGAGGTGGCTCTAGTATACTAGGAAGTATAAGTGCTTTACACCATGAGGAATGGTAGAAAAAAAATCATAGTTTTTTTTTTTTTTAAAAAAATTATGTCTTTATTTTGAGAGACAGAGACAGAGAGCAAGCAGGAGTGGGGCTGAGAGAGAGGAAGACACAGAATCCAAAGCAGGCTCCAGGCTCCAAGCTGTCAGCACAGAGCCTGACATGGGGCTCGAACCCATGGACTGTGAGATCATGACCTGAGCCGAAGTAGGACAAAACAGCACAGTTTTGAAGTGATTATTTAACCCACAGGAGTCTGTCAATGTGATTACCAGCAATCTAAAAATGGAAGCTCTATTCAGGATGATCGTACTTGTGTGCAAAGTGACATGTCCCAGTTTATCCTCAGAGAGCAGAGAAAAATCGCTCCAGAACTATGACAAAATGCAAAGCCTATTCGGAAGAGGATTAGAGCTGCTTACGGTTCACTCCTCTTTTTCTCTCTTCAGCAACTGTGACCAATTCTCTCATGAATTAGGCCATTTCTGGTTAACCGAAAAATAGGACAGCAGTCAGAACCACAGCAGTACGTGGGGTACGTGCCACTTGCTTGCCTGGACACAAACCCTAGTATCTTGTCTGTTTGCAGATGGATGCAGCACAATGTGGTGTGTTAAGCTGAGGAGTCCTCCTGAGTATGACTGCTGACATTGAGGAGTTTTGAAGAAGTGACCTTCATGGCATTTAGATTTTCTCTTCTGAATTGGAGATAAACATCTATTGCAGTGTTTTTCAAACTTGAACATGCATCAGAATCATTGGAAGAAAATGTTAAACATGAATGTTTGGCCTCACCCCAGACTTTCTGAGTCAGTAGGTTGGAGCTGGATGAGTATCTGTATACCTAACAACATTAGTATGTCACATTATTACTGCTGATCTGGATACCAGCCTTTGAGAATCATTTGTCTACAGCTCAGGTGATAGGATGATTTGAGGACAGTTTCCCAGTGCAGACTTGAATCTGGGTTAAACTACGTGAAACTACACCATATATCCCGTGTCTTAGAAATCAGAGACCAGGGATAGAAATTCAATCCTAGGGGCGCCTGGGTGGCTCAGTTGGTTGAGGGTCCAGCTTCAGCTCAAGTCATCATCTCACAGTTCGTAGGTTCGAGCCCCACATCGGGCTCTGTGCTAACAGCCCAGAGCCTGGAGCCTGCTTCAGATTCTGTGCCTCCCCCTCTCTCTGCCCCTCCCTTGCTCATGCTCTTTCTCTCTCTACCTCAAAAATAAATAAACTATAAAAAAATTAAAAAACAGAAGTTCAATCCTATTGGTCCATTTGGCCATTAATGTCTGTTTTGAGCAATGGTATGGATGATATCCTGAGGGTCAAATGTTGGATCTCTGGAGTCAGAACTGATTTCAGATTCAGTCTTCAGGTGAGTGAGCTAACATCTTCAGGCCTGTGTTTCTATACCTGTAAACCAGGAACAACAAAAATACTGAGAGGCCTAAATAAACTTAACCAGCTTTTCCGCTTCTGGGCAAATGCCTGCGCTGCGGGAAGCTAACACCTAACCAGCTCTCTCTGCTTCTGTAACAAAGCTTAAGGCCTGCTTCCCCGCCGCAGGACTGCCCAGGGGACTAGCCTCCTGGCGGCAGCCACCCCCCACTTGCTGAGGGAAGGGCCTGGAGAGAGAGATGTTAACCTGTTAGTCGCCAAACAAGACTTTAAACTCGCTCTATGATAGACTGAATTCAAAGGTATCCCAAATGTTGTAATTAGATCCAGCCAAACCTGATGGCAGTAACCAATCAAATACGGTAAATGTTCATATTTGAATGTTAACCAATGGCAAACTTGTAACCATGGAAATCTCCTGTCCCTCCCCATGACTTGTTTACTTTTGTCTATAAAAAGGCTGCAGAGGCTTTGTTCAGGGCCTCTCAGCGTCACCGGCAACGAGTGCGCGGAGGACCGGGTTCGAACCTGCAAATAAACAACCCTTGCCGCTTGGCTTTGACTCTGGTCTCTGGTGGTCTGCTTTTGGGGTTCTCTCGAATTCTGGGCGTTTCATATGGGGGCTCACGCGGGATATTTCCCCTCCAGACCCACCAGACCCCAAGTCAACGGGTTGTTCCTAAGACCGATCGGTAAGTGAGCCGGCTCTGTCTGTCTGTTTGTCTCAGCGTCAGTTTCTGTCTTATCTGTTTGTTTCGGTTTCTGCCGCGCGGAATCTGCATCGGGGACTGTACTGGCTCTGGCGGACGCGCTATAGAGCAGTCGGTAGGGACCGAGGAGACGTCCTACGGTGCCCATCTGGTGAGCCGGTTCGAGGCCGGTGGGCGAGCCGGTTCGAGGCCGGCGGGCGAGCCGGTTCGAGGCTGGCGGGTGCACCGGTTCGAGGCCGGCGCCTTCTTCTGGGGGGCGCACCGGTTCGAGGCCGGCGCCTTCTTCTGTTGGCTAGCCTTCTGTGTTTGTGTGCAGCGAACTCTGTTATCGGTCTCTGTGTCTCTGTGTTTGTGCGCAGCGAACTCTACTATCGGTCTCTCTGTGTCTGTGTCTGTGCGCAGCGAACTCTGTTATCGGTCTCTCTGTGTCTGTGTCTGTGCACAGCGGACTCTGTTATCAGTCTCTCTCTGTGTATGTCTGTGTCGAATTGTCAATTTTCTCTGTTGGTGTTTATTACCTTGTGACTGAGACTGACGTTATGAGACAGACTTCATCCAAACCCCTAGACTTAATGTTAGCCCATAACCTCTCAGTGACTGTTAGGAAGGGTCCATTTTAAACTTACTGCTGCACAGAATGGTCCACTTTCAATGCGAAATGGCCACCGGACATCATGGTTTGGGCTGATCTGGTTGATAACCCACCCCCTTGGATTAAAAGTTTCTTGCCTCCACAGAAACCTGACACCCTGGCGGTGACTAAAAAGCACCCGCCCTCCCGGGCTTTGGAGCTGCCGAAAAAGAAAACTGAACCCTCTGCGCCGCTCTCCCCTTTCTTACAGGGCGGAACGGAGGAAAAATTAACTTCTCCCCCTCCTTAGGCAACCTCCTCCACAGGACCCAGCAGGAGGAACAAAGGCGCCACCTGAACCACCGGCGCCCCCTCCTCCACAGGACCCAGCGGCCCTGGGGAAATGGGCCCCGCCCAAGGGACCCAAAGCCGCCGTGGAATGACACCTGAGGGACGGGACTCAACTGTCTTGCCCCTGAGATTCTTTCTGATCACCAGGCAGGCATCTCTGTCCTGTTGGTTTTGGTGTCTTTATTTTAAGGTTCAACGATAATATAACATCAGAAGACAGAATTTTTACAAGGGCTAATTATTTGTAAAATGTATATTAGGCTTATTCCTAAATTGCTTGAATGAGCCTTTTCCTTGATGCTGAATGTGCAAGCACCGTGGGGGCCATAAATATGTCAGTCTTTGCGCCTGGGTTATGTTTTAGTTGCCTGAATTGCATGACTTCTATCAAAATAAAATACATAGTTACTAAACATAGGTTTGAGTTTTCAACTTCCTATTGCAGAAAAAGTAGAACTATTTAGACCTTTTAAAAAAGTGATTTAAAAATTCTAGTGTAAACACCTCTCAATTGGTTACTAGGTCCTCAATTAGAGACTAAGGTTTCCCAAGTTAAAATTCTGCTAAGTGTACTTAAGACTGATGGAAAGCAACCCTGTATATAGAAAACTGAGAGATCCATAAAAAAAGGATATAAGAAATGGAAATACATTTTTGTTGAGGGTAAAAGAAAGTAATTTTGTCCTAAATAAGACTGGTTGCTTAGAGGGAAATGGCTTTGGGACAAAGTTTAAAGGCAAAGGAAAGATGTAGAAGGTCTATGAAAGGAAATCTTTGAAAAGGAATTTTATATGTGCTCAGGATAGACTGGTTGAAATGAATGGAATTTGAAAAGTACACTGGTATAAGGTTAAAACTCTGCTTTTCTCTCCGGTCAAAAGACAAGGTTTTCTTGGATTGTAAATCTACTCTTGATAAGACAATGTATTGCCACTTTGGTTGAATAAGATTTGTAATGATCTGTAATCCTATTTAGGATAATCGCCGGGGACTAGACCTGTTGTTCCTCCAACAGGGAGGCCTATGTGCAGCCCTAAAAGAAAAATGTTATTTTTACGCTAACCACTCTGGCGTTGTTAGAAAATCAATGGCCAGAGTCAGAGAGGGCCTCGCCAAAAGGAAACAGGAGGGAACAGCAGGAGGGATGGTTCACGTCCTGGTTTAACGGATCCCCATGGCTCACTGCTTTACTCTCGGCTCTGGCCGGCCCCCTTTTACTGCTTCTCTTACTTCTGACCATAGGCCCCATTGTTTTCAACAAACTGTTAAACTTTATCAGAGATAAGCTCAATACAATCCAGGTAATGGTACTAAGGTCACAGTACCAACCCGTAGATACTGGAGATTTATCGTCCCTTTAGTCAATGGGACCCAAGATTGGCTCCCCAAGTACCAAAGAAAAGGGGGGAATGAGAGGCCTAAATAAACTTAACCAGCTTTTCTGCTTCTGGGCAAATGCCTGCGCTGCGGGAAGCTAACACCTAACCAGCTCTTTCTGCTTCTGTAACAACGCTTAAGGCTTGCTTTCCCGCCACCGGATTGCCCAAGGGACTAGCCTCAGGGCGGCAGCCACTCCCAAAAGGCCAGCAGCCACCCCCCACCTTGCTGAGGGAAGGGCCTGGAGAGAGAGATGTTAACCTGTTAGTCGCCAAACAAGACTTTAAACTCGGTCTATGATATACTGAATTCAAAGGTATCCCAAATGTTGTAATTAGATCCAGCCAAACCTGATGGCGGGAACCAATCAGATACGGTATATGTTCACATTTGAATGTTAACCAATGGCAAACTTGTAACCATGGAAATCTGTCCCTCCCCATGACTTATTTACTTCTGTCTATAAAAAGGCTGCAGAGGCTTTGTTCAAGGCCTCTCAGTGTCACCGGCAATGAGTGAGTGCGCGGAGGACCGGGTTCGAACCTGCAAATAAACAACCCTTGCCGCTTGGCTTTGACTCTGGTCTCTGGTGGTCTGCTTTTGGGGTTCTCTCGAATTCTGGGCGTTTCAATACCTCTGTTGTAGGGTTTGTGCTGGAGATCATTTGTTCATTTCTCCAGTCCCATTTTCCTTCCTTCCCCATTTTGCAATGTGGCCCAGGAGGCTGACCCATTCTATTGTCCTTTGATTTCCAACTGGGATCAGCCAATCGAGAGTACCAGTGGGAGGTCTATGTGCTACAAGAGAGTGAAATATGTAAATTGTACTCTCCTGCAAATTTTCGGTGGGGTCACTACAGGTTAGCTGTGGCCCTCCCAGAAAAATACATCTTGCTGGCTAGCACCATCTTTCCAGCCAGACCTGTTCTTAGAGCATCACTCGACCCTTGGCCTCCTCTGTTGAAGGGTTTGCACTCTGCTTTATTCACCTCCTTTAACCCCACTGCCTCTTCTGTAAATGTCTTTGTGAAAGCCCATTTAGCTGTCTTAGCCATTTCATCCTGGGGCTGTGGCTGGTAAAATTGCAATGGGAGGAGTGAAAGAATGCAGAGGAAGTCTTTGCAGCATGCTACCAACTAGAGAGTTCCAAGTAACTTTGGTCATTATTGCTGCCTTGTAATGTTTGTCCTAAGTCCTGATTGGTCTTCCGTACCTATGGTGTCTACTTGTACATTTACAACTCATGAGTACATTTTATCTTCTTCAGGTACCACTTAAATCATCAATCCTGGATAAGGGATTACCTTCCCACTGTTTGATATCTTATTATTAAAGTTAGGATTTCAGATATTTCTTTTCTGCTTAGGTTGATATCAACTAATAAATGACTCCAAGTTTAGCTTTGTTAGGCAAAAATATTGCTAGATGCTACATTCTTCTTACAGAAGTACCATTGCTGAAGGTAACAAAGAAAGCAGGAAGGATGGAAGGAGCCTGAGTCTCTGCAGGTGAAACGCCCAGAGTTCGAGAGAACCCCAAAATCAGACCACCAGAGACCAGAGTCAAAGCCAAGCGGCAAGGGTTGTTTATTCGCAGGTTCGAACCCGGACCTCCGCGCACTCGTTGCCGGTGACGCTAAGAGGCCCTGAACAAAGTCTTTGCAGCCTTTTTATAGACAGAAGTAAACAAGTCACGGGGAGGGACAGGAGATTTCCATGGTTACAAGTTTGCCATTGGTTAACATTTAAATGTGAACATATACCGTATCTGATTGGTTCCCGCCATCAGGTTTTTGGCGGGATCCATTTACAACATTTGGGATACCTTTGAATTCAGCCTATCATAGAGCGAGTCTAAAGTCTTGTTTGGCGACTAACAGGTTAACATCTCTCTCTCCAGGCCCTTCCCTCAGCAAGGTGGGGGGTAGCCGCTGGCCTTTTCGGATTGGCTGCCGCCAAGGTGGGGTGATGGAGGGAACATGAGGCTAGTCGCTTGGGCAATCCGGTGGCCTAGGACCGTGTGTAGCCGCCCGGTAGATCCGGGGAAGCGGGAAAGCAAGCCTTAAGCATTGTTACAGAAGCAGAAAGAGCTGGTTAGGTAATAGCTTCCCCGTAGCGCAAGCACTTGTTCAGAAGCGGAAAAGCTGGTTAAGTTTTTGGTTTAGTTTATCTCGGCCTCTCACAGGCATCAGGGAGCTATTGTCTCAGTTCTGAAGTGTCTTGTGATTTTATTTTTGTGAGAAAAATAAACCCCAGATGGGCAAGGCACAGTATGCAGGCTTTTTCTGCATTTAGGCAAATGGAATCCTAACTATATGACTGCTCATTTAGCCATTGAACTACCTCAGTAAGAGTCATCAAGAAACAGGGGCGCCTGAGTGGCTGAGTCAGTTAAGTGTCCAACTTCGGCTCAGGTCATGATCTCCCAGTTCGTGAGTTCGAGTCCCGCATCGGGCTCTGTGCTGGCAGCTCAGAGCCTGGAGCCTGTTTCAGATTCTGTGCCTCCCTCTCTCTCTGCCCCTCCCTTGCTCATGCTATCTCTATCTGTCTCAAAAAAAAAAATAAACTATAAAAAATTTTTTAAGGAAACAAATACTCAACAGTCAAAATCGTATTGCTTTGAGAAGTGAGTGCAACTATGAAACATACTATCAGTTTCTGCGTTTAATCTGTAGGTGTGTTAGTGATTTCCATATAAGCAAAGATTGTCTCTCTCCTGGTCATTGCTGTGTTCAAAATGCCTAGCACCATATTTGACACACAACTGTACTCAGAAAGTAAATATTTACAGAATGGAGAAACACATTGTGTGTTTAACAGAGATTGTGGGTGATTAAATTTACAAGCAGTAACAGGAAGGCAAAATCACAGTACTGGTTCCGAGGGCTATTGGCCCATGTCCACATCTCCTGTCCTAGTGGGGAGATGACAGGAGGAGGCTGGTGGCTCCTTTGTATTCAGAGGACTTAGGACAATGTCGTGGAAGTGGTAGATTCTTAGACACTATATATGAAGTAAGCA
Organism: Proteles cristata cristata; assembly: GCA_017311185.1. NCBI lineage: Eukaryota > Metazoa > Chordata > Mammalia > Carnivora > Hyaenidae > Proteles > Proteles cristata. Next base: position 262,661 of record JAESUZ010003717.1, on the reverse strand, counting down.
AGCGAAGAAATGAAAGTGAATAGAAAGTGTTCTCTGTCAATCTGGAAAAGTATTGGCTTAGAAGCTTTTCACAACTTTAAATATGTTTGTGTCTTTTTATACTTAAATTGCCTCTTTGTTGTTTTCCACATTTTTTTTAAATTTAGAAAAACAAGAATGCAGAAAAGCCTCCAAAAGAAGATAAAATTAGCTATGATCCTGCCATCCAGATTTAAAGAAAAATAAAAAAACCTTTCTGGGTGCCTTTGATGGATATTTCCCCCCCATCATCAGTACCTTCTTGGAGTCTGATTTTGCTGTTTTTCTGCAACTTAGCTTGGTAATTGTGACTTACTTTCCAAATCTCCGTTAAACCAGGATAATAAACGATACTTAAAGTTCTCGGTTTTTGCTTTAATTTACAAACCTTTAGAGCATTCAGTTCCTTTTACTGCCTTCTTGATATTGTAATTTGCAACAACACACCCTTATTTTGAAAGTAGTTTTTTTTTTAAGGATGCCTCATTTGCTGTTCTTCTGGGTGTGTTATATACAATACTTTTGAGCTTTATTATCCTTGTCATCTTTTGACATACATGGGCAATAGCTGATATTTTTAGTGTGCTAGTAAGATTATTAAATTGTATTATATATTCTTTCTGGTCGGTGTGTTATTATACAGTTACCTTTCAGATTTATATCTTTAATCTCAAAAATTAATGAGCATTCATTTTTTAAAAATAGATGCTAACAAAATGCCAACACGATAATTAAAAATATAAATAAACCAAAGCCAAGTGATTTTGAAGGACTTTATGACCTAATGTTGGTTTGGGAAATGAGAGATGGGAAGGAAGTCCTTCTAGGAGACGTACTCTATTACAGCATGGAAACACAGCTAGTTTATCTTTAGACTTCATAGATACCTTCCTTTGGTGATAGAATATTACTGACAGGTAGAGCAACCTATCGATGACTGATACTGAAAGCAACCCTGCTGATAGTATCGATACTAATTTATGTATGTATATATGTTTGGGTTTCTTTATAGATTTAATTGACATCTGCTGGGAGCCACACTGTCCTCACTGGATGACAGTCACAGCGAGGAAATGGTAGCATTTGCACAGCTCCTGCCATGAGAAGTGAAAACTGGTATCTCCTTCTGCTACTACTGGCTCATGTTGGAAGTGAGGCTGCTGGTATTGACCAGGCCTCATAATATTCCAGATCAGACCCATATTCCCCACACAGATTGCTCATAAGGAAAAGCATATCCCTGCCTTTTCCAAAGAGACTTCAGATGAAAGCATTGTGGATGATTGTCAAAAGGCTCTTCCTATGGGCCTTGCAGATCCAAGATTTACATAATAAAGGGGGCTTGAGTCTGACCCTGAGACAAAGAGCCTAATTTAGAGTTAAGGGCAGATATCCACCCCCACCCAATTGTTTCTGCCTGGAGCATTGCCTCCCCCTGCCCCCCTACCCCCCAGGCATTTGTTATCAAGTATTTGGAGTGACTTATTCTGGCCTTGGATATTCTGGTTGCTCCCTGTGAAGGAACCTATTAAGGAACTTCTTTTGTAATTATGGGAGCAGAGGTGTTTCCTGAAAGATTTGTTTGACCCCTGCTCACAGAGAAGTAACTTCACCCTTTTATGCTAAAAACTTTGTCTTGTATGCTAAAGATACCTTCTTCCCCATAGGATAAGCATCTAAATCCCCTACCTCAATCACTATTGATAAAGGTTATGCATGAGTCTTCTACAAATATATGTTCTGGGAAATTCTTACATATCAAAAAAGTTTATTATCAGAAATCATTGTCTAAGGCAAATGCCACTTCTGTGTCATCTCCCAAACACTTAATTATAAAATAAAGTTGAGCTCCAGTCAGAGCAGAGATGTCTGCCTGGTAATCAGAAAGAATCTCGTGGCTTTCTCATCCCTCCCTCACTGAGAGCTTCCATCCTTCAGGGACCCCTGGACCCTGGCCAGAGCTGGTCTCTGACAGACATCTAACATTATGTAAAGTTAAGGGGTACGATGTGTTGACTTGATACATTTATATATTGCAGTATGATTACCAGAGGCAATGTTAGTTAACACCTCTATCTTGTCACATAATTATCATTTCTGTGGTGAGAACATTTAAGATCTAGTCTCTTAGCAACTTTGAAGTGTATAATACAGTATTTTAATCACTATGCTGTACGTTAGATCTCCAGGACTTGCTTATATCTCACAGTTGCATGTTTGTACTCACCGACATATCCCCAGTTCACCCACCATCAGTCCCTGGGAACCACTATTCTAGTGTCCATTTTTACAAGTTTGGCTTTTTTAGATTCCATATGTATGTATATCATACAGTATTTGTCTTTCTCTGTCTTATCTCACTTGGTACAGTGCCCTCAGGCTCCCTCCATGTTGTTACAAACAACAGGATTTTCTTGTTTCTCATGTCTGAATGATTTTTCATTGTATGTCTAAACCACAACTTCTTTATCCATTCATCCATTGACAGGCACTTAGGTTGCTTCTGTATCTTGGCTATTGTGAATCATGCCGCTACCCTGTTTTCATTTCCTTTGGATATACAGTTGACCCTTAAACTACATGGTTTTGAATTGCATGGATCCACGAATGGTTTTTCCCCCCATAAATTCAGTTAGGTACTATACATGTATTTTCTCTTTCTTAGGATTTTCCTTCTTTTTTGTTATTGTCAAACAATAACTTTTTGTGGCAAAATTTACATGGTATAAAATTATTTTAACCACTTGAAATATTTTATTATTGAAGTATAGTTGATATATGATGTTATATTATTATTATTTTTTTTAAATGTTTTATTTATTTCTAGGAGAGAGAGAGAGAGAGAGAGAGACAGCGTGAGCAGGGAGGGTCAGAGAGAGAGGGAGTCACAGACTGAAACAGGCTCCAGGCTCTGAGCTGGCAGTCAGCACAGAGCCCGACGCGGGGCTCGAACCCACGAACCGCGAGATCATGACCTAAGCGAAAGTCGGACGCTTAACCGACTAAGCCACCCAGGCGCCCCGATGTTATATTATTTTTAAGGAGCACAATATAGTGACTAAAAAACTCTATACATATGGAGTGTTCACCATGTTAAATGTAGTTACCATCTGTGACCATACAACATTATTACAATATTATTCTCTATGTTCCCTATTCTGTACTTGTCATCTCTGACTTACTTATTTTATAACTAGTTGTTTATATCTCTTAATGTCCTTTATTTACTTTGCTCATCCTCTAATATCCCTCCCCTCTCACAACCACCAGTTTGATCTCTGTATTTATGAGTCTTTTTCGTCTTGTGTGTGAAATATATGGTATTTGTCTTTCTCTTTCTGACTCATTTCAGTTAGCATAATACTCTAAGTCCACCCATGTTGTCACATATGATGAGATCTCACTCTTTTTTATAGCCAAGTAACATTCCATTGTATATATACACTGCAGCTTCTTTATCCATTCATCTATTGATGGGCTTTTGTAAATAATGCTGCAGTGATCATTCAGGTGCAGATATGTTTTTGAATTGGTGTTTTCCTTTTCTTTGGGAAATACCAGTAGTGGAATTATTGGATCATATAGTTTTTCTATTTTTAATATTTTAAGAAATCTCCATACTCTTTTTGGAAGACACCAAGGGAGTAGTTCCTTTAAAGTCTAGTTGCTCTTAAATACAGAAAACAAACTGAGGATTGCTGGAGGAGGGGTGGGTGAGGATGGGCTAAATAGGTGATGAGGCATTAAGGAGGACACTTGTTGGGATAAGCATTAAGTGTTATGTGTAACTGATGAATCACTAAGTTCTATTCCTGAAGTCATTATTATACTATATATTAACTAACTTGGATTTAAATGAAAAAAAAAAAAACCCAACTTTATACTATATATAAAGTATACTTGCTCTTTTAAACCATGGCTTTTTTCTTTTCTTTGACCCAGAGCAGACTAATCTTCTCAGTTCCTAACCCCTGCATTGTTCAACTATCAACTTTTTACCAGGAGTGAGATTTCCTGATCATATGGTAGTTCTAGTTCTAATTTTTTGAGGAAACTTCATTTTTTTTCTAGCAGCTCCACTTACTTTCTCCTTCTCCCTCCCATTTTACAATTTCAATAGCTATGCAAATCTATGAAACATTTTGCATTTTGTTTCTGATGTTCATTCATTTATTCAATCAACACATATTTATTAGGTTTCTGCTCTTCTGGGGACAGAATGGAGAAGTAGGTACTGTGGCTACATTGATGGGCAGAGCCCAAGAGTCCTAGTTCTTGTGGAACCCAGGATAACAGGCCGTCATCAAGTAGTCACAATAATGAATCTGGAATTACAAATTAGTATTAGTGCAATGAAGAGGAAGATCATAGTTTAATGAGATAGTAAAATAAAATATCCTGACCCAGACTGGAGCTTTGGGTTCAAGACAGAGAGAATTCCCTGAGAAGTTTGAACTAGGATGAGTAGGAGGTATAGGATGAGTAGGAGGTGAAAGGTAAAATGATGTGCGAGGGTGGTGAGGAAAGGAACAGTGTTCCAGAAGGAGGAACAGTATTTAAGCCCCATGACTGGAGCAGACACAGAATGATTGAGACTTTGAAATAAAAGCAGAGGCTGGAGCTCAGAAAGCAAGGGATAGAGTAATGCCAGACATGACTTGTCAGAGAACTAACTGGACCCCAGAGAATGCAAAGCTTTGAAAGTCATGTTAAAAATTCAGTTCTTATCATAAGTGCATTGGGAGAAAGCCATAATATGTTCTGCTCATTAGTCCTTAACTCATTCTCCCTTGCATTATTGTCTTTGATGTAGATAACTTATGGATCCAGTTAGGGTGTCATGATGGTTAATTTTATGTGTCAGCTTGGCTGGGCCATGTGTTTACAGGTTTGGTCAAACATTTTTCTGAAAATTTCTGTGAAGGTGTTTTTGGATGAGATTACCCTTTAAATTGGTGGACATGGAGTAAAGCAGCTTGCCCTCCATAATCTGGGTGGGCTTCATGCAGTTAAAAGCCTGTACAGAACAAATGACTGACTTCCTTGAGCAAGAGCAAATTCTATGGCAGAGAGCCCTCATACTTGAATTGCAACACTGTCTTCTTATTGGTTCTGTAACTTGCCAGCTCACCCTGCAGATTTTGAACTTGCCAGTCTCTGTAATTACATGAGTCAATTCCTTATAATAAGTCTCTCTCTATATACACATCTTACTGTTTCCGTTTCTCTGGGGAACATTGACTGACACAAATATCATTACATCTTGAACACAGAGAAGGTTTCATCATCTTTGCATATTCCTAGTACCTAGTACTTTGTGAACAGTGGCTGCTTCTATAAAGATATTTGTACTATGTCTAGATGGAGCATCTAGTGGGGCTTGTGTTCTCAGAATTTGCTTTGGGGAATAATAGAGAATATGTTTATTGAAGTGGAAGGTGAATTACTCCTTTTTTGATATTTTTTTTAATGTTTATTTATTTTTGAGAAAGAGAGAGACAGAGTTCAAGCAGGGGAAGGGCAGAGAAAAAGGGAGACCCAATCTCTGAAGCAGGCTTCAGGTTCTGAGCTGTCAGCACAAAGCCCAATGTGGGGCTTGAACCCATGAGCTGTGAGATAATGACATGAGCCAAAGTCAGATGCTTAACTGACTGAACCATCCAGCCACCCCTGAGCTATTCCTTTTTACTTACTGTGGGATATACATATTTCTTGGATTAAAACTTCATTGACATGGTCTTATTTTTAAGAGGTTTCCCTATAGTTAGAGTTATAAGACTTATTCAGGAGATCAAATAACTGTGTGAGAAGTTGCCAAGATATTTGTTGTGGATTGTAGAGGGAAAAAAAAGAAGAAAATATCTGGATTATCTAAACATAGCCACTCAGAATGTGTTTGACCAATTGGTACTTGTTCACAGGTTGTATTCTACTAGTCAGCACAGAGTTAAGTACAAATGTTGAGAGTAATGTGAAGGAACTTTTGTAGTAGTTGAATAGAGTAATTTTATGTCTATTTTATGTCTGCAATTATAAAAATTGAATATACATTTTATATGCTCTTCTTAAATATAATCTTTCTTGTGGTTAATTTTTACTGGATACCACCAAAGTATTGATCTATGATGGATTTAATAAAACAAAGAAAGAAAAATCTGGCCAATCAACACAGTTAGCTTGAGAAACCTTGGTCTACATTGGTTGAGAAAACTTGGGCTCTTCTCATGGGGAAGAGCAACTAATCAGAAGAGATCGGAGCTAGGAGCAAGAAATGGTGTTTTTAGGGGAAGATATGAAGAAACAGTACCAACAAAGGTGATTGAGGTTGTCATTGAAGGTATCCTGTCAGATGACTAAAGTGCTGAAGGAGAGGAGTTGCCCCAATTCTGTTACTCCTGAGGAGCTCATTCCAGCTCTGCACCACTTTCTTTATGACTTGTCCTGGTTCAGTTTTAAACAGGAGTGTTAGTCTGGAGGTTGATTATTCCTTACACAATTGTGTGGGTATACCACTTGGCTGAGAAAACTCTATTATGTATTTACAGTAAGCCAAAGCTAATGCATTGTTGCCAGTTATCACTTCTCTGAAAGGTAATACTCCCATTGCTCTCCCTCCTCACCCCTCCCCTCAAATCTTGGATGAACTTAAAAGTTCTATTTGATTTGATCTCATCTAGGGAATAGGGGATATTAGTCAAGTTCAAAACCTCCTGCCAAATTTGTATTCTTTACAGTATGTCCACCATGGTAAATTATTAAAATGATGGTTTTCCTGGCAAGTTATATTGTCTAGTCTCCCAAAAGACTTCTGAAGTAATGCTATATTTTCAAAAGCAAAAATTTCCATCTCAATGAAGAAGATGCTTATAAAAATCAATACTTTAAGAAGTTGGAACAAGTAACTGAAATACCATGTGAGACAAATGTATTCACAAAAATGACAGATATATATTAGTGATGTATTACTGTTTTTCTTTAAGTTTTTGAAGTGACAGTTTACCTAATCCTAATAATATTTCTTTTCTGATTCCTGGTGAGTTGTGAATGCAAAAAGTTTTAGACAATTTTGAATGATGTGAATTCTAACTTGCAAAGTTCAGGTGATAATGCAATATTGAAGACATACTTTGAGTACTCTATTTTGGATATTGTTGCTGTTGATATATCCTAAACAGCTTTTCTTTCCTTTTGTTTATGGAATGATGTCGTGGTCAGTTTTTGTTTCTTTGTTTATTTCATTTACTGATATGCCTATAAAAAGTATTATTCAGCAAGGCTGTTGAACTATTGACTATTCTAGTAAAGATTAGTCAGTGGCCTGGATTGTGAACATGTAAGAATAGCTCTCAACTTCTTTGCTCATTAGAATGACCTCAGGGTGGTTGGTTGGACACATATGTGTATGTATATATATGCATACATGTATATATTTAAAAATAATCATAACTGGGCCCTACCTAATCCTTTTATATCAAACTCTTTTTTGAAGATTTGGGCATACTTTTAAAAAGCACCGAAGTGCAGGGCACCTGGGCGGCTCAGTTGGTTAAGTGTCTCGCTCTTGGTTTTGGCTCAGGTCATGATCTCACAGTTTGTGAGTTAGAGCCCCACATTGGACTCTGTACTGGCCATGTGGAGCCTGCTTGGGATTCTCTCTCTCTCTCTCTGTCTCTCTCTTTCTCTCTCTGCCCCTCCCCACTCTCTCTGTCTCTCTCTCAAAATAAATAAAGTTAAAAAAAATTTTAAGTGTCAAGGTGATTATAATATGTAATTGGGATTGAGAGTTATTGCCTAAAAGCAGAGTCACCTGAAAAGACCATTATGTCACATTTTGCTATCTTGTACCCTTGTTCCCCTGTGTTTCTAATCCAGTCATGTCGAGGTGGGAGCCCCCCATAAATTTCCCAACATCCCAGATGATGATGGTGATCATTTGAAACACCACTTTTAGAGCCATGGTCTTAAATGATCTGAACAGACTATGATCTCAGTCATCCAAATCTAGATTAGAAGACTTGGGAAGGGTTGGGGGCTGAGGTTGGCCTTGAAGAATGAGTGAAACTTTGGTAGAGGGAGGGACAACGCATTTCAACAGGAAGCAGACACTTAAAACCCAGATGAACAGAGACATAGAGCTATTTTTCCTCAACATTTAAGGTTTATCTTTCATAATTTATCATCAAGGTAGGTTCTTTCAGAGACGGTACCAATCAGCGATGCTTTAGTTTAAAACTATTCTCTGTTCTCATGATCACTTTTTCTTCACTAAATGATTCCCTGCATGCAAAGTGTGCTCAAAATGAGAGCTTTAAAATTTTTTATCAATTATTTTACTAGTTATTTAGTCATATGTCTAATCTATTTTTCTTCTGTGACAGGCACTGTGCAAGATGCCTGATATATAGAAATTTTTAAAAGAGAGGTATGGTCTAGTGCAAGGTCAACCAACTCTTTCTATAAAGGACCAGATTTTATAATTCAAGAGGCAAATCAAGGATGTTATGTAGATACTTACATAACCACCCAAAATGTAACCAGTCTTAGTTCATGTGCTGTACAAAAGAAGGCTTTAGGGGGCGCCTGGGTGGCTCAGTCGGTTGAGTGACTTCGGCTGGGATCATGATCTCACGGTTCGTGGGTTGGAGCCCCACATCAGGCTCTGTGCTGGCAGCTTGGAGCCTGGAGCCTGCTTCAGATTCTGTGTTTCCTTCTCTCTGTCCCTCCTCCACTCACTCTCTGTCTCTCTCTCTCTCAGAATAAGAAAAAGACATTTTAAAAAAGATTTAAAAAAAAAAAAAAGAAGGCTTTAGGTCAAATTTGGCTTCCTGCTAAAGTTTGTCAATTGTTAAGTACAGTAACGCAAATTCGTGGGTTCTATGAAGAAAGACAAAAGGGGCTATTATTTAGTGTAGTAGGAGGTCAGGGAAGACAGCTTTGAGGAAGGGTTATTTGCATTGGGCCTTGAAGGGTATGTTTGGGGGTCAAGTGGGCAAATACTCAGGAATAAAAGTTGCTGAGCAGAGGGCAGAGTGTGATTTGAAGAGACTGAGGCAAGGCCCGGGCACTGGAGTGAAGCACTCAAGGTGGGCATGTTGTGAGGCAGGGTCCAAGAGAAGGCAGGTGCTGTAGTTTACTCTAAATTATTCTCATTGTTTTCTGAGCACAGAAATATTACTACCATGAATAACATGAGTGGTCAGTACAGGCTGTAAACCAGCAAGGCTTTGTAGAGAGATAATTCTTGTTTTAGTAAATGGATAAGGAAAAATTCCTTGAGTTAATAACCTGATTGCCTAGGTAGCTTTTGATTTGAAAGAAAAAAATCCCGGGGTGCCTGGGTGGCTCAGTCGGTTGAGTGTCTGACTTCAGCTCAGGCCATGATCTCAGGTTCAAGCCCCACATCAGGCTCTGTGCTGACAGCTAGCTCAGAGCCTGGAGCCTGCTTCAGATTTTGTGTCTCCCTCTCTCTCTGAACTTCCCCTGCTCATGCTGTCTCTCTCTTTCTCAGAAATCAATAAAAAGTTAAAAAAGAAAAAAAAAAAGAAAAAAACCCCTGTTCTGCTAGACTTGATGCAGTGGATAAGGACAGTACAGGGAAGGAAAAGCTGCATTTATTTCATGCTTGTGTAAAACTAGTCATCACAACTTGAATGCTTAATACCTAAAGAATATGCTATTATTTTTCTCAGAGAAGAAAGAAATGAGGCATAGAGAAATTTGGTAAATTGCCCAAGAATATACTACAGTTCATAGTAGAACTAGAATTGAAATGAGTATATTCTGATTCTACAACTCATGTTATTTGAGGGGAAGGAGTGTAGAAGTGAGGACAAAAGTATCAAAAAGCTAGGGAAATGGGTAGGGGAAATGTGATTTGGTTCTCACCCAAGATCAGCCTGACCTCTGAATCTTTCAGAAATTGTATGTCCAAGATGGCAGTTAGGTAGCAGATGTGTTAGGGGGTTTTGTGTTCCTTTCTGTATCTCTGGTAGTTATAATTAAGCATATTTTTCCCCTGATTTTTGTGAATCTCTGAATTCTTATGCACACAGAGATGTAAGGTGAACCACAAGGTTATAAACGTTCATCACTCCTGGCATAAGTAAAATGTTGGAATATTGAAGAAGTAAAACCGTGAGCAGTTCTTGTTTGACATACTTAACAAACTCAATGTCATATGAGTGAGCCTAGGTCTCTGCAAGACTTTACACCTTTGAACATGTTTCTCCCTCTTTCCCTTCCCTTCTATCTCTTGATAAACTTCAGGATCAGTGGTTGGAAGCTTTTCTTCTAATAGACCAGATAATATTTTCAGCTTTGCAATTCCAGCCTCTGTTTTATCTACTTACCTTGCTGATGTAGTGTGAAAGCAGCCATACACAACACTTAAATGAAGGATAATGTCCATATACCAATAAATCTTTACTGATGAAATGATCATTGGGCCAGATTTGGCCTCTGAGCTATAGTTTGCTGATCTGTCTTAGACCCAATGTAAATGTTGCAACATAAGGCTATGTTAGCAGCTTTTTTGGGAGTTTCCTCATGTTTTGTTTTTTTGGTTCATATTGCAATAATAACATACATTATGTTATCTTTGCAAACCTATTTGAAAAGTGATATTTTCAAGATTTTGTGGTCTTTTTGTAAAGGCAGATACTGAAGTGGTTTTTTTTAACCAAATGTCCATTGTAGGACTTAGCAGGTATAGAGATTTATTGGTATGTTGAATGAGATAGAGGAAGATTGTGTTTCCCCAAAATGGCGAGAGCAATCTTTCCAGTCCTACAAATCCTTCTCAAATCTTGGCACTCCCCATCAAGTGGAGGGTCTCTTATTTTGCCTCTCTTTTATTTATTTTTTTAAATCTTATTTGTTTATTTTGAGAGAGAGAGAGGGAGAGAGAGAGAGAGAGGCAGAGGCAGAGGGAGAGGGAGAGAATTTCAAGCAGACTCTACCATGATGTGAGGCTTGAACTCCTGAACCGTGAGATCATGACGTGAGCTGAAAACAAGAATCAGGCACTTAACCAACTGAGTCACCCAGGCACTCCTCCCCTCTCCTTTAAACTGTTTTGGATTTTATGACTGACTCAATGAATAGAATGTAGTGAAGGTTATGCATCTTCATACCCGTTATATGGCCTTCATGTACCCTACTCTGTCTTCTTTTTCTCTCAATATTCACATCCTTGGATCCCAGCCTCCATGCTGAGAGGAAACCTGAATTATCCCAGGTAATTATCAAATCACATGTAGAACTACATGAAGTGATTCACCTGTAGAAGTGAGTCCTACAGTTGACAGCTTTCATCAATCTCCTGATATTCAAGTCAGTGAACCTTCAGGGATCTCAGGGAGCCAAATCCAGCCAGTTCTCTGTTTTTATAAATAAAGTTTTATTGGAACACACTCACATGCTTTCATTTATGCATTATTTTTATTTTATTTTATTTTTTTATTTATTTCTAGGAGAGAGAGAGAGAGAGAGAGAGACAGCGTGAGCAGGGGAGCGTCAGAGAGAGAGGGAGTCACAGACTGAAACAGGCTCCAGGCTCCGAGCTGGCAGTCAGCACAGAGCCCGACGCGGAACTCGAACCCACTAACCGCGAGATCATGACCTAAGCGAAAGTCGGACGCTTAACCGACTAAGCCACCCAGGCGCCCCATCATTTATGCATTATTAATTGCTGCATCTACTCTATGGCAGCAGAATTGAGTACTCATGACAGAGAAGGTATTTAAAGCCCACAAAACTGAAAACATCCTCTTCGCAGAAAAATTTGCAGACTTCTCCCTCTCAGACTTAAAGTCTTCCATTTGAGGCAGAGGAGCAGAGACAGCCATTCTTATCATTTTCTTTCAGAATTCATGATCTTCAGAACTCATGAGCATCATAAACAATTGCTTTATAACATGGTGCCATTTGAGAGTAATTTGTTATGCACTGAGATTACCTGATGCATAGGTGGATATAGTTGTTGGGAAAATCCAAGCTTATGCTTCTTAAAATACAGAAAGGCCTAAATCTACCTTCCTTTATCCCTGTTCCTTATCCCCTAATATACATATTCTTTCAGACTGTAATAGTTTTCAAATTATATCTAAGATTAAGGAACATGACCATATATATACCCCTTAGAGTTTTGGACATCAGGTTATATTTTCCTATGGAAAACCAAATTAGCTTTAAAAAGTCAGATGGTTTTGCTCATATAGAAGAAGAGTTTGAACAGCTATTTCTAGATCTTAATAGCCATGAAGTCTCTTTTCACATTTACTTTTTATTTCTTAATCACCAAGATTCTAACGGAGAGAAGCAACAACTGCAACTGGATAATACTGATTGTGGCTCACAGTTCATGTACATGGAGGTATCATTACAGTATCCAGAATTATGTTCTGTATTTTCTTCTTTTGCCATTCATCAAAATGAAAGGTTCTCATGAAAAGTATTAAAGGCCATGAAATAAAATATATCCCTTTGAAATGTTTTAAAAGTTATTAAAAATAGTGCAGTTTGAGGTAAAAGGTCAACTAGCAATAGTCACTTTCTTTAACATTGATGTGATTTTTATTAAACATTTATCATTTTAGAGGTCTCTGGAAATCATTTTTCATTTTCTACATATCATTGTGCAGCTGTCAATTGTCCAGCAGCAACAAACATTACATCTCAATTCTTCTGTACTTTATAATATTTTATAGACTTTTTTTCCTGAGAAATCCTGTGCTCTGAAATTTTATATAGTGGAAAGATACTTAAAACATGCAAGTGCTCACAGTTTTATGTGAGTTGCAGAGATAGAGTAAATTCTTTTATGATTCAGACTTTTAAAAAATAAGAAGTCGGTATTTTCTCATTTTGTTTACTTTTTCTTAGCTTAGACGACTAGCAGCATACCAAGTGTTCTTAAGGTTATTTTGAACCAACCTATGTCTTCTGAGTTAATCTTGTATTCCAATGGGATGAAGGTAAAGCATAGAGGTGTGTGTAAGACACAGAGAGGAGAGCGAGTAAGAGGTCACTGCACAATGCAGACACATATTTATATTTCATTAAAAAGCTCAAATTTGATATGTCCACTAGCGTTTCCACAAACACCTTACAATGCCAAATTACTGCTTCTTCCCTAATGTCTGGTTATTGATTTGTTCTGTGGTTTTGAGAAAAACATATCTTTTAAGAGCAAGACAGCCTTGTGAAAAAGGAAGTCTTTGGTTTTACATTCATTGGAGTTCAAATGCTAAGTCTGCTACTTTATAGCGCTTATTCTTTGGTAAGCTCTTTCATAATTCTAAGTCACAGTTTTAGTCAATCTCCATAAATTGGGATAGTAATACTTACCTGATAAGGTGAGGATTCAATGACAGACAATTATCTTAGCCTTGTGCTTGGCATGTAGTGAGCCATCCTAAATGGCTATTCCTCATTTTTTTTTTTTAATTTTTTACCTCTACTAAGGATTAGCTATGGGAGGGAAGGATTCAATTATTTCAAAGAAACTTTTAGGAAAGTCTGCCTACTCAAAACTGTTTCTTATGTTTTGTACTACATTGTGTATGAGTTGATGAGTTGACACTACTTTAGTGGATCATTTCCTTAGACTACAATTTCTGGAGTAGGCATTAATCAAATTTTGAATGTCACCTGGGGTATACCACATGTTAATATTCAGGTACATGGACTTGAAGATCAAATTAGCTACCCACTGTTCAGGACACGTCAAGATAGTGAGGTTATGTGACATCGGATTGGTAATTTTTTGTGGGAGAGGAAGTGGAGAGAGGGGTACTATGGCACGTAAGTCTGTGGATGGCATTGCATTGAAAACATGGAGGCAAGAGATGTGAAGAAAATTCCAACTGCTTAAAAATTTCTTATGAAGCAGGGTGTCATGTGCATTAGTGGTATTCTACTTAGATGCTACTGAATTCCTGTTTAACATTTTTGTATATTCTTTCCTGTATGATTTGGATTCCAACAAGGAGTACCCACAGCTTATCTTTGGAAGGCTTCCCTGAGGCTCCTTGAGCTAGTCTGCCCTCATATGCCTGGGAGCTGCCTGGGTGGCCCTTAGCCAATGAATCACAGGTGCTCTCTGACACAGATGACTCTTAGGCACAGTTCACAAATCAAAGTTCCCTATGGAATCAGGATGAACATTGTCTTTGAAAGATTTTGCATGAGATCTCACTTTTATTTGGGTTCTTCCCCTTCCTGTCATGCTTACCAAGCTCCCCTGGAAACTCTATTTTCCCTGAAAATTATTTATTAAGAAATTACTTGCACATAAATCCTTATCCCAAGATCTTTTTTTGGGAAGCTGTTCAAAGACAAGGTGAAAATAAATACATTTTTTTCTGTTATTTAAACAGTTGAGGACAGGAAGGAACTTCACCTGTTTTCAGAGAGATAAATGATAGACTGATCAGATGTTTCATTGTGTTGTGGAAGGACTAGCTCATAGTCTATAAAAAGATCTTGAAACAAAGAAGTGGTTCAACTGTCCAGCATAATAAACTTATGAATATTTAACGATGGGACATAGAGCAAGGAAGAAGAAATTAGGAAGATACAAAAAGGAGAGATGGGGCCAAGCGACACAGAGGATCAAACAAAATTGCTGCTGGAGTTTTGTACCATATTCTATCAAACGGATATCATGCCTGCGATTTCTAATGTATTTGCTGTAATGGAAACCTCTGTTTTTTCCTCCTGCTGCCTTACCACCTGTCCTTTTATATGCTATATACATAACCCAGTGCTAGTGGAGTTGGGAGAGTAAAGAAAATAGAAGATGATACCTGATGAGGTTTTTTTTTGGATGATAGTGTGGTTCATGGGGTCTGGATCTGATGGCCAAGAATGAATTCTTGAAGATGTCTTCGGTGCAAAAAGGTGATTTTATTAAAGCACAGAGATAGGACCTGTGGGCAGGAAGAGCTGCCCAGGGACCAAGATTAGAGACTGATTATCTACTATGAAGTTGGGGGAAGTAAAGTCCAGGGGAAGTTTCCAGTGAGATTTTCATACACTAAAGAAGACTCCCAGGATAGTGGAGGCCTAACTATTGTCAAGCTAAGGTGGTTTCCCTCTAGCAAAGTATTAGCATTAAGACAGTAGGGAGTGAGTTCCTGGAGAAATGTTTTACTTTGACAACCTCAAGTATTTGTCAGTGGGCTGCAGGTTATGAGGAAAGTTAGTTCTATCTGCCATTTCCTTCTGCCTTTGTATCCCACTTCACTATGGACGGGTGATGTTGGAGCTCAAGGAAACTGGGTCTACAGGTTTCTGGAGATGGGGCTATTGAGAAGATTGCCTTTTTCTTGTAATTTACTAAGATATTTGATATAGATGGAGACTTAGGTTCTTTAGGACTATGATCTCTATCAGTTAATCCTTGTTTTTGCCCTTTCCTTTGTACTTTGTCAGCCAGGAGTGCCCAAGGAATATCACACATATCCCACCTGGGGGTGGGGTGTCAGCGATCTATCAGCTTGCCTTATTGCTCCCTCATCAATATCCATTATGGAGAGTCTTGGAGCAAAAATACTGCCGTAGAGAGACCTATAAATTAATTCTCTAGAATCAGGAATTTGCCACCAGAGGTAATTGGAAGAAAGAAATTATACATACTACCTCCCAAATTTCCAGAGCATTATGAACAGTAGACCATTAGATGGAACTCTAACTTTATTTCCGTTATGGAGGACTGGGTGAACCCAGCTGACATCTGGGATCTGCTTGCTTCTCTATTATGTTGAATGACATATAGTTAGCTCTGCAGGAAGTAAATATTTCTAGTCCTTTAAGCTCACAGCATTTCTTTCCACCTATTTTTCATTGGCACAACCTTAGGAAAGGGCTGAAAATACAGTAAAAGAGAAAATTATTTTATTGATTGTGCAGGGCAGGGGAGGAGGGTACCTAAATGTACCCCTTTGGCACATGAAGGGGAAAATATGAGTGGGATTTAATCACCATGGAACCGGTTAAGTATCTCATTCTGCTCTTGAGAACAAAAGGCCACTTAGAGGGTTTCTAACTCCAGACACTTACAAACCAAAGTAGACAGGATAACTCCCCTTAGGTGGGCAGTATCTGCCATTCTATAAGAAGAGACTATGATAGAAGTGTTAGCAGAAGCTAGTAAAAAGAATGTCCCCAGAGGTCATGAATACTAATCACGTCTTCATTCTACAGGATCTTCATCTGCCCAGTGGGCAATTTCACGTTTCCAATCTACTTTACAAAGTTGTCATGAAAATCAAAGAATGGGTAGATGGATGAGGTCCACATCATAACAGCCCTAAAAAGGTGGTCAGAGGATAGCTCCCAATGGTATTGCTGATTCTTGCTAGCATAAAAACGTAGCCATAGAACTTGCTTTAAGCTTCTTTTTTTCCTCCCAAAATTCTTTTCTTATTCGTGTCATAAACTGGTTTATCCTCCTTCTGAATATGCTATATCTATTTATTTACATCTATATTGATATATTTTAACATGGATATTCTACAAATCTCTTAAAACATTGAACATAGATGGTAAAGTGCACATGCCTAAAACTTTCCACTGGAGAGTACTTTATAAAGTAATTTAAGAAATATCTGATAAGTTATAAATACCTTTTATCAGGAAATATATAGCTCATATGCTATCCACCCATCTGTGACCAGTGGACAACATTGGCTGTTGATCATAACATCCCTTTCCATTGAGTCTCAATGCAGCTTTTTCAACTCTGGAAATGAGATTATGGTCAGAGTTGGAATTTCAGTGATCAGAAGATTCAGAAGATCAACTCCTGTGTGTCAGTGATTGAAGGCCTTTCCTGGGGTCATAAACTTTCCAGATCTTCTGTCTGCTCCCTGTAAAGGCTGAGCATCTTTCTACAGCCAAAAAAAGCCCTCAGGCTTACAGTTATGGCCACATGCATTTAGAAACTGTCCACAAGTTGAGGAAGAGAAAATGCCAACAGGATGTGGGCGAGATACCAACAGCTTCAGCTAAGTGTTACATGGGGGTAACTGGAAGCATTTACTCTTTACATGTGTTACATGAGGGGAAGCTGGAAGCACTTGCTCTTTAATTATATGGCAGTGGACAAGGAGGATGTGTGGGTTTTTTTAATAGGATAATGATCTTAATCCAAAAGACTTGAAAAATTGTGCATTTGGGAATTTCATGAAAATGGTTGTCTGCCTTCTGGGGATTAAAGAAAAGCAACGGTATTTCTATATCACAGGCTTATTTGTGTTCAGACCCATCCAAACTAATGTTTTTCAACTACTGTAGTATGAATGCTCATAGGAAAATGAATCTTTGAGAGCTGTTGAAAAACTGTTCAAAAAGCTGCAATTATTGTAAAACAATTTGGCAAGGGTAAGGTTTACTGCGGAAAATGAAAGGCAGTTTTGAAGCTGAGAATTTTGTATTTCCCCACAAACAAGTTTAATGAAAAGTAAAATTACGTCTTCTCTTTGGCCAAGTTAAAATGTTTAAATATTTTCTATGAGCAGGAAGTGCAAATTTTCTGATAGATCACAGTGTTAACTCTTCTAAAATCTATTTTTCACTAGGAAAACCCAATTATTAGGATGAAAATGGCAAAGAAGTGGAATTCTTTTCTCATTGTGTGTGGGAAATTTGAAGTAAAGCACTCTTTCAACTTATTTTTAAGCCTGAACAAAGACATAGCTGTCCTTTATCAAGCTATTTTGTTATATCTCCAGGATACTCTTGTCATGGTCTTTCAAAGGCACAAACATAAATTAGATGAACTTGAAGCCTTTGCTATAAATATGGCTATTCAAACTTGGAAACACTTTTTTAATTGCAGTATAGTTAACATATAATGTTATATTTTCATATATACAATATAGTGATCCGAAAATTATATACATTACTCAGTGCTCATCATGATAAGTGTACTCTTGATCCCCTTCAGCTATTTCATGTATCCTCCCATCTCCTGCCCCCATCAGTTTGTTCTCTATAACTGAGTTTGATTTTTGATTTCTCTCTTTTTTCTTTGTTTTGTTTCTTAAATTCCAATGTGAATGAAATCATATGGTATTGTCTTTCTCTGACTGACTTATTATGCTTAGCATTATATTCTCTAGACTTATCCATGTTGTTGCAGATGTCAAGATTCCATCCCTTTATATGGCTGAGTAATATTCCATTGTATATGTCTACCACATCTTCTTAAACCTAGTCACCTACTGCTAGGTGCTTGGGATGCTTCCAAAATTTGGCTATTGCAAATCCTGCAATATTTTGCATATATGCTGCCTATATCTTTTGAAGTTAGCATTTTTGTAGTCTTAAGGTAAATACCTAGTAGTGGAACTACAGGATCATAGGGTAATTCTATTATAATTTTTTGAGGAATCTCCATGTTCTTTTCCACAGTGGCTGCACTAGTTTGCATTTCCATCAATAGTGCATGAGGGTTTATTTTTCTTCACATTCACACCAACACTTGTTGTTTCTTATGTTTTTGCTTTTTGAGCTATTCAAATTTTCCATTTGACCTACAGCATTGCATTTGTGGAAGCAATAGAGCAGGATGATAAAAAGAAAATGACCAATAGCATCTTACTTTATTTCTAATTTACTTCCCATAAAGAAATTACAAAATGTAATTGCTCTGGTAGTATAGTTTTAATTTACTCAAATTAGAATGTTTACAGTGTTCTATTTCTTCTTTTTTTTTTAAATGAACTTTTACTGGCTACCAGCTAGAAATAAGTACGTAGTATTGTGAAATTACTTAAACTCTTTATTAGCTTTCTTTTGTTCTTCTAATAAAAATTCAAAATCTCTACCGTTTTCTTTAAGGCTTATACTCTTAATTTTAATTTCTTCTGTATCTTTACCTTATGAGTCTTTTGATCTGACTATATTTCACCTGCTGGATCTTCTCCTTTTCCAAACTCTCTTTTCTCAGGGTCTCTGTATGTGCTTTATCTTCTGTTATTTTCCACCTCTTTCTTCTTACTCTTCCTCTTCCATGCCTGCACTTTCCAATCCTGCTGCCATTGCATTCGAGCACATTGCACTTTCCCTCATGGAACTTAACACCATTGAAGTTAAATAGTTATTTATAAGATATTTTATTTAATGTTTGCTTTTCTTCTTCCCTACAATGACTATTCTGTTCAAAACCTATCCTAGTGCATCATACTATTGTAGATACCAGCACATATGATTAATAAGGTTTCAGTGAACAAATGAACAAATGGATGGCTTAAGAGATGTTGATCATTTTACCCTCTAATTGTCTGTGTGTCATTATAACTTTATTTTGACTTAGACGTGTTGTCTTTCCTGTGATGTAAAAGCTTGATCAATTCTACCAAATCATAAATCACAAGATTTGCCCTTTAGAAAAATTCTCAGAGTTTTATCCTCGAGGTCTGTCTTTACTACTTACATCAATGGCTGAATTCCTCAATTTGTAATGATTCAAATATCTTGTTTGATTTTTTTCTTCATGTGGGTACTGCCTTATCACCCTTGTCCTGGCATAATGTCCATCTCATACAACCATTTGTTGAAGGAATGAATAAGAAAGGGGACCTTAACTTTTCAAATTCATTTATCATTTATAGACTGAGCTATCTTCTGATAAATTTTCAAGTTGTAGATTAGACCAATAAAGAATTAATCACTCACTCACTTTTATGCCTTCTCGAGGTGAAGAGTTAATGAAGGGAGTTTGCTTCAGGGTTGTGTGCCCTGGATGTGTAACAGGAACATTAGTGCTTGAGGGGTTCGAGCTCTACCAGGGTGCCTAGTAGGACAAACAGCTGGAGAGAAATCACCAAGACAAGGTGAGGGTGTCTTGTCATTGACTTAATGAAGGAGACAATCTTAAAGGAAACTCCAGGACAAATAGAAATGACCACATTAAACCTCAGTAGACTTCTATTTTGGAGATTATTTATTTGTCAATTCTACCAAATCATTTATTTGTCAATTCTACCAAATCATATACATCATCTCCTTCCTTTTTAATGTGAGATCCATGTTAATTTTTAGATTTTCATATCTTGGCTCTTGTCATGCCTAGTAAATGCATAAAACCGTTTTTTAGTGCAATCTGGAATTACCAGTCTTCTGATAATTTTTTAATTAAGATTTTCAATTCTTTCAGAAAAAAAGTTAAAATCTTTTTTTTTCCTTGACAGGGCATATTTTCAGTTACCTTGAAATTTTTGGTTAATGCAACCAGCAGCACTTCACTTGAGCCAGGTATGATTTGTCCCATCATAATACCTGAATCTGTTCCTTCTTTTCTTCCTTCCACCCATTCATCCATCCATCCTTCTTTCCATCTATCCATCCATCCATCCATCCATCTATTTATTATATGTTTGTGTCTAAAGTATACTCAAAAGGAAATGTTTTAACTAAAATAATGAGTTATTGAGAAAAACATTTAATCTGGGTGATTTTCTGCTCTGGTATCCCTTCTTTCATGTGACAAGTTCTGTTTATCCTTCAGTTCTGTCTTACAGTTTTATGTTCTTTGTGACTTCCTTAGTCCAAACCACCATCATTCTGCATCAGGGCTATTCTCACAACCATCTGATTACTCTCATCCATCTGTGCCTCTCTCTAAACTGTTCTCGCACTAAATCCAGAGGGACACTTTCAAATCTCAAATTCCCTCTTGTTATTTCCTCTGCCTAAAATGTTTCCAAGTCTTCCAATTTCACTTTGAATAAAGTTCAGAACCCAATTTCTTCAACCAGTTTGTTCACTAGGCTTCTTCTACCCCATGTTAAACCCATGAAAGCTTCCATCCTACTGTTGAGCCTTTGCGTATGCTGTTCCTTTGTCTGGAATGTTCTTTCCTCTGATCTTCGCCCAGCTTACTTCTATTCACCTTTATGTTTTTAAGTTTATTTATTTATTTTGAGAGAGAGAAAGAGTGCAAGTTTGGGGAGGGGTCAGAGATAGAGAATCCCAAGCAGGCTCACTGCTGTCAGTACAGAGCCCAGTGCTGGGTTTGATCTCATAAACCTTGAGATCATGACTTGAGGTGATATCTAGAGTCTGTTGCTAAACTGACTGAGCAACCCAGGTACCCTTCCTATTCACATTTAGAGCCTAGCTTAGCCATCAATTGCCTGACTAGAATCCTCTGCATCCCATACACATCCCACTCTCCTCCAGGAGTACTTTATATATACTTGAAGTTTTGCATTGGTATGGCTATTGATTAAATCTTCCTCCTCCCATTAAAATGGATGCTGCAAGAGGACTGAGACACTTTACTGGCATTCTCCTGGAGTGTGGCACACAGTCCTGTGAATGGCAAGTACATGTTTGGTAAAACAATGAAGTTTACTCCCACAGAGAAACTTAGGCCATCATGGGATATAGGATCCATCTTTTCCTAAAGAATATTTCAAAGGATCCTAGTTTATTTGCATCGAGTTAATAATTTCTTTGTTCTAATTGGATTTTCCAAACCAAGCAACTGAGATGCTCCCTTGTTTGTAATCTTGTTTCCAACTGTAGCCTTTCTTTGCTGTCCTAGAGTCCTTGATTTGATGATCTCCCCTGTATCCCATTAACTGAATATGAGAAAGCTGCCTTGCCCCCACCAGTTCAATCAAGAGTTCACGAATGTCCTCTAACGTTGGCCCATTGATTGAAGGCCTTCTGTCTATTGTAGGAACAACACCCTTTCTTTCTAAAAATTTTTGATGCATGTTTATTTATTTTGAGAGAGAGACAGAGTCCAAGCAGGGCAGGGGCAGAGAGAGAGAGTTAGAATGCTAAGCAGGCTCTGCACTGCCAGCGCAGAGCCTGACTTGGGGCTAGATCCCATCAACCTCGAGATTATGACCTGAACTGAAATCAAGAGTCGAATGCTTAACTGACTGAGCCACACAAGTGCCCCAGGAACACTCTTTATTGACCACCATGTCTACTGCCCCTTGCTTGACCTTGCTTTTGCAGGAATTCTCATCTGCCAAACTATCAGAATGTCATGCCAATCCCATTATTTGGATTTTTTTCTAGTTTTCATTGCCAAAGCTGAGGCTTCCAAAGATACAGCCCATTCTGAAAAATAAACCAGTTCTCCAAATCCTGAGTGTGTCAAGAATGGCCTAGTTTTTCATCCGCTGAGTCCCACATTTGTCAAAACATGCTTCTCATTCTTTTGTTGTATCACATTTTAATAGTTTTTCTGCAAGTCAACATGACATTCATTTGGACTCATCCAAAAAAACCAGAATGTTCCCTTTGATGTTTGCATTTTCCAGAATAAGTGACTTTCTCTCCCTTAATTTCTACTTTTGGATTCTTAATGAGCATCAAGTTTTAGAGACAGTGACCTTGTTTTCAAGTGTAGGAATTAATTACTTTAAAATGTCACTGTTAAAGAAATTATCAGCACTGTGTTCTTACTCATAAATTGCCATCAACTAAAATATCATAAAAATTTTATCAATTTCTTCTAAAAAAAAGTCCTACTTTTTTATGTGCAGGGTAGGTTTTATGGTGATCCTGGAACAGTTAATCAATATTATAGTTGGGTTGAGGGATGATGATTATTAAAAATCCATATTCCAGATCCTGCCACAGACCCAGTGAACCAGAATCTACAGGTAATTTGGAATCTGTTTTAAACAAAGTATTTTCATGCATCCTGGATACATTAGAGTTTTTCAAAACTTTTCTTTTTTTTTTTTTTGCCATTGGGCATTGTGGTCTGGGGGGAAAAAGAGCTGTCACCCCTGATGTAGGCATGTATGTTTGTTGGTTTATTATATGGACTATGCTGATACAATAAGTACATTATAAATAATACCTTAACAGTAGACATTTTAAATGGATGGGAGAAAAGGTTAGTAGAAACAATAACTATATTTGCTTGCTATATTTCACAGTGGATCATTCTGCATACCTCACAGGGTATAGGTACTCTACTTTGGACACTGCACCAAGGGTTGCCTTCTATTCTAGAAAAGAATAGGGCCTAGCTTAGATGTGCACCAGGATCAATTTTGTTGAGGGATGGTGATGGGAGATCCAGGTGGGGGGAACTTTGAGGGATGAATTCTGGGCATGCAAGAAACAGTGTAAAATCCCATGTAAAGTGGGAGGTCAAAGGTGACACAGGGAAGCATTGCTGATGGAAGGATTGTATTTTAAGAACAAGGGAGGGAAACGAAACCACATCTTGAAAAACTGAGCCAGTACCAATATATATACCTTCTTATGTATACTCCCTCTGCTTTCCTGGCCCCTTGTATTATGCTACTCAAAGTATATGTAGTCGGAGGGCCAATGCCAAAGCACAAACTGTTACTGGCCCATGACAAGATGATTACAGAAATCGAAAGTAAATGTTTAGAAATGCTTAGAGCAACATTTAATAATTCATACTTCCTGTCTTTTACAGAGGTGTTGGTCGGATTGGGGATTAAACAAAAACTGCTGGCTGACTCCTCTAGGTAGTTTGAGAAATACTGCCCAAGGTGATGCATGAGGCTGAATTCTCCATCTCATTGCCTTCCTTGTGGCCACAGGAGCCAAAGTGCTGGCATCTGCCTTTCTCATCTGAAGGAGTTGCCTGCCTTGGCCTATTAGAGGAGAGCAGTTGTAAACTTGGGCATTCATGTGACCTCTCTGGGGCCTCTTTGTCATCCATAAATTGAGATGATGGGATCAGATACTCAACCCAGTGTCTTGGGTTCTTATTTTCTATAATCATGTGGAGGAATGAGTGTTTACTTTCCTTGTAGCTGAATCCTCCCTGGTCAAGTCAGAATTATGACCAATGAAGCACATATTCTGACTGGTAGAGGACAGGACAAACTTAATAGCCATGTTTTGGTTATGTCATTGGCCCAACTCCTGATGACATGAAGACAGATTTCTCTTCTTGGATTTCTCCCTAATTACAACCTGCATACATGGGAGAAAAGGCCAGGGTGACATAGCTATTGAGGGCAGTAAGTATGGAATCAGATAGCATTGTGTTAGACCCCACCTCGGTGACCCAACAGCTAATGATACAACTTTTAGTAGCCTCAATTTCTTATTCTGTTCAGTGAGCAAATGGTTCTTACCTAGTAGAATTTCAGCAAGGATCAAATGAGATGATTTTTATAAAGCACTTGGAGGCTTATAGAACATTTAAAGTACATTGTATTGTTATTATCATGTTATTTTGTTCAGTAAATAATTGAATACCTCCCCTATGCTGTGCACCTGATTGTACTAATTATTGAGGGAGCTCTAATATTATAACAAGCATGATCTCAGTCCTGAAGGACCTTGTTCTAGTTGTCCCTGATCTAGTTGAAACCAATACAACTTATTTTCAGTGTACTTCATATTTCCAGCCAGACTGTAATCTCCATATAGTCAGGGAGTGCCTCTGATACATCTCTGAATCCACAGAGTGTAGCGTGGTGTAGGCACTTAGAAAGTGCTTAAGAAATCCAAGCTGAACTGAACTGTGAACTCTTTCATCTTGCCAGTCTTGGTTTGACTTGATGTAAGGATTCAAACACAGATTGTTTATTTAGAAAATGATTTCAAGGAATGACTACAGGGGAGTAGAGAAGTAAGAGGAGAGAATGAAGCCAATAAAGGGTGTTTTGTTCTGTAGCACACTTATGCCTATTGGCAACATAATCCTGCTGGGAACATCTTGAGAGTTAGAGGGACAAGGGAGTTGGGTTATTTATTCATCAGCCATGACAAGTTGAGAATTACCTGGGGTGGGTGTTAATCTTACAGTGTTTCTGGCTTCAGTGATGGCAGGGAAATTCTCAAGGCACAGAATCACAAGGATGACAGTTAAAAGCATGCTTGCATGGAAATGGGTAGGTGTCGAAAAGATATGGATAGGACACTCTTTTTCACTTTGCTTCTCAGCTGGTATCCCAGAAAATTTCCATGCTCAGTCTCTCTCCTCTTCTTCACATTGAGAAACTCTACAATGTATTTATGGCTGAATTCATGTTGGCCACCTTCCCTAAGTCTTTTCTGAATGTTCTTGCTCACACTGATTCCTTCTCCCTCTCAACTTCTTCTTCATTTACTATTATGTTTTAATAGCATGCTTTAGCACAGACACACAGAAAGTTATTTTAATGCTCTGTGTAGGTGTCTTACCCTCCCACTTTAGTGTGAACTCCGGAGGACAGACCCCAGGATTTATTCATCCTGTTCTTGCTACATTGCCCAGAACAAATGAGACTGCAGTAAATTGAATTGGACCAAATTTAACTTGTAGGTAAAGGACTGGGGATTTGAGCTACTCTGCATGCACTTTTTTATAGCTTTATCTTCTGCTTTGACTTGACTAAACTGACTACTTTGCACTTTTGTTGATGCCAAAGTATTTTGACAAGAATAATAACTACAGTCATCATGGTGGGTAGCTACCATTTTTAATAAGTACTATGTGCTTGGCACAGTGCATTTAATATATTCTCTTATGTAATCCTCCCCAAAAAAGTAGAGTCTCCACTTCTCAGATGAGGAAATGGTTTAAATCATTATAAGATTTACCTAAGATCATATAATTAGCAGAAGGTTATATTATATATAATAAATAATAGCAGAAGAATATATTATATATTATATAATATAATTAGCAGAAGATTATAAATGTAAAGAAATATGTTATTTTGTATGCATGAAATACATCCACATAAAAGAGTGGTATGGATTTGTGTGTACGTGTGACATAACTTTAATCTATGAAGAGGACTGTGAAATTAATATACATAAGCATGGTAAAGAATCTAGACAGTTCATATGTCTCATAACTTTTTAATAGTGTGCAAGGTCTAGATCTCTGTTCTATATCTCATCCCTAACACAGAAAATCTGTCATCTGATTTAACTATATACTTGGCTGGTCATGCCTTCAAAATACTGTTGTGTTTACTGACTTTGAGAGAAAGGTTCACATAAGGTCCTTATCAGAATGACTGAAAAAAGAACAAAGGGACCTAAAAGCTATTATAACTGTTTTTGTGCTTGGTTAGTGATATTGTTAAGTTATAGCAGTCCTGGGCTAGCCCAGTTTGGGATTTCTTGTTATTTAAGCTAAGTGTTTCTCATGGTTTAATCCAATTTTGGTTGGGGTTATTTGCAGCCAAAAGCATTCTGATATAATATTTCTCTAAGCAGCTTGACTACATAATTTGTGGGGCTCAGTGCAAAATGAAATCAAGTCTCCTAATTAAAAAAATTATTAAGAATTTCAAGACAGTGACAGTGGAATGTTAAACTAAGAGGGGCATCCTCCTAAGTACTGGCTCATGTGCAAGCCCATGAAGCTGGCCCCACCTGTGAGGAGCTGGAGTGGAATGTTTCCCAGACAACCCGAGGGGAGAATCTAAATTGGTAGGGGGCGCCTGGGTGGTTCTGTCAGTTAAGCCTCTGACTTTGGCTCAGGTTATGATCTCACGGTCCGTGAGTTCAAGCCCCATGTCGGGCTCTGTGCTGGTGGCTCAGAGCCTGGAGCCTGTTTCAGATACTGTGTCTCCCTCTCTCTCTCTGCCCCCCTCCTCGCTCTCTGTCTCTCAGAATAAAATAAAGATGTAAAGAAATTTTAAAAAATAAATTGGTAGGAAATATCCCCTTGGGAGTTAGAATTTGTTAATCCCTTTTTCTCTGAGGATGACTCTAAGCTAGCCTTACCGAAAGGAAGTAAGCCAAATGATGAGGAACAAAAACAGCTGTTCCCAATCTTTTAAAATGTTCTGACTCTTTTTTCAGGAACCATTGTTTTCTGAGGTTGACAAGATGGATATCCTAAAATCTAGTATGGTAAAATCTATGCTCATTCCCTCAGAAACATGAGCAACTTATATGTCTTTGCATCATAAAGACCTACCATCTTTTTACTAATAAGGTATGGAAAGCAGGAACTACACGTTTAGCTTCATGAGTACCATTTGAGGTGGCTGGCTATAGGGTATAGATTATAAGACTCATTTTTATAGTAGATTCTTGGTGCCTAGAGTAGACTTTCAGCTAGAACATCTTCTGCTCCAGGGATAAAGCAATAAAATTAGTCATGTAGGTAAGCTTAAAGAAGGCAAATAAAGCAAAACTCAACACCATTCTATGCTTCAATGTTTATTGGCTTTAAGTATATACTTTGCAATGTATACACTGGCCTTTTATTGGCCTTTCAACATGAGGACCATCATCCTCAGGATCTGAGGAAGTTAAATGATTTTTTAATAAGTCAAGTCTGGCATTTTCCTAAAAAGGCAAAATTAACTATTTTTAAATCCATAGACACTGCAGTGATTCCTTGGTAGCTCTGAAACCAAGAGCTGTCATTTGTGGTTGTAGAGCAGTTAATATCCTCACAATTTTAGAGAGTCTTCTACCATCCCAACCCTGAGACAATAATCCTTTGGTATCACCTGCTAAGAAAGAGTCATGACAAGGAATACTATGAATTCCACATGTTAAATATAAAATATTTGCACACATTTGAAATAAAGTGCCTATAAGTGCAAAAGGTGGTATTTATTAGGTCTACAGAAAGTTTATGATGTCCATACGACTTAAGGAAGCCCTTATGGTCAAGAAAAAGGCTTTTAGGTTGAGGGAGGAAATTTTGTCCAAAGGGAAAGAGTTCACTTGAATTAGATGTGATGAGGGCTACAGGTATTAAGGAAGAGGGGGCAAGACTCAAGAGTTTGCTTTCTAGCTAACAATTCCAACTTAGGAAAGCCCTCTCTACTCAAATTTGAATAATTATATACCTTCCCCCACCCCCAAATATAGTTCAATCCCTTATAGAGGCAAACCCATCCATTTGTTATTCTCAAATGCATCTGATGCTTTTCTATACCACCTCTGATTTTTCTTAAACTATTCTATCCAGAAATTCCTCCCATATCCATTCCTTTATAGTTCTATTCTAACAATTATGAAAATTGACATCATAAGCCACCCTTTCTGGGAAGTCTCTGAGTTAGCATTTATTTTGCTTAGGAACTATGTTTTCTTATTTGAATATAATTGTCATCTATCTTCCTGTGCTCCATTTTAAGGATGCTCATTTTGTGCTCCTTGGTAGACTCTAACTTTCTTGAAGAAAGAGACTCCATCTTATGCCTTGTAGGACGATTAGTTCTTGCACTGATGCTCTTATGTGGTAAGTACTCTCTAATAATTTGCTGATTTTTGTTTGATGCTTAGAGATTAATGTCCATTATGGGCTGCCTATGTCAGGTTTTAAAAATGAGACTAGTACAAAGACATAAAATTCTTGGTAGGAGGATCATAATTGCAACCTCTGGGAAGGGAGTATTTGAGAAAGTATAGTTAGATATGTAAACAATTCAATGGAAAAATGGAGAGGAAATTAAAAGCCATGTTAAAAAGAACACGAGGAAATTATCTCAAAATATATCTTAAAATAATCTTACTTCACTGTACTTTGTTGTGACTAAATCCTTAGTACCTAAACTAGTGGTTGGCAGGTGCTTATTAAATATCTGTTGAATGAATGAATGAATGAATGCATCAGAATGCTAGGAGGTGCTGGTAAAATCACTAACTCATATATGGGTGAGTCACTTGAACATCTTCAATCAAACCTATGTTTTCCCAGCAGTAAATTAAAAGAGTTGGGTCACAATCTTCTCAGCATCTTTATCTTTCCCATGATCATTATGATCTTGTACCTCAACACAAAGCACCATCATCACATGATTTGCAGAGTGTTCTAAAATAACTCCTCCTGCTTGTCAGAGTGTCTGAGAATTTCACAGTTGAAAGGAACACTCCTATGCATATTAGAGCCTTTTCATTCCTTGAAATTCCTTTGTTAAATATCCACTTTAATTCTTTATTAGTTCACAGCTTACCGAGGCCATTTTGGGCAATAGTGTGGCCAGGCATGAGGAAAGTGTGCTTGAGATGGAGAACAGAGGATCGGGTAAGTGTAGGACATGCTTCAGAGATGCTACCTGCTAGCCTGGGTCCAGTCAGGCCTTGGAACCTGTGACCTCTCAGAGGTCACCGAGAATGAATTTGAAAGGGGGTATCCAGGTCAAGATTCACTCTTAGAATCAGCAATAATTGAATTTTTGTCAACCCAAAGTTCATTGTTGAGGATTTCTGTGAATAAGAAAAACTGTTCTACCACATCCTTTATGTTTAGCATAGAATCACTTTTACTCCAACTTAGGTTTTAAGGCAAAAATTTATTCGACAATTACTCTTTAATGTTCCTTTGCAAGGGGCCCTGTAAAAGAACAATGTAAACAATATGTAACCAAGAACAGCCAGCTTTTCCATAAGTATCGGAATAAATCATATTTTCTTTGACTGCCTACTGATGAGCCTGGTATGTACTTGAGAGACATTTTTTGCCCTGAAAAATAAGTTTCATTAAATGCTAGGATCACTCTTCTGCATCACAATCAATGGAACAAGATGCTTATAGTGTGAAATTTCCATAGGGCCTGAGACTCAGTGGAGAATGTCAGACTCAGGTTTCCTCTGGAGTGTGTGCTCACTGAGTGGAATGATGGCATTTCAAGACCATGATTTTGGTAGATAATGTTATTTCCTTCTCAATGTCTCTTCTCTCCTCTCTTCCCTTCTCTTCCTACCACTTGCCCTCCCTCCTTTCCTTTCTCTTTCCTTTACTCCCAAACCTATATGACAAAATAGCTAAATTGGCAAAGGGAAAGAGGCAGAATATGCAACCCAATGTGCTTGCTTACTTTTTCAATACCATGCTTTTCTGAATGTCACCGAGTGTCTTCCTCCTAAGAATGTGCCTCTTGGAGACCATGGATTAGTTTTTTATTGCTGCTGTTACAAATTACTACAAAATTAGTGGCTTAAAATAACACACATTTCTTATTTTACCATTCTGTAGGTCAGAAGTCCAACATGGGGCTCACTGGCTAAAATCAAGGTGTCACCAGGAATGTATTTCTTTTTTGGAAGTTATAGAGAGAAGGTATTTTATGTGCATTCTAGTGGTTGGTAGGACTTGGTTCTTTGTGGTTATGGGGCTGAGCTATCTGTTTCTTTGCTGTCAGCTGTGGGTTGATCCCAGCTTGTCAAGACTTCCCTGGCTCATTGATTTATCGCCTCCTTCCGCCATCCTCAAAGCTAGCATTGGTAAGTAGAGTTCTGCTTACACTTTGAATCTCTGCCTCATTTTTCATCACTGTATCTCCCTCATAGTCTTTACTGCCTTTGTCTTCTATTTTAAAGGGCCCACAGGTTTACATTGTATCCATCTGGATAATCTAATACAATCCCTCTAATTTAAAGTATGTAATGTTAATTCCATCCACAAAGTCCCTCTCAACATGCAATGTGACATATTCTCAAACTCCAGGGATTAGAATGTGGAAATCTCAGAGGTGGAGTAGAGTGGGGTGGGGAGAAGAAAGGTGTTTTTCTGTCTACCTTGGACCACCTGAAAGGAGCTGATCATTTCCTTTCCTTCTAAAATCCGGGGAACCTTCATACTAGTAGCTTCTCTAAGGAATGATTTTTCTGGATTGCTCTTTCCAGGAGATGGGGACCGGGAGAGCCAGGGACTGCAAATGGCTCTGTGTCCCTCAGTGACCATACTTACCAAAGATAATGGGTGAATTCAGTTTTTTCCTGGCAGTTGAGTAGCCATAATACAGTTCCATGGGAAGTATTATTACCGTTCATTAGCTGGAGGATAGGAGTGAAAGTACAGGTAGGCCCAATGAAGAGGTGTTAAGTTTTTGTTTGTTTTCAGGTACAAGAAGGGCTGCAAACTAGTCAGATTTCCTCTCTTTGGAGCTTAAAGATCTAAACATTGAATAAAAATGTAGCCCCCTATACTTCTAGAGCAATGAGCTCCCTAAAATAGCTCATTAAGATGTCCTAGCTCCTTTGGTGGGGGGCTGTTGTGACATTTCTAAGCTTGCAGTTTGCCTTTTGTGTATCATAGTGTCTTGTCAAGGGACCAACAAAGCCTTGTTATAATAAAGGTGATGTATTAGTGCCATCACAGTATATTCCTCTAGTTATTCAGTCACTTCATATAAGTAATTAACTACACTTTTCTAGATGGCAGGCTAGTTTTCAAAGTCAGAGATACCCACTGTTGGTGTAGAATGCAGTTCCTTGCTAACAGAACAAACAGAAATGAGATACAGGGGTAGTGTCATTGGGAAAGGCAGAGAATTCAATCCAGGTGACATGTGCATTCTGGGGATTTGAGCTGGTTCAATTATTTTTCAGTTTCCTAACCAAACTTGTCTATGTATCAGCAAGAAAGCTTTGAAATATAACACCTTGTTCAGGGTCCTGTCCTTCAGGAGTACAGAGGAAGTATCTCCAGTTAATATGAGATTCCAGGAAGAGATGGCGATAGCATGAAGACCCTTTTTCTTTGCATTTCCAGAAACCCAAATATTTGAAGGTAAAGTGCAGTTTTTAAGAGACACATTAGATCATGTCACTCTTCTGCCCCAAATCCTGCAATTACTTGCATGAAACCTGAAAACTTCACTTGGGCCTCCAGTGCCTTAAGTCAGTGCTACTTGAAGTGTGGCCTGTGCCAGTCCACAAATTTTTACTGGTCTATCTGTTCCACAATAAAATCAACAATGTCACTGTGCACTGCTTAATCCAGCCTACACACACACACACACACAGACACACATACACACACACACACACTACACATTCACATATATATAACACATTTCATATATATATATATATATATATATATATATAACACATTTCATATATATGTAGCACATTTCATATATATGTAACACATTTTCAGTGAAAGAGGGGATGCATTGGCATATATGCACATAACATAAATATGTACAAACATATATGAATATACTTATTCATATATGTATAAGAACATATATGCACATGTGTGAGTTTGTTTTGTTTTTTCTAATTTACCTCCGTTGTTCCCTTTAATCTCTGCTTAAAGTCATCACCAAAGACATCTTTGCAATGAAGTTTCTCTGGCCATCTAAACTGGTATCACCTTCATCCTATCTAACATTTGCTATTTACTTTTCCGTGTGTCTTTTTTTTTCCCGTAGTGCTAATCACTAATCATTTTGCTACACATTTTAGTTTTGTTGTTACTGTCATTTATTGTTTTCACCTATAGAGGTAAGTGTTATGAAGGCAAAGGTAATGATTTGCTTTGTTTGATTCTGTATCACAGCTTCTAGAAATATACCTGGCACATAGTAAGGATTCAAGAATTACTTTTTTTGACTGAAAAGATTGAATGAATAGTTGGAAGAATTAATATGTTAGATAAATGATAAATGTGAATAAATACATTAATAGATGAGTGAATAAAAATACATATATGTGTAGAGGCAGGTAAATGGGTGGATGGATGAGTAGGTGAATGAAGGAATATAGGTTACAGAACTTCATGTTTATCTATTTATACAATCCTGAAGGTGGAGCATCTTGTTTCTGGCTTAACCTGAATAACTCCTTCCTCCAGTGCTACAGTAGTGAGGCATTTTCTTAAAGATTAATCACCATGCATGTGGGCTACTTATCTCCTGCAATTCTATGGGATCACATTTCTATCACTTATAAGAGTAATCTATGGTCTGGATGATGACAATTCAGTAATGTAGTTTTAGAAATTGACTGCTACTCAGAAGATTGACTCACGATGAGTGAACAAAATAAAAAGGACTTGCAGTTTCATACTGTGAGAAGAAATGGATCATGGTGACTAATGGCTTGAGCCCTGAGGTTACATGAACAAACAGATCAAAAGCTACCTCTGTGGCCTCAGGGACACCAGTTATGTTTCTAAGCCTCAGTCTTCACATCTATGATATGGAAATAATTACTTCCTAGGGATGCTGTGAGTATTAAATAATCTTTTTTAAAATTTTTTATTTATTTTGAAAGAAAGACAGACAGAGAGCATGTGTACACACATAAGAGTAGGGGAGGGACAGAGAGAGAGAATCCCCATCAGGCTCCATGCTGACAACTTGGAGCCTGATGAGGGACTCAGTCAATCCCAGGAACTGTGAGATCATGACCTGAACCAAAACCAAGTCAGGTGCTTTACCAACTGAACTACCTAGGCACCCCAAATGATATAATCTTTGTAAAGTTAAATTTAAACTTAAATATTTACAAAATTAATGTAGAACTGTAGATTCTACAGTTTCTTAAACTGCAGTTCTTCACTGCAGTTTCTTAAAAAGTGCTGGCCAGCTCTACGTTCTATCTTCTGTACCTTCTAACTTTGCTGTCAGCAACTTTGGAGGAATGTGACATCTGTCATTTCCAAATGTGCTTTCCTTTCACTCACTGACAGAGATTTTCTCTGGTTTATTTATTTTTCAGTTTCTTAAGAGGACACAAATAATCAAGTTTCCCAAAGTATTGTATGTATATTGCTAGAATTTGTGCTAGAATTTGTACAGATACATTGAGTGTTACAATTTTATGCCATTGATAGAAGCAGTCATATTTTATACACCTGGAAACTAAGGCTTCATGAAGTAGATACCGTGAAGAAGTTTTCAGAAGGTAAGTGGCAAAGAAAACCTAAACGTCTCTTAATACACATTTTCTTTCTCCTACAGGAGTAGTTCTCAGTTCTCAGTCCATGCTGCAATTCCAAGCTCTTAAGAATTCCAGGGTCTGGAGTCTTACAACAGGCCAGTTGATGTAAAATTCTGGGGTGGGGTCTGGACATGATAATTTAAATTGATTTTATTTTCCCCTAATTTTTTATTTTGAAAATTTCAAACCCACAGTCCATTTGAAACAGTAGTGCAATAAATACCCTTTCCTTCACCTCAAGGTATAGATTTTGCCTCATTTACTTATCTCCATTTCTTGCTGCCTTCCATCATCTTCTCCCTCTCATATGAATACTCAAACACACACACATGTATACACTCTTTCGTTTTCCTAGTTCCTTTGGGAGTAAGTGGTAGACAATATGTCATTTGAGTCCTAATTTTTTTTCTACTCTTAAATGGTTAGCATGCATTTATCTAGAACAAGAATATCTTTTTCCATAACCACTATATCATTTTTATATCCAAGTTGTCTAACACTTATAAAATACTATGCTTATTTTGGATATATGCATTATCCAAATTCAAATTTCTTCAGTTTCAAAAATGTACTTTATTGCTTGCTTGCTGCTTCTGTTTCCTCCCCCTCCTCTTCCTCCCCTCCCCCTCCTTCCCCTCCTCCTTCTCCTTCATCTTCTTCCTTTTTTAATTCAAGACCCAGTCAAAGATCACAACAGTGCATTTCCTTTTCATGTCCCTTTTTTTCCTTTCATCAAGAATACGGTTTGGCACTCGTGGGGATGAGCACTGGGTGTTATATGGAAACTAATTTGACAATAAACTATTTGTAAAAACAAAAAATAAAACTTGATACAGGGAAAAAAAAAAGAATACGGTTTGGCGAGCTATAGCACAGGGACCAAATTTGGCCTACTATTTGATTTTGTATGACCTGCAAGGTAAGAATAGTTTTTATATTTTTATTAATTATTTTTTATTTATTAGAGAGAGAGAGAGAGAGAGTGTGTGTGTGTGTGTGTGTGAGTGGGGGTGGGCAGGGAGGGGTAGAGGGAGAGAGACAGAATCCCAAGCAGGCTCCACACTTAGCACACTTAGCACAGAGCAAGGTTCAATCCCACGATCCTAGGATCAGGACCTGAGCCAAAACCGAGTGGGATGCTTAACCAACTCATCCACCCAAACACCCCAAACACCCTAGTTTTTGTATTTTTAAATGGTAGAAAAAAATGAAAAGCAAAATAACATTCTGTGAATTATATAAAATCAAACTCAGTGCCCATGAATAAAGCTTTATGGGACACATATGAAAATGGGACATGACCATTTTCATATGTGTACTTATTGTCCATGAATGCTTTCAAGGCTACAAGGGCAAAATTGAATAGCTGCAACAGAGACCATATGGCAAATCCTAAAATATTAGTTATCTGGTCTTCTACAGGAGTTTGGTGACTCTGGTCTGGAACATTCTACTGACTTAAAAAAAATCATTTTTATTACTCAGGTATTTTAAAGAATTCAGGCTAGATCTATAGTAGAATATTCTATAATCTGAAATTATTTCCTCATTTTTAGATTCAGACCAAACATTTTGGCAAGAATTGAATTTGGTGATGTTATGCATTTATCCTTTCATTACAAGAGAAGTAATACAATATTGGCTTCTTTCTTAATAGTGATGCTAGTTGTTGTCATGTCACATGGATTCTGCCAGATCTCTCTGTTGTAAAGGCATCTTTTATCTTTGTAACTACTAATTACTATTGTCTGAATGTTTTTGTACATCCAAAAGTCATGCATTAGAATTCTAACCCCCAATGTGATGATATTAGGAGGTGGGACCTTTGGGAGATAATTTAAACATGAAGACACAGTTCTCATGAATGACATTATAAAAGAGGTTTGTGCCCCTATAAAAGAGGTTTGAGGGAACTCCCTGCTTCACTCTGTCATATCAGAACACAGTGAAAAGACTACCATCTATGAGCCAGGGACCTCTCACCAGACACCACATCTGTAGGTACTATGAACTTGGACTTCCCAGCCTCCGGAACAGTAAGAAATAAATTTCTGTTTTTTATAAGCTAACCAGAATCGGTATTTTATTGTAGAAGCAGAAACAGACTAAGATGGCAATCAATGGGATATTTGATTTGCTGTTTTCCCCTAGTTTCTTGAGATTAAAGCGTGGCTCTTTTTTTGGAGGGGGATGCTTTTTAAAATTCTAATATATGCAATTAAGCTGTTAATTTATGTCTGTGCTCCATTAGTTGTATTCCTGATCTTTTTTTTTTCAACTTTAATTTTGATTTCTTCTGTAAGCCATGGGTTATTTAGAAGTATATTGTTTAATTGCTAAGCAGTTGGAGATTTTCTCGTTATATTTTTCTTATTGTTTTCTAGCTAATTTCATTGTGGTTAGAGGAAACACTCTGACATATCTCAATATTGAGATATTTTCTGAGGCCTGCTTTATAACCCAGCCTTTGGAAAATTTTGGTAAATATTTTATGTGCACTTGAAATTAATATGCATTCTATTGTTGAATATCATGTTATCTTTACGTCAAGTCACTTTTGTCATCAAAATTGTCATCAAAGATATTTTCACATCTTTTATACCATTTTTTTGGTCTGCTAGTTCTATCAGCCATTGAAATATGTATGCTAATCTTCCCCTGTGATTATGAATGTGGCTATTTCCCCTCTAAGTCTGTCACTTTTTGCTTTATATATTTGAAGCTGTGTTATTAGGTACATAAAATTTTAAATGGTGAAAACTTCCTGGTGGACTCACCATTCTATCACTATGAAACATATCCCTTTATTTTTAGTCATTTTTCTTGATTAAAAAATGTTTTTAATGTTTGATTTATTTCTAGAGAGAGAGAGAGACATCATGAACAGGGGAGGGTCAGAAAGAGAGGGAGATACAGAATCTGAAGCAGGCTCCAGACTCTGAGCTAGCTGTCAGCACAGAGCCCAATGCAGGGCTCGAACCCACAGACTGTGAGATCATGACCTGAGCTGAAGCTGGACACTTAACTGACTAAGCCACCCAGGCGCCCCAACTTTTCTTGATTTGAAGTCTATTTTATCTAACAATATGTAGCTATTATAGTTTCAATGTTTGTTTGCATTGTATATTTTTGCAGGACATATTTTTATTATTTTCAAACATTCTGTTTTTTCATAATCATAATCATTTTTTATTGTGGTAAAACATACATAACATTAAAGTTACTTTTTTATTTTCATTTTTTATAATTTTTAGGTGTACAGTTCAGTGGCATGAAGTACATTCACATTATTGCGCAACCATCACTGCCATCTCTCTCTAGAACTTTTTCATCTTCCTCAGTTGAAGCACATTAAATGGTAAGTCCTTAGTGTCTCTTCCCCCAGCTTCTGACAACCACCATTCTACTTTTTATCTCTCTGAATTTGAACATGTCAGGTACCTTATATGAATGGAATCATATAATATTTGTCCTTGTGTAATGGCTTGTTTTGCTTACTGTAGTGTTTCCAAGGTACTGAATACTTTGGCATCCTGACAATCTTAAGTCTTCTGAACCATGATCCTTGGATGTCTTCCCATTTATTGGTGTCTTCTTTAATTTCTATCAGCAACATTTTTTATCTGTGTGTGCAGATAGTTTATTTCCATGATTAAATTTATTCCTAAGTGTTTTATTCTTTTTGATGCTATTCTATAAAATTGTTTTCTTAATTGCCTTTTTGGGCTATTCATTGTTAATGTGTAAAAATGCATCTGGTTTTTATACGTTGATTTTATATAACACAATTACTGTATTCATTTATTAGTTGTAACAGGTTTGGGGTATTTTTTAGTGGACTTGTTAGGATTTTCTGTATATAAGATAATTTCATCTGTAAACAGAGAGAATGTAACTTTTTTCTTTATGATTTAGATGTTTTTTTTTTTTTT
Organism: Proteles cristata cristata; assembly: GCA_017311185.1. Taxonomy (NCBI): domain Eukaryota; kingdom Metazoa; phylum Chordata; class Mammalia; order Carnivora; family Hyaenidae; genus Proteles; species Proteles cristata. Next base: position 225,105 of record JAESUZ010003717.1, on the reverse strand, counting down.
TTTAAATTGCCTGGTTGTTCTGGTTAGGACTCCTAGTACTGTGCTAAATATAAAAACATCTTGGTAAAAACAAGTTTTTTGTTTTTGTTTGTTTCTTCCAGATTTTAGAATAAAAGGCTTCAGTCTTTCACCATTGAGTGTGATGTTAGTTATGAGTTTTTCAAGTATGAGCTTTTATTGTATTCAGCACCCACTGCTGAAATGGGTGGCCATGGGGTAACTGAATGCTGGGGGAAATACTGCTTCCAAAGTCCAGTGGGACATACAGCCATGGAGAGTTTGCCATCACAGAAAGTATAGTCTTAGAAGGTCTTGCCTCCTGCCAGAGATGCACTGCGAAAGCCGCATATCTAAACCACTCACTCCACTTGCCTTTTGGTCTTCTCCCTCCTATTGGAAGCCAGCTGGCAAGGAAGCTTGGACGAGCCCATCCATAGATGCTCATATCAAAGTAGAAACACTAGCTTCAGTGGAACAGATTTTAGTGGAACAGCAAATAACTGGGATGTACATCATTTCTGGAGAGTCAATTGTGATCTAATTATAAAAAGATTTGTTCAAGCCTAGAGGACACTGAAAGTAGTTTCAGGATTGCTGAATACCAGATCAGTATAAAAAGAAAGCCTACTAACTACAGTTTAATATTTATAGTACTTTTCTTAACATAAAATTTATATACTGTTACATTTGCAAATCTTTATTGTTCAATTTATTGAATTTTGATAAAAATAATTATTTTAACTCCCCAGGTGTATAATCATTAGCTATGTACTACTCAGTGGTGCCTTCTTAAGTTTTATACTGAAATCCACATGGTGAGAAATATTGTGGCAAGTGTTTAAAGAGAACATATCTCAGTTTTCCTGATTTCTGCCATTCCAGATAAAGCTGCTGGTGAAGCAGGCTTAGGCTATTGAGTTTGTAGTAGTTTCCGCTAAGTATTTTCTTTTCCATTAATAGGTGTTCTTCTTTAAGGAGGTATTGCAGAAGCTTTGCATTTCTTACAATTCAATTTACCATTTACAGAATAGCTGCTTTCACACTCATTGTGTGATAATTTCAGAATGCTATCAGAGAAAAAAGAGAGAAGCTGAATGTCCATTCTGTTTTCACATATTGTTATCAGCAGCTTTTGTGCAACTCAACTTCTTTCCATGTTCCATATTCCCTTTGAAGGTTTTGAGACTTCCAAAACTACCACTCTCAAGATACTAAGTCATTTCAGCTCCAGAGACTTGACTTATTATCTTCTGTCTCCTTGAGGATGTAGAAAAATCACTTGAGAAGATTCTAACCAATTGATTTTAAGGATTTCCAAGTTAACAGTGCCAGTAGAAATCTGTGCTCCTTGTATTTGACTTGGTATCTCTTACTGGGAGAGTCAATTGTGATCTAATTATAAAGAGAGACATCTTAGAGACAATCTCCTTTTGCAGGAACTTGCATAATAGGAAAGTAGCTTAAGTTGCTTCGATAAATGGACAGGAGTTTTGTTGTAGGGTCAACTCTGACACCTGCCCTTGAACCTGCTCTTTGTCAAGCTGCATGAAGAGCTCATAATGATGGTTGAACAGGTGCTATATATATTCTAATTTTAGCCAAGAAAAGCTGCAAAATTTATAAGGTTAGCCAGGGATAGTTGCAATATTTATAATTCCTGATGCTTTTTACAGGGTAAATTTTATCTTCTGTTATTTGCCAGAATAGTGTCATTATAGACATTTTTGCCCTCAGATCGAATAAGTTAAGAATGGACTTATTTCAGGATCAGGACAGGTAATCAAGTAACATTGGTAGATTTTTTTGCATCTACCAATCTAGATTGTAGCAATTAGTGAAAACCTATAGATTATAGATGGTGTTGTAGCTTTATAAAGCTTTTTATTTATTTATTATATTTATTTATTATATAGCTTTTTATTATTCAAATAAATATATGAAACTTGGCCATGTTTGTGCTTTGTTTTGAATTATAGGTAACTATTTTTTCCCAATTATTAATTTTTGAAAATTATCAGGTTTTGTTTGCATTTGATTGTTTTATTTTTTAATAAAATTTATTTTTTAATTTATTTTAATCTTTTAAAATTTATTAGTTAAGTATCATTGATATAAAATGTTTTATTAATGTCAGATGTACAACATAGTGATTCAGCAATTCTATAAATTACACAATGCTTCCCATGATAAGTATAGTTACTGTCATCACACAGTGTTGTAATATTATTGACTAAATGTTTAGAACAGTTAAAGTCTTACAAGAAAATTGTGAAGATAGTACAGAATGTTTCTATGAACCCCACATCCAGCTTCTCCTCTTATTAACACTTTAATTAGTAAATTGTCTATTATAATACATGGATCAATCTATTAACTAAAGTCCACATTATGTTCAATTTTTTTATTGGAGAATATAATTAGAACTGAAGGTCTGGGAACTAGGTGTGATTCTTGCTACTGGGGAGTTGTTGCTTCTAGGCACTTTCAGATGATAGAGCAAGGAAATATAAAGGTATATACTAATGTAAATATACACACTCCTGTGTATGTACAGATCTATATTTCTGCATAAATCCATATTTATATTAAGCTAAATATGATTCATACTTAGAGGCATTTGGTAAATGTCTCCAACTTGGATCCATTACCACACGGATCATTTTTGTTTTCTCCCTTACCATCCTCCATGCATCCAATTGTTCAATTTCAATTTACCTAGATGGAAGTATCAGAATTGAAAACCCATACCTATGTGTGATATAACTTTATCACCCAGAGTAGGATGCTTTTGTAGCTTCTTTTGTATTTATTTTTACCGAATTTACTCATTCAAAGTTACTCAGTCCATCACTTTTTCCTCTACCTCCTTCACTGAGGTTATTTTATACATGTGGAATACAATTTGTTTTGTCACATTCTGCATTCTGCTTTAGGATTCCCTCAGTCTACTAAATGACTTTTAAGAATAAAGGTCACTTTTTGTATTGTAAAGTTCTGTAGGTTTTGACAACCATGTGATGTCATGTATGTACAGAGTTTGAAATATCTTTACTGCTCTCAAAAGTTCACTGTCTTTTACCTGTTGAAAAAATAATTAACTTAAAAAGAGGTTGATAAGTTTTCCTGCTTTGAATCTTGTATAGGTGATAGGAATTATTAGACATGGAAGGCATCCAGGAGAATAATAGAGACCAAATCTATCCTTTGACAGATACAGAAATTGAGGCATGATATAATTGTGTCTAATCTTACAGTTTTCCACACTAGTCACTGTGAGGAATGTCATCATTTACATGTCTAAATTAGCTTCTGCTCACTCAGTCACAACCACTCTAGGACAGCACAAATGTGGCCATGTCAAGTCAACATTAATGCTATAATGACTTCTTGGCACTGTGTCAGAACAGTGGATGAAATATACTAAAAACCAGGCAGGCAGCGATGTCTCAATGATTAGCTATGGTAGCTGTCAGGAATTAGACTGAAATCTGGGTGCCAGAAAAGAGAAATATGTATGTGTTACAAGGAGAGGGAAAGAGGAGCACACGATGTATAGGCTAAAGTGAATGCATACTGATGGGAGTGACAGTAATGAGATTATATGTATTAAAAGCACCAACAATTATACTCTCATGACTACAGTACCCAAAGGGAATGCACACAATTATGAGGCGGACACTATGGGACAATGAACTTACTATACCATTTGTGCTGCAGTCTACAAGAGTTTACTGATAGATTTTATGCTTTGTAATGACAAAATTAAGTGTTTTCTCCCTTATATCTCTCCCTATAACACTGGGGGAAACTAATACCTGAAGAAATGAGACTAGAAGTGGACCTTCAGCAATTGTCCAATTTTGGGGTTTTTCTACTGCACTCCTTGCAGTGTTGGGTGAGAGGTGAAGGGGAATGTAAAGCATCTTCCAGGCCCCTTCAGTCTTCTTCAACCAGAGCAATGCTACTTTTATCCCTTTTACAGGCTGACTGTTTCTATTGTATCTTATATAACAACACAATTCCTTTGAAACCAAAATAAGTTTGGAACTCAGAAGTCTTTTTCAGTTGCTTACTTGGGCAATGATGAGTCTGAGGCTTTAAGAGATGAAGTGGCTTGTCTATGGTCAAACTGAGCTTAGGAGTGAGAACCATGTCCCTGACTTCCTTCAGTTGCTCCCATGGCATTCCACCATTACTGGTTCTATTACAAATGGGTTATGGCCAAAACACATGTTGTCCACGATGTCCCACACTTGGAAGGGCTTTGCCCAAGATGAGGTACTTTTCCAGCATTGAAGAAGCTGGCAGTGCAGATTAATTCCAGCATAATGCAGCAGCATTGATGATCTTTCAGAGATAATGCTTGGATAAGCTGGAAGGGCCATATGTGCCAGACTGTGCTAATTCATTTCGATTGAGATAATTGACTTCAAGTACAATGGCCCAAAGTAAAAACTAGAAGTACAAAAATACTGATTAAGAATTTACTCTGTGCTAGTTACTTTATAAGCACTTTACATATGGCATTTAAGATTAATGCATTTAGAACTAGATAATTGGGTCATTCACTTGTAATGGTGACCACCAATCAGCAAAATATTTCGTAGTTCATGCAAGATATGGCTTCATGCATAGGAAGAATTAAACAAAAAACAGAATAATTAGGGACATTTACTCACTACAAACTGGACTGTGTGGGGGTTTTGGAAGCAACAGTACTAAGGATGGTAGAAAAGGTGACTAATCAACTCATTTCAATTCAGAAATGACGTACATCCCAGTTATTTGCTGTTCCACTAAAATCTGTTCCACTGAAGCTAGTGTTTCTACTTTGATATGAGCATCTATGGATGGGCTCGCCCAAGCTTCCTTGCTAGCTGGCTTCCAATAGGAGGGAGAAGACCAGAAGGCAAGTGGAGCGAGAGGTTTAGATGTGCGGCTTTTGCAGTGCAACTCTGGCAGGAGGCAAGACCTTCTAAGACTATACTTTCTGTGATGGCAAACTCCATGGCTGTATATCCCACTGGACTTTGGAAGCAGTATTTCCCCCAGCATTCAGTTACCCCATGGCCACCCATTTCAGCAGTGGGTGCTTCTCTAGTCTCTGGGAATCTCAGTATTTTTAACCCTTCCCTCACTTCTGTAAGTTATCTCATCCTTAAAATCTCACTTGAACCATCTGGGATGAATTCCTTTTCTGTTGGGACTGTCACAGAGGCAACATAAAGACTTTAAAGTAATTAGAGTAATTTTCTTGTGTGGTTCAATGCTGGCTTTGATGGCGGTGTCTAGAGAAACTCCCAAATGTGGTGAACTACATCAACTCCACTAGCTTTCTAGATTGTCTACTTAAAGAGCAGACCTTTCTGCATATTATATAAGATATACAAATTCTTGTACTCTCTTAAAGCTTCCCCTTCCCTTCCAATCCCAGCACAATTCTTCACATACAGCAAGCAAGCTTTAAGAACATCCAGAGGGTTTTTTTGTGACATTTAATTTAGAAAATTCCTTTCTGTGTCTGAGCACAGAATAGCTGCCACATTTTATAATGGGAGCTGTATTAGACTAAGGACAGAGACCTGGATCTCATTTCTTGCTGTCTGACTTTAGCATAGCCACATGGACTCTGTGACCCTCTTTCTTTAATCAGTGTTAGGAGGCATGGGGCTGTCTTTGTCAGCCTGACAGTTTCTGTGATATTGTATTTGTCTCTAAGGGCATAAATGTTCCTATTCACATGTTTGCATGTTAGTGGCTTCATTTTGTATTCACAAACTGATTTCTAGATCTCGATAACAAGTTTCTTCTGCAGGGAGAAAGGAGAGGTTGACCAACAAAGCATAGTAAAACACACTAGGAATTCTCGTGGAAAGTAGCAGCAGGGAGCTCATGGCACATATCCACGTTACCTTATTTTGCAGTGTTTTGGGGCAGTGTTTAAATCACATAGCATTCAGTGCCTTTGGTAGCTGCAGATGAGATACCAAAACAGGTTCCACTGGAAGCACATGGCTCATTTTCACTTGTACTCAGCAATGAAGACAATCTGTCTCTCTTCCCTGCCCACTCCAGACCCCCTCCGGGCTCTGAGCTGCTCCCCACCCTCTGCAGTTATTTCTGAAGCACGACTAGAGGGAGCTGCAGACTAAATTGCTTTCTCCTTTTGCATCTTTGTACATGTCAGATGAGATCAGATTCAAACCAGGTTCTATTCTCTGCAGTGTTGATTCAAATCAAATAAAAATATCTGCTACATGGGACATGATTAGAAGTATATTTACTTTACTGGTCCCCTAATGGTGCTGTCATCCAGTCCCTGAGGCAGGGTACAAGGGGAGCTGATGAATCACAAATGCTTTCAAGGCGGAATCTTTTCCCTTGGTTCTTTCTCCAGGTTGTCTCCATGAATGTCTCCACATTAAGACTGGGAATGCCAGACTGCTTTCTGCTTTCTCTGCTCTTTTGCTTTCAAATTATATAAACTTGTAGAATTCCCATGTATTTCCCCCTCTTTTGCCACACAGTAAGGGAAAACGGTCCCTGAGGAATTTGACTCGACACCAGATTTTTGTTTATCTCTGCTGGTCACTTGAACTTCCTCTTTATTTACCTTAGTACTTTATTTTGCTATCAGACTCTTAAAAAATAATCTTGTTTCCTTATAGAATATAAAAGTAAACTGAGCTATGTTGGGCTTTCTCTCAAATCCACATGGTGTCTCTCTTTCTCTGGACGAAAAAAACAACAACAATGAAAGGTTTACCTAAACATTGTTCTTTTCCCTTTATTTTTACACAAGCACTATTCTTTTTTTAAAATACATATCTGTTTTTAGATACAAAGGAAATTTTGTTGTAAAATCCTCTTTTAATTGTTAGTCTAAGACAAAGTTTTAGCTTCCTCTCCTGGTCACATGAGGTCACTTTCCAGAGGTATGTATAGACTCAAGGTGACAACACATGTTGGCAAATGTGTTTTGTGGCTCTCAGGATCTGTAGTTCAAGGACTGTGGAAGTGTTGTTGGCTGTATTTGAGAACCTTTATCTCCTCTCTCATTCAGGGATGATTGCTCTTCCATGAATGAGGGCAAAAGGTGTTTTTGGCATTTTCCTTGCTCTCTTCTACAGCCCAACTTGTTCTTGGAGAAAACAGGATCAAGGAACAGGAAGAACCTTGCAGTCTCTGTGCTTTCTTTATGCATTGGGCAAGCTCATTCCTAACAGGATCAAATGTTAAGCAGTGTCACATCCCACCATCACTGGGAGGAGATAAGGAAGAAAGGGAAAGAGATACCCGAGAGCTCTTAGTAGCCTACTTGACAGCACCTAACAGGAGGATTGGACACATTTGTATTAATTGTTCATGTGATCGTAATCTAAGCACACACAGTAGACAGTTAGGAGCACATAAAGCACTTTCCTGCCACCAGTGCTGAGGACCATCCTTCCTGTCAGGATGTCTATCAAAATTGATCTTGAAGTTAGTCAAGAGGAAACATGGACAGTACCCCTGGGCTTGGTCTCTACCCTCCATAATTTTCTGTCTGTTTTAACAATCCCTGCTTTGCTGGTTCTCATCTGGGCAGCCATTGTGTATGTCCACCCAATATTCTTTTTAACTTTAAGAAGAGTATCCAATCTCCTTTATAAAATTGAGGGGAAAACACTTCAAGTCTTAAAGAGACTCTAAGTCAGGAAGCACTTCCTCTTCTACCAAGTCAACATGCAAGACAGTTCTCATGGGAGTTTGATAAATTGATTCTGATTCCTGTCCCTGGCCTGGCCTTAAAGAGCATACCCATGAATCCCCAGTTACCTGAATTTCCACAGTTCTTTTGGGTCAGGGCCTTTCCAAAGCTTGGTCCTTCAATGTTCTTTTGGATTCTATGACCTATCAAACATACTTCCAATAAGTTACCTCCTCCTTTTCTTAAAGTTGCCTCATGTCAATTTTTGTTGTTTGCTCTCCCTGTTCCAAACCATCTTGCTGTAATCTTTCTCCTTTTCCTATTTTTTAAAGTCCATGTTGCATATTGCTTTCAAAATAATCTTCCTACCCTACAGCTTATTCATCCTTGCTAATATCCCCAGTGTTTCTAATTCCTCACTGGTCTGTGTCTGAATCCCTCAGCCTTGCTTTTAACACTTTATGTATGCTCTCTGCATCTGCCTTCAAAGGAAGACATTCTCAAAGAGTCATATGATATGGGAAGTAATAAAAATAGGGACTAGAGAAATCACACAAGGGAATGGGTGACTGGTGTCTGTTTTATTCTAATAAGAACATGAATATAAAAATAATAAGATGGGGGTACATGGGGAGCTCAGTCAGTTAAGCTTGATCTTGATCTCAGTTAAGGTCATGATCTTATGGTTCGTGAGTTTGAGTCTCATGTTGGGCTCTGAGCTGATAGCATGGAGTCTGCTTGGGATTCTGTGTCTACCTCTGCCACTTCCCTGCTTGCATTCTCTCTCACTTTATCTAAATAAATTAATAAATAAAAAATAAAAATAATAATGAGATGTAAGATCCTTTCCCTCTCATAACATTCTATGTTGTGAATTTTAATCCATCCTGATTTTTCTTATTAGCATTGTTTTTTTTTAAATTAATAGAGTAAATTTGAAAATCTAGTTGTCGTTATTAAATGATTCATGAATTGGGCAGCCTTCCATCCAACAAGCAGAGGGAAATGGAAATTTTTTATAGAAAGGAGGGTGTGGCAAGAAAGTTATAAGCAAAAGAAAAGAAAGAACTATTTCAGGCAAGATCAGGTTCCCTTAAGGATGTTGTCTTCCTTCGGGGAATGGAAGGGTCCATTTGACAGATTACTTCATTGGTACATATCAGAAAATTCTTGACCTTACATTTCTGGAAGAGGTGGAAATGGCATTTAGGTTGGTATTAAGCCCTTGATTTGAGGACATTTGGGGCATGTGTTTTCTTCTTCTTCTTTTTTTAAGTTTATTTATTTATTTTGAAAGAAAGAGAGCACAAGTTGGGAAAAACAATGAGAGAGAGGGAGAGAGAGAATACCAAGCAGGCTCCACACTGCCAGCACAGAGCCTGATGCAGGGCTAGAACCCATAAACCATGAGATCACAGCTTGAGCTGAAGTCAAGAGCTGGACACTCAACCAACTGAGCCACCCAGGTGCCCCAAGGGCCTGTGTTTTCTTTCTAACAGCATGTCATGAGAATATTGCAACTTGGGAAGAAAAGATACATATGCATACACACATATGTCTGTATGTGTACGTATGTTTGTGTGGTGTGCCAGTCATTATGCTTTCCTGCAATGAAGATTTTTGCCTACAAAAATCTAAATAGGCATCCTGCACTCTATGTACATATGAAAAAGTATTTATAGAAATCACTGTGTATGCAAAAGGAATACAGTCACATTATATCACACATGGGTGCCATTAATTATGCCATTTGACAATTCTATAATGTGTTTAAGCATGCTGTCCCAATCTTTCTTGGGTAATTTCTCAGGGATTTTGCTTGCATACATTTACTCTCTAGTTTTATGCTCTATTGTTTTTCCTTTATCTATGTACTGCATGTTTTCCAATTCTACTGACCCCAGACATATTCAGGAGTTAGTGGATCCAACAAAGGAGTCCAAGAGAGATCCATTGCTTGCTTGAATGAAAAGTTGGTTGAAATGTTTTTGTCATGTGCTCCTAAAACAGTAACACCATTCTTCAAGAGAAATAGATGCTGATATTTCAGTGTCTAACTTTGGCTTCTTTTCTAATGACTCAATGCCAAGAGTCATCCTAAAGTGTTTGCTTTCCAGGTTAATTTGTTCACATTTTATTTCCTCTTTTTCTGTCCATTTAACTATTATCCAGGGACCTGGAATGTTATTTTAAAAGTCCTTTTGGGGCACTTTGGTGGCTCAGTTGGTTAATCATCTGACTCTTGATTTCAGCTCAGGTCATGATCTCAGAATTCATGAAATCGAGCCCTGTGTTGGGCTCTTTGCTGAACATGGATCCCTCCTGAGATTCTCTTTCTTCTTCTCTCTGCACCTCCCCTACTTACGCACGCCCTCTCTCTCAAGATAAATAAATATTTAAAAGTCCCTTTGCATTAAGGAATTAAAAACATATCAATTGCTGTTGCGCTGTTTTCATGAGAAAACTCAGTCACAATGATGGACAGAAAGCATATTTTTCCCAAATATGTTTCTGCCTCACTTTCACCTTGTCCTTTTCATTTCCTCTGATGACTGGCAGGAGCCTCAACTTCTGTAAAGGAATGAGTGGCTCTGTGTTGTTTGCAGTGATCTTCTTTCCCATTCCCTGTCCCATCTAAAAACAACTACATTTACTTTTTTTTAAGAGTTGTCAATTGCATCATCTTCTAACTAAAAATATGAATACTATTTTTTCCCCTGGGGTGTTTGCAAGAGAAGCGTTTACAATTAAGTTAATATACCTTGTTGACAAATGACCCATTCTGTCCTTTGCAGTGTAAGACATGTTAATTTTCTACTTCCTTTCTAGTAGACATGTAAGGTCATTGGGGTTTATTTATTCATTAAATATCTATTGAGTGTCTACTGTATGTTAAATACTGTGATAAGCATTGGTTATAACTGGTGAGCACAGTAAGGAACAGTTTCTGCTCCCTTTGAATTTGATACAGAAATATTAATCATATAATCATGCATTAGTTACCTATTCCTATATAAAAATTATTTTAGCACCTAGCAGTTTAAAACAATAGATGTGTATTATCTCATTAATTTCTAAGGGTCAAGAAACTGGAAGTGCAAGACACTTAACTGGGTGTTTCTGGCTCAGAGTCTCTTATGAGGTTGTAGTCAAGTTGTTAGTTAGGGCTGCAGTCTCTGAAGATTTGATGATGACTGGTATATTTATCTCCATGCTCACTCATGTGGCTGTGAGCAGGAGGCTTCAGTTACCATGAGAGCCTCTTCCAAGGGCTGTTCATGATACGGTTTCCCTCAAAGGCAGTAATGAGAGAGGGACAGAGGGACAGAGAGAAAGAATAGCCAAAATGAAAGTGACAATCTTTTAAGACCAAATCTCAGAAGAGACTTCTACCATATTTGTCATACAAATCAACCCTTGAACAATGTGAGAGGAGACTACACAAGGATCACTCCAAGGAGGCAGGGACTTCATGGATTAGTGGGTGCCAACTTGAAAGCTGGCTACCAACAATCATAAATTTAAAAATCTAAAATATAATACATGCTATAAAGGAGAACTTTCTTTCCTTCCTCCCTTCTTTTCTTTCTTAAATCATGAGCATAATAGGAGGGTCTGACCCATCAGGTCAGGAAGGTTTCCCTAAAATGTGAGGAATCAGCTTAAATTTGATGGGTTGAGTAGATATTACTTACTAGAACAGGATAGGGATGTGTAATGCAAACAGAAGACCTAGGTTTTGCCAGGCAACTGGGAAGAGAAGAGCACAGTTCTTTTTATGGGAATTAGAGAACCCCAGAGTGCAAGGAATGGAGAGTAGGAAGTGGAGAGATACCTGATAAGGCTGGGGAGAAAGAGAGTGCCATGCTATGCAAGACATTCCCAACATTATACAACATTACCACTTTCTACTTCCAATTTTTTTTTTATCACCAGCAACAGAAACTCTCTACCTGTTAAGCAATAGCTCCCCATTTTCTGTTCCTCCCAGCTTGGTAAACTCTATTTTCTATTATAAATTTGCCTATTTTAGACATTTTATGAAAGTAGAAGCATACAATATTTGTGTTTTTGTGTCTTATTCTACTTCCATAGTATGGTCAATGTTCATACATGTAGAATGTATCAGAATTCCATTTTTTAAAATGTGACTGAATATTAAATCTTATCAACCACATTTTGTTTATCTATTCTTCTGTTATTGGACACTTGGGTTGTTTCCAGCTGTTGGCTATTGTGAGTAATGCTGAATTGAACTTTGGTGTACAAGTATCTGTTGGAGTCCCTGCTTTCAATTCTTTAGAATATATACCTACGAGTGGAATTGCTGGATCACGTAGCACTTCTATGGTGAATCTTTTGCTGGTTTCTATAGGAGCAAGGAGCAACCAAGACTCTGGCTGCAGGACGGAGACCCTATCAAAGCAATTAATAGTAGTTGCCAGTAGATTCATGGAAGGACCAGATATTTTTGTTGAGATGGAATTGACCTTTTTGAATTTGGGATATGTATCTAGAAGACTTAAATGGTGCATAACCAAGAACCATGTCTCATGGTCAAAAGATCACTGAGTATGGAAGCTATAGTTAAGCATTTGGGTCTAGGTTGAGTCACTCAGTAACTGATAACTGGCAGTGTAATCTGATGGCCTAACTCTAAGCAAGACTAATGGCTTTTATTAACCCATCTTAGTCATTAGGAACCTGTGATTGGAAATTTGAATGGCTTGGAAGACAATTAACTAGCAAAAGAACATAATACTCTGCAGGATCCTTAAGTTTAAAGGTTTTGTGTGACCACGTGGAGCTCATATATTTTTGCTTTGTTACTGTATATTTCAATGTGATAGAAGCATGGAAATTTAAAGGAAAGTTAAAGATTGTCTTTCAGGAAAAAACATATGTTTCTTTTGCCCTCACTGCTATCTTTCTTGTTGTTTGTCTTACAAATATGACAGGTAGTTGTAGACATTTTATAAAATCTCTTTTTAAAGGGTAAGCTAATTATCACATGTGCCTTTATTATCTTATTACATGTTTCATGCTCAGAAAGCATTTGGTAAATATCTGTTGAATATATGAGTGAATGAGATAGTGTTGAAAAAGTCCAAAGGTCCTATTGCTAATTTGGGAAGCTTCCTTTGTAAATTTAGCATGAGAATGAAGATGATTTTGCAGTAACAAACTTGACTTTTTAGGGAATAATGGTAGGAACATTCTAGGAGGTTGTCAGGGTGCAGATACATCTTCTGTCTTCTTCCCTGTCTAGAAGATATCAATAATAATGTGCTGACTTGGCTATGTAATTGTCCTACCATAAAGGAGTTGTATATTTCTTTAACAAGCTGGAGGTCATGGACCATCTTATATTTCATTGTTTCTACTATCCCTGTTGGACAAACATGGAAATAAAGTTTGAATTTTATGAATTGATTTATGTTATTTTGGTACTAGGTGGGTTACAGTTGTTCACAGTTATATATATATTCATGCTTGGGCTCTTTATAGCCAAGAGTATAAATTTCAAACTTCTTGCTCCAAATTTGGTCATTGAGCCAACTAAGATACCAAAATCATGGTTCTTACCTTCACCTTCTCTATTTTCTAATCAGTCCTAGGCCTGGGGTTGGGGTAGGAAATTGTAGGTGTTACAGAAGCACTGCCTGGTGAAACCAGGAATCCATTCCTGTCTCTCTGAGAGAGTGTTAGCTGTAGGAGTTTTCAGCTCCCCCAGATCTGGATACATTGATCACAGGGATTTTGGATAAGAGGTTACAATTTTACTGTTATTTTTTTGTTGGTTGGTTTTATAATTTTACTGTTTAAACCCTGAACCAATCTATCTCTATCTCCTTTCACCTGCTTTTTGTAATTCATAGGAAGAAAAAGACTTGTGGCTTAGGGAAGAAATCACATGGTGAAATGAAGCCACTTTATCAGAATGCTTGGTTATTTCTGAAGAAGTAGACTCTCTAGCCCAGGGGCATTTCATAGGGACATTGTTGGCCCAGTTGTTGATATGGGCCCTCACTAACAGTCCTAAAGTTTTACAAAGCAGGCTGCCCTTGCTTATGCTATTCCTGTGTGTTGCATGCTTAGATCTCAAAAAAGTTCAGAGCTATTGATGTCATGACAGCATTTTTCCAGAGTCAATAAAAACTATAATGAAGTTTTAATAAAATGTGTACTCTATATGTATAAAGTAACTATACGTATATTTTTTTCAGTGAATAGATTTAATGCTTATATGATTTATGAATAAAAGTGGTCATTTTTATAATTAAAATGCCATGATACACTAATATATGTGTATTTGGCTGTAGTTTCTGAAACAAAACTTGGCATGCATGATGTGACTAGTTAGAAAATAGTAGTAGATATGGGATCCATATGAGCAAAAATTTGAAATGATTCTTATTTGTCCAGGACTTTTGAGCCCTGAGAATTATGTATGTGAATGTTTTGTTAATTTCAGTGTAAGTTTCAGGGATAAAGGCTGATTTATTCTTCTCCCTTCTTCTCCTATTCCTCCTCCTCCTCCTCCTTCTCCATTTTTTGTTTTTTTGTCCAGTGGTTAAATAACATGTGGAGGAAAATTTTGTTACTTTTTCCATCCACTGGGATTAAAAGACTTCAAGCTTCCAACTATGTCTCCAAAACCTGTAAGTTGCTGCAGGGTTTTGTCAACTCTTATCCACTCACAGAGCAGCTCTTCCATATTCTACTTATAATAATTCTGGGTCTCAGATTTAAACATAAGGTAGGTTTTTGTAAAGCCATCAATAACAAAGGGGACCAACTAGTTTCAAATGGGAGGTAAACTGAGGTAAATTCTGGCGGTGCTTCACTCATCCTGCAGCACAGGAAAATGGGAGCCAATGAGATTCGCAAGGAATAAAATTTTGTGATTAAACAACAAAGCTCCCTGTCAAGCATAACACAGAGTAAAACACCAAAGCTACTGCCAAAGGCATTAGCTGGTTTCTAGTGAATTGAATGCAAACTAGTAAATACTCAGGAGTCTAACGACTCAAAGTGTAATGTGAAACAAGTTCAGGAGTCACGGTTTGTATGAGCACAGGCCGCTTCTCCCTCCAGGATAATGACTCTCAGACGCCTGGATTAGAATTGTATTTCAATTTCAACTGAATTTATTTCAATTGCAATTGCAATTCATTTTGCAATTAACAGTCCATAATGTTTATGGCATTAAAGGTTTTCTGTTCTGCTTCACCGTTAAGTTTGAGTTTACAATATTAGAAATCTTATCTAGACAAATTCTTTTATGTATTGAACCGCAACACCTACGTAGATTAGCAATGGTATAAGCAAGCTAATCTTTAACATGTTTGAATATATTTAGGGGCGCCTGGGTGGCTTAGTCGGTTAAGCGTCCGACTTTCGCTTAGGTCATGATCTCATGGTTCGTGGGTTCGAGTCCCGCGTCGGGCTCTGTGCTGACTGCCAGCTCGGAGCCTGGAGCCTGTTTCAGTCTGTGACTCCCTCTCTCTCTGACCCTCCCCTGTTCATGCTGTCTCTCTCTCTCTCTCTCTCCTAGAAATAAATAAAAAAAAATTAAAAAATTTTTTTGAAAAAAAAAAACATGTTTGAATATATTTAAATTTTGATCTCTACTCAGCCCAGTGTGAATATTTGTGAGCCATTGAGTTAAGCTGGGGTCAGCAAGCTGAGGAAGACTTTGAGTTAAGCTCTATAAAGCGAGAAAGACATCCTGGGATAGTGAAAAGGGCCTACATTTTGCAGTGGCTCTTCCAGTTATTTATTGCTGTGTACCAAATCACTTCAAAACTTACTGGCTT
Organism: Proteles cristata cristata; assembly: GCA_017311185.1. Classification (NCBI taxonomy): domain Eukaryota; kingdom Metazoa; phylum Chordata; class Mammalia; order Carnivora; family Hyaenidae; genus Proteles; species Proteles cristata. The sequence continues at coordinate 209,595 of JAESUZ010003717.1, read as the reverse complement.
AATACAAACAACTATCCATTAGTTTACTGACAAATATGTGCTATGAACAGGGCTCAAAGATAACTTATTTCTGTTCAGATGGGATAGTCTGAATTGCTGAAGGTATCTCTCGAGGTTCTTTATAGCTATGTTTTTCCGTGTCTCCCCTTTCCTATTTACATATGGGAGAATGCTAAGAGAGGTGTTTTTGCCATAAGGTAAACTAGGGTGAGGCCCTCTACTGTGCAAAGACCTCTGGCTAGACCACAATGGACACCCTCCTGGTTGCATGCTTGGATACAGAAGAGATCATTTCATGTGAATGTGAAATTCACACCTATGCACTTTGCATAAATGGTTCAGCATAAATGTACACATATAAGTCTGCTCTTCTTAGAGACTGATATTGTGTGTTGGGCATTTCATCGGTAGAACCCGCTACAGGCAATTATTACGTATTATGTAACATATTGAACAGAGTCTATGTTACTTCAAAGCAAGAAAGCTTAGTGTAGTCTCTACTTTTGTCAATATATGTTTAATGTTGAGAACACTCAGGCATTGAGTGATTGAGTTAATCAGAGCTCAGCAATGCTCAGACCATAAACAAGGGTTCCTTGATTGCAGCAGCTTTGACAACCCAACAACTAAACTAAAATGACTGCTGATGGGAAATTTTTAAGCAACCACAGATCAATTTAAAATTTGAATTATGCACCTAGGGTCAATGACATAAAAACACTCACTGCAAGATCCACCTCTAAGCTGGGAAGAATGCGTCAAGAGCAGAATATATGAACACATTTTTGTCAAAAGTAGATGCCTTTTGTCAAACCATCTTGCCTTATGTATGATTTTCACCTAGAACGTTGCTGGTTCTAAGTCACTTCTGGAAATGAGAATTTAGGAAATCCTACCCTTAATAACAAATAAGCCATGGAGAAATAATTATTTTCTCTCTCCCCTACCTCCTATATGTCCACTATATAAGGCATTTCAACATCTTCCATTTACTCAAGGACATAAAACTGAAATAAACTGAGCTCTTAAAATAGTATCTTATACAATAGTTCATCATGTTTCCATTTGACCTTACCAAGATACCTTCTTTTCTTTTACAGGAGCTATAAGCTAGGTTCAGCAATAGTACTGATTACCTCTATTTAAGTACACTGTCCCTCCCCCCCACACAGCTGGGGTGGAGAAGGCCTATCACAGTGTTAATGAAGTACCTAAGCCCAGAGGCACCTTGAGTTCTAATAGACTGAAATAAGAAGTCCATGAATAATTCAGTGTTGAGGGTCCTCTAGTGGTAGGATTACTTCCCTTAGCACTACGCAAATAAAATGTTCACTGTGCTTGACTTTAGAGGTAGGCAGACTAATGGACTGGAACAAAATGTGGGCCTTTGTATTTGTTCTAAGTCTTTCTTCAGTTCAGATAGAGACTGATGGAGAGTTCATGCTTCTTGTTTTTAATAAATCACATAAGTAGTTTGGCTGGAATATACAATAATGTTGCAACTATTATTTTGTTGGAAACATTGGGAAATACTCAATCTGGTGGTTGTAATTACAGATTTAATCTTTCCTGATACTCAAATTAAATGATTGATAGGGTCACTCATCCAGAGGGAAGTCTGAATAATTGCTCTTATGTGCACAGTAGGGAATTAGGGCCTTTGTCATGCATGGTGATGCAATTTCCATATATCATCATTCCTGCCTGGAGTGTTTCTTTTCTTGAAGTTGTTCATTTGGACCAGTCTCAGGGGTCTGTCAGCTGGTTACCACATCAGTAAATACAGGTTTGACTTGCATAACAAGCATTCAAGTCCTTTCTCAAGGCATAGGTTGAAAGTAGATTCCCATTTGGCAGAGGGATACTTGCTCCAAAACAGATTCTCTTTAACTTCTCAGAAACATAAAGTTTTTTTTTTTAATGTTTTTATTTATTTCTAGGAAAGAGAGAGAGAGAGAGAGAGACAGCGCGAGCAGGGGAGGGTCAGAGAGAGAGGGAGACACAGACTCTGAAATAGGCTCCAGGCTCTGAGCTGGCATTCAGCACAGAGCCCGACGGGGGCTCGAACCCACAAACCGCGAGATCATGACCTAAGCGAAAGTCGGACGCTTAACCGACTAAGCCACCCAGGCGCCCCAAAATATAAGCTTTTAAAAGTATGTTTTGAGCTGGATAGTTCCACTGAGGTCACTAGGCTCTTCATATACGATGAACCAGAGCTTTGAAAGGGAATGGGTGTGATATAATTTTTAGACGTGGCTTTTGATCTAAAAGATCAGCTCTTTTAAAACTGTTTTTATTATTCATTTTTGAAAGAGAAAGAGCATGAGTGGAGAGAAAGAGAGAGAGAGAGAGAGAGAGAGAGAGAAAGAGAGGGAGGGAGACAGAATCTAAAGCAGGCTCCAGCACAGAAGTGTCAGCATGGAGCCCAGTGTGGGGCTTGAACCTGTAAACCTTGATTGTGACCTGAGCCCAAGTTGGGCACTTAACTGACTGAATCATACAGGCATCCCAATTTTTTTACGTGACAGAAATATAATCCCTATATAGTAACCTGTAACATCAAAAAAGATTACATTTTCCAAATATGCAAAAATAATGATATCTTTGGTCTCTATTTTATGTGATTATTGTCAGCGAATCCTTGTTATACTTTCCCCCACACATAAATATTTCTGGGATGCCGCAACAGGGTGTATTATATATGATCACAAACTAATTTATTGGCAGAGCACTGAGCTCTGTGCTTTGTTCTTTCTCTCTTGGTCTAGTTCCCACACAGCATTTACCCAAGAAGCAATATGATAAGTTTCACTATTTATATTCAGTCCTCTATTACTAAAGTCAAGGATCCTCTACACATCTCAAAATTCTCATTCTTCAGCTGTGTGTTAGTCATGAAGACTACACTATGCTGCAATAACAAATAAGCTTCTCAGTCTCAAGAGCTTAATACAACAGAAGTTTGTTCATCTTTCACACCACAGTCTACTTTGTGCTACTTGGCTAGTCTTGGCAGCTTTCCTATAATTGGTGACTTGGGGATCCAGAAATTTTCCACATTGTGATGCTGCATCTGAAACAAGTGGCTTCAGAGGTTATCACAGAAGGGTAGGGAAGCTTTGTGTCCAAACACTGAATGGTCTACATTGTGTCTGCTCACATTCTTTTCCTCAAAACCCAGTTCTAGAGCTCCAACCTAACTGCAAGGGCTGCTGTGGAAATGCAGTCTTTCCATGTATCCCAGAAAAGAAAAATGAAACATGATTAGGTAAATATGTAACACAGGGTCTACCCCAGGGAACCAGTGTGTTTCTGAATTCTAGTGAGAAGTGGGAAGAACACAGCCTGACTTGCCCCCCACACTCCCTGCTCCACCACAATGATTCTGGCCGTGCTGTGTCCCCACTTGGATCATGAAATGCCGGAGGCCGCGCCGGCTCCGACAGGTCCAGGGGTCCCTGAAGGATGGAAGGTGTCGGCGAAAGAGAGTGAGAGAGCCCCGAGATTCTTTCTGATCACCAGGCAGGCGTCTCTGTCCTGTCGGTTTTGGTGTCTTTATTTATAGGTTAAATGATAACATGATATCAGAAAAAGGAATTTTTACAATGGATAGCTCTTTGTGATAAGATGCTTTGGAAAGTGTACAGAAGCAGGTTTTACAGAAATATTCTTGCAGAACTATTCCAATTATAGTGAGGTTAAGTAAATCTTATAACTAGAGAATTAGGGTATTCTTAATAAAAGACAGGATACATATTTGTTCTAAGTTAATAATGTTAAGGTTAGGTCATAGGTTAAGTGTATAGATGGGCTAAGAGTCATTCTGTTTGACTCTCAAATGTATGTTTTTCAGTTGGTTAATAAGTTGTTTGTGGAAACTATTTGATGCTGAATGTGTGAAACACTATGGAGGCCCTAAAAGTGTCAGTCTTTTGTTTGTGGGTAATGTTTTAGCTACTCTTATCTATCCTCATCCCAGCCACCTGTAAGGGAGGGTGTTTGCAGAAAGTAGGCCTTGGGGAAGGGACTGCCCTACATCACCAATTAGGAGAAGGTGTAAGTATTAACTTAAGTTCTGCCCTTATCTGTACCTTAACTCTAAATTAGGCTCTTTGTCTCGGGACCAGGCTCAGTTGTAATTCTTGTGTTCTTAACCCCCTAAGTCTTGGATCTGCAAGGCCCTCAGGAAGAGCCTTTTGACAATCATCTGTAGAGCTTTCATCTAAAATCTCTCTTGTAAAGGCAGGAATATGCTTTTCCTTATGAGGTATCTATGTTCAGAATATGGGTCTGATATGGAATATTGTGAGGCCTGGTCAATACCAGCACAACATGAGCCAGTAGTAGCAGGAGATACCAGTTTTCATTTCTCATGTCAGGAGCTGTGCAAACACTGCCATTTCCTTGCTGTGACTGCCATCCATAGAGGCTGGTGCGGCTCCCGGCAATGAAATAGACCAGGTTGAGCTGAGTCTCACTATTTACTGTTGTACTTATTATTTCTGGATCTTCCATCTTGAACTGTAGAAGCTCAAAACAATTCCAGGGGTCCTACCATGTTCTTTTCCTAATCGTTTTCCATTCTGTGCCTGGAATTCATACTCCTAAGCTAAACTCTTCCTTCCATCCCAAGTCATAAAGGCAGTTCCTGTTCACCTATGTAAACAAATATGGGGGGTAATATAGGTGAGGTTGCTTTATCCTAACATCATTTAGGCCCCATCTCTGTCACCAAAAAGGGTTCTGTAACATGGATTTTACCTCGTGTTCAGCCTTTTGCAGAAGGGCATGGGATGTTGATGCAAAGATGGAATCTTGTAGATATGGAGAGTTTGGTGGGTTAAGATTGCTTTCAGCACCAAGTGACCTAACATTTAAGCAACAGTGGCTTAAAATGGTAAGAGTTCATTTTCCTTCCCTCTCTCCACCCCACCTATTTTTTTTTTTTAATAAGTCTGAAGGTTGGTATTTGCTGGCATTGGTTCTAGTCCTTCATGATTCTGAATCCAGTAATTATGGAGTTTCCTAGTCCCTTACTGATACTTGTCAACTATGGTTGCAGAGGCCATGTAATGTGAAATATTAATCAGATTGAGCCCAGAAGCAGATATGAATTACAAAGATTATCAAATATAAAATGTTACTTTTTTTTGCTTTGGCAAAAATATTTTAGTACTAACATTTCTGTTAGCAGTTAATGAGTTTATTGTTATTCTAAATAAAGAATATATATTTTAAATGCTTTAGATTTAACTTCCAAAATAGTACATGTTTAATCTACATACACAAAAGGTTTTTGGGAGGTCTCCAATGATAATTAAGAGTATAAGGGGGATTCAGAGACCAAAAAGTTTAAGAAAAGCTGCTTCATAAAATAAGGCTTTAGATTCAGTGTATATCATATGTACTACATCTGTTTTTCTACTTATCATTTGGCTATTGTTTATTGTGCTTTTAGTTATGTGAGGTTTTCAAAGAGTCTGTGAGTAAATTCAGAGTCAAGTCTGTGAATTTACTCCCTATATATCCCCACTGTGTCTGTGTCTACTATTCTCATGTTTATATATTTTTGCTAAAATATCATTTTTTATTTGTATTTTTACTGCCGAAGCATCTAGTTTTTAACATATCTTAACACATAGATATAACAGTTTTCTCCAAATATAAAGCTAGTTGTCTCAACGTCATATACTGAGTAAGTTATTCTTTCCTACACTTTTCATTTGATATATAACAATGTATATTCAGTATGTCAAGAAATTTCAAATTTTCTGAGCAAATCAGAGGACTCCAGATGCTAGCGAGGATGTAGAGAAATAGGCACCCTCTTACACTCTTGGTGGGAATGTAAACTGGTACAGCCTCTCTGGAAAACAGTGTGGAGATTCCTCAAAAATTAACAATAGAACTCCCCTATGACCCAGCAATAGCACTGCTAGGAGTTTATCCAAGGAATACAGGAGTGCTGATGCATAGGAGCACGTGTACCCCAATGTTCATAGCAGCACTCTCAACAATAGCCAAAACATGGAAAGAGCCTAAGTGTCCATCAACTGACGAATGGATCAAGAAGATGTGGTTTATTGATACGATGGAATACTACATGGCAATTAGAAAGAATGAAATCTGGCCATGTATAGCAACATGGATGGACCTTGAGGGTGTTATGCTGGGATAAATAAGTCAGGCAGAGAAGGACAGCTACCATAGGTTTGCATGTATAGGAAGATTAGGAGGAACTTAACAGAGGACAGTGGGGGAGACAAATAGGGGGAAATAGTGGGGGAGAGAGACGGAGGCAAACCATGAGAGACTCTTGAATGCTGAGAACAAACTGAGGACTGATGGGTGTGGGGGGTTGGAAAAGGGGGTGATGGGCATGGAAGAGGGCACTTGTGGGGATGAGCACTGGGTGTTATATGGAAACCAACTTAACAATAAACTATTAAAAAAATAAAATTCAAAAAAAAAAAGAAATTTCAGATTTTCCACTGATTTCTTATTTCCTCTCTGCTAGAACTAGACAGACAACCCTTGTTTAAAATATAATTTTGACATCCACCTCTTACCAAAGGTGATTCTCATTTTCCTTTCCCATAATTTTATTATTTTTATTCACTTGTTTTTCCAGGTAAAATTTAAAGTAACTCTTAAGTGAAAAAAAATACACAGTGCTATGTTCCATGAGAATTGCATTGAAATTATGAATGCCTTTAGGGAGAGTGGACTTCTTTGTACTTTTAAGTATTCTAGTATTCTGACCATTAGTTTATCTTTTTTTTTTTAAGTCTTTTTAATGTTTATTTTATTTTTGAGAGAGAGACACAGTGTAAGCAGGGGAGGGGCAGAGAAATGGAGACAGAATCTAAGCAGGTTCCAATCTGTCAGCACCAAGCCTGATGCCAGGCTCAATTTCACGTACTGCGACATCATGACCTGAGCTGAAGTTGACACTTAACCAACTGAGCCAGTGAGATGCCCCATCCATTAATTTATCTTCTTGTAAGTACTTAGTATGTTTATGTTTTTTTCTTATAAGTCTTGCAGTTTTTTCCTAGATTTATAGGATTTTATTGTGGTCTAACTTTCTAATAATATTTGGTTAGATACTTAAAATTCTCCAACCTTAAAATTAAATACTTAAAACTAAAACTTAAAATTAACTAGCCTATTTTAAGAGTCCCTTCCTTCATCCTCAGTTTCAGAAAATTTTTGGTCATACTCCTCTATCATGTATTAGAAAATCTGAGAGTGAATAATATTCCTTCCCAACACAAATTTCATACAATATTTGCAAGTGAACTACTCTGCCCTCTGTCTCAGAGTTTCTCTTATTTCTGGGACCTGTTTTTTTCCAGCTTCCCAACAGACTCATGTCTTTTTTTTTTTTTTTTTGAGGCTGTTAACTTTGAATTGCTCCAAAGGGAACTGAGCAGCTAAAATGCATGCTATGGATAACCTGAACTTTATGTACTTTCCTGGAGTGAAGGAGAAGTAAATGGAAGAAAACTTGCACAATTTCAAATGTTTTCTTAGTTTTCAAACATCATGCAAAATTGTCTGGCCTGTACTGTTGGAGTGTTCCAGCAGTTAGATACTTTAGCCAAAACTTCAGATGTTATTTGGACTTTTGTAAGAAGCCATGAAAGAAATAGTAGCTTATCTTACCTTGTAAATTTAGTTTTCTAGCTTATGGAACAAAGAAAGAAACATATTAATTAATTAATTTTTTTAGTTGAAGAATTGACATACATTATTATATTATTTTCTGGTATACAGAGTACTATTTTGGTATTTATGTACATTACAAAATGGTGACCACAAGGTCTAGTTCCCATCTGACATCATACAAAGTTGCTGCAATAATACCATATTCCCTGTGCTGTACATTATATCCCTGTATTTTATTTTATAATGGAAGATTATATCTATTAATCCCCTTTACCTATTTCTTCCATCCCTCTACCACTCCCATTGGACAATCATCTATTTTTTCCTCTGTACTTACAAGTCTGTTTCTGTTTTGTTCTGTTTGTTCATTTGTTTTTTAGATTCCATGTATAAGTGAAGTCATACAGTATTTGTCTTTTTCTCACTTAGCATAATACCTTCTAGGTCCATCTATGTTGTTGCAAATTGCAAGATCTCATTCTCTTTTTAGGGCTAATACCCCACATTGTGGGTGTGTGAACTACTCTGCATAATATGGAGACAAACACACACACACCACAGCTTCTTTACACATGCATTTGCTGATGGATATTTAGGTTGCTTCCATAGCTCAGCTGCTCTACGTAGTGCTGCAACGAACATGAGATGGTGTATATGTCTTCTTACATTAGTGTTGTCTTTATTTTTTTTTCCAGATAAATACCTAGAAGCAGAATTGCTAGATCATATAGTTGTTCTGTTTTTAATTTTTTGAGGAATCTCCATGCTATTTTCCCATAGTGGCTCAACCAATGTACACTCCTACCAACATTGCCTGCAAGTTTCGTTTTCTCTGCATTCTCACAAACACTTGATGTCATTTTGATACTAGCCATTCTGAGAGATGCAAAGTGATATCTCATTCAGGTTTTGATTTGCATCCCTGGTGGTTAGCAGTGTTGAGTATTATTTTCATGTCTTGGTTGGCCATTTCCATGTCTTTTTTGGAAAAATGTCTACTCAAGTCTCCTTCCCATTTGTAAATCAAGCTTTTTCATTTGCTGTTGAGTTGTATGAGTTGTTTATATTAGTCTATTCAATAGGTTGCCTTTTTGTTTTGTTGGTTTCACTTGCTGTACAAAAGCTTTTTAGTTTGATGTAGTCCCACTTCCTTTTCTTCTGTTGTCCTTGCCTGAGGAGACAGATCCAAAAGATACTGCTAAGAGCAATGTCAAAGAGGTTATTCCTTGTGTTTTTTTCTAGGAGTTTTATCATTTCATGTTTTTAAGTCTTTAATCCACTTGGAATTAGTTTTTGTGTCTGGTCTAAGTGCTGGTACAGTTTAATTCTTTGGCATGTGGCTGCCCAGCTTTCCAACACCATTAAAGGCACTATCCATTCTCCATTATATACTCTTAATTCTTCGTCATAAATTTATCATATATGCATAGATATATTTCTAAGGTCTGTATTCTGTTCCACTGATCTATGTGTCTTTATGCCAGTACTTTATTATTTTGATTAATACAGCTTTGTAATATAGTTTGAAATCTGGGAAGGTGATGCCTCCAGTGTTGTTCTTTGTTAAAACTGCTTTGACTCTTTGGAGTCTTCTGTGGTCCATACAAAGTATAGAACTGTACTAGTTTATAAAAGCTTCCACTGGAATTTTGATAGGAATTGCACTGAATCTGTGGATTACTTTTTGTAGTGTGGACATTTTAACATTACCTCTTTCAATCCATGAACATAGTATTTCTTTCCATTTATTTATGTCATCTTCTTTTATCAGTGTATTATATTTTTTTCAAGTACAGCTCTTTGGCTTCCTTGGTTAAATTTATTCTTAGCTATCTTATTCTTTTTGATGCACTTGTATATGTGACTGTTTTCTTAATTTCTCTTTTTTTTAGTATATAAAATACAACACATTTCCATGTATTGATTTTATATCATGAAACTTTATTGGATTTATCAGTTTTAATATTTTTGGAGTGGAGGCTTTAGGGTTTTCTACATATAGTCTCATGCCATCTACAAATTGTGACAGTTTCACTTCTTCCTTTCCATTTTGGATGCCTTATATTCCCTTTCTTGCTTAACTGCTGTGGCAAAGGTTTCTAATACCATTTACAATAAAAGTGGCAAGAATGGACATCCCTGTGTTATTGATCTTAGAGGGAAAGATTTCAACTTTTCACAGATGAGTATGATGTTTACTATGGATTTCTCACTTATGGCCTTTATTATGTTTAGGTACATTCCCTCTAAACCTATTTTGTTGAGAGTTTTTATCATAAATAGATTTTGAATTTTATCAAAAGTTTTTCTTCTGCATCTATCAAGATGATTATATGATTTGTATTCTTCATTATATTTGTGTGGTTTATCATATTGACTTCTGGATGTTGAACTATGTTTGTATCACTGCTATAAACCCAACTTAATCATGTTGTTACCTCTTCAGTATATTGTTCAATTGGTTTACTAAGAGTCTATTGATAATTTTTCATTTATTTTCATCAGGAATATTAGCATATCATCTTTTTTTTGTGGTTTGTGTAGTATGTCTGATTTAGTATCAGGGTAATGCTGGCATCACAGAATACATTTGCAAGAAGTCCTTTCTCTTTTTTTGGAATAGAGAATAGTAGATATTTATTTTAAATGTTTGGTGGAATTCACCTGTGAAGTTGTCTGTCCTTGACTTTTGTTAGGAATGTTTTGATTACTGATTCTACTTCATGGTAGTAACTGGGATGCTCAGATTTATATTTCTCTTCAATTCAGTTTTGGAGGATTATACTTTTTTAGGAATTTCTTTCTTCTAGGATTTTGAACATGTTGATGTATAATTATAGTAGTTTTTTATGTTCCTTTGTATTTCTCAGGTATCAATTGTAACTTTACTTTTACTTCTGATTTCGAGTCTAGTCTTTTGTTTCCCTACTAAGCCTTGGTAAATGTAACCAAATTTGTTCATCTTTTCAAAGAACCAACTCTTAGTTTAATTAATTGTTTTCTAGTCTATTTCCTTCTTTCTACTGTTGAGCTTTGTTATTTTCTAGTACCTTTTGATATAAGAAAATAATCCTTAAGACTGTTTTTGCTGCACCCTCTAGATTTTGGAGCATTGTGTTTTCATTTTCATTTGTTTCAAGTTTTGATTTTCCCTTTGATTTCTTTATTGACCTGTTGGTTGAGTAGTGGCATATTGTTTAGTCTTCATGTGTTTGTGTTTTCTCCAGTTTTTTTTCTTTTCTCCTGTGTAGGATTTAACGGCTGGGGTGTTTGGTGTGGAGCTTAAGTCTCTCAGGGCTTATACAAAAGTTCTATACCATTGAGATCCTTTCTAACCATGGAGTGCCATGACTTGTTATGGGTTTTTTCCTTAGTTAGGCCATATCTCTGCCTCTTTTACACATCTCTATGGTGCCCCTGATTGTGGAGGCTCTGTTCAGCCAGTTTTTAGGTTCCCTTTAGTGGGGATTATTCCAAATGCAGTTGTAGATTGTTGTGTTTATGGAAGGTGAACTCAGGATCTTCCTACACAACATTTGAAGGACACTTCACAACTGTATATTTTTAAAGATCTTATCAGTGTTAAAATGTCCAAACCAAACATTAGGTCTTTTATTAAAAATTTTAACTCAGTTAATGTCTAATATGAAAAACAAGATGAAAGTCTCCAAAATAGAAACATCACTAAGACCTATGTCACCAAACAGGGGCTTGATTTAATGGTAAGTTCAGCTGTCTCAGAAATAGAACTTTAAAACAGTCAGTCATGAATTGCCTGATCAACACCAGTTAGATAACCTGCCTGATGGACCCCTACCACTTATTATAGGGAAAGATAACTCAATAACAACCCACTTTGTGCCTAGTGTAACCTCCTTGTTTCTGATTCCCTCTGCCTATAAAAGTCTTTCATTTTATACTGAATTTTCAGAGCTCCTTTCTATCTGCTAGATTGTATGCAACCTTATTCATGAGTTGTTGAATAAAGCCAATAAGATCTTTGAAATTTAGTCAGTTTAATTTTGTATTTTGTTTGGTGACAGTGATAGGATCCAAAGGAGGCTTCTGATGGCTTTGAGGACACAGTGAGAAACATAGGCCTTGGTCCCTTTGAACGTTTTGAGTATATTTTCTCACCATTTTGAGGGCTATGAGTAAGTTCTTCTTAGATCTAAGCTCTGTTCTTTTTTTGTATTGAACTCCCAGTCTAACTGGCTTTCCATTCTAGGGATAACAGGTCAATCTAGACTAATGGTAGTCTTTAATAGAGGACTAGTTCTTAGCCCTTGGTTAGTCCACAGGCCCAGTCCCTGGATTAGTGAGTCACCTTGAGCTGGCAGAGTTCTACCTAGAACCCAAGTGCTTAACCCTTGGTTAGTCTGCAATCAGCATCTGTTGGAGTCTCCTGGTTAACTCTGTAGCTGTGGTTTGGGAACTGCATTTTCTTGGCCAATTCATAGTACATTCTCTGGTTGCTATCAGTGTCCATAGTTGTGTTTATGTTATGTGCAGATTAGCAGGAACCCACAGTAACCAGGGAAAGGATTAATAAATCTATTAATGGTAATCTCAGAAGTCAAAGCTAAAAAAGCAAAACAAAAATAAAAACCCCAACTTGGTAGTTATAGATCAAGCACTTTAAAACTGTTAGAGTGCTCCCAATTCTAAGATATCTGTGGCACCAAACAATTCCAAACCAGTGGTACACCTCTCTTAAGTATTAGTTTGGCCTCTAGAGATTCAAGGCTTTACATAAAGAATAGCTAAATTTCAGCGAATAGAGTATGCACCTTTTGGCACAAATGCTACTTTATATCTCAGTACCATGGCCCTAGAAGGTGTAAGTATCTGTGAAAATGGCAAAATATGACTAAGACAGTTTAGAATTACAATGGTCATTTGGGGAATGTTCCAGGTAACAAGTGCACTTGAAAGCTAGGGCTCCCAAATCAAACACACAGAATGGAATATCTATTTTAATTGGCAGGCAGAAATCTCAAAGGCTTCAAGATTCCAAAATAACTTTATTGAAAGATTCACTGCAAGAGGCTAATGAAACATTTAAGACAAGAAGTAATTAAAAGGCTGGCATAATTGCTACTATTCCCCTCTACCCTCATTTACCTGAGTGCTCACAGTCTACTAATCCTCTGTCTGAATTGCCTTTCTACTGTGAAGATACTAAAAGACTATAAACAAAAAGATAATCAAGTTCTTAAAACACCCTATATCTATCCTCAGAGTAGAGCCCCATATGGACCAACCCAAGACTGATGGGACTCTGAGGGATTCTCTAGTAAACTGTTATTCATTATTACCTTAAAAAGCCAAGGAGAAACTAAAAATTAATAGGAAGCCACGCAAAATGTTTTAACCCCATTTACTCTGGAGCCTGCAGATAGGATCCTGGGAAGACCCACAGAAGCCAATGTGTGTAAGAATTCTTACCAAAATCATCTCTTCCATATTTCTAGTGTCCAGTCATGGAAGGAAGGTAAAATTTCATGTCCCTTCCTTTCCAAGTCCAGATCACTTAGTTACTTGTCCTTTTTCTCCTAAGGATAACTATTGCTGTCTTTTTGTCTTGTTTAGTGTCCTGGGTGATGGTGTGTTCATGGGTTCCAGAGCTGATGGACAAGAAAAAATTCTTCAAGACGTCTTTGGTACAAAAAGGTGATTTATTAAAGTATGGTGACAGGACCCATGGACAGGAAGAGCTGCACTGGGGCCATGACAGGTAATTCATTATATACCCTCAGGATGAGAGGGGGTCAGGGATAGAGTAAGTCTCTAAAGGAATTTTGGAAGCAAGGTTTCCACGTTTCTTGAAGGGCTAGCTTTTGCTAAGGAAATGCCACTTATTACCATTTAATTAAACCTCAGTCATGAGACCCTTCAGACGTATATCGGGAGGCCATAAGCTTGGAGTATGATTGCCAGCATATATCTTTGGGCAATTTAGGTAAAGGAAGTAGACTTACAGGATCCTCAAGGTTGGGGTAATGTTAAGCTAAGGTTCTCTTTTGCTCCCAGCAAAGTGTCATCCTTGAAACAGCTGAACTCCTAGAGGGAAGTGACTCTGCCAATCTCAAGGACATGTTGATGGGCTGTAGGCAGTAAGGTAATTTAATTTTTCATTTGCCTTAGTTTCCCACATTGCCATGGCAAGCACTTGAAGCCCTTTCCTTTGTTCTTGAGTAACCAGGGATTCAGAGGAATATCCCACCTATTCCACCTAGGGGGACAGGGCTGTGCCAGCCCATCATTTGCCTTCAGCTTGCCCCATGTTCTCCCATCACTGAGAACTTGGTTTGGCAACTGTTAGGTGTGGGATGGTCCTACCAAAATATGCTGGATAGAAATGTGGATTGCACTTCGTTTGCAGGTGGGGTCCTATTGACTGTTATCAGCTCTCAGGAAATTTGTTTAATTAGCTATTTGGGGGGACACCTGTTGGATTCATGGGGTTATTCAATACTGCTAGAAATATTTACTGTTTGTCCCAGCTGAAACCTGACAAGATATATACAAAGACTTTTTTAAAGGTAGATTTATGGCCAAATTGGGAGCTGATATTCAGAGCCCAATAGCTCTTTCTCAGGCTTTCCCAAAGCTAAGCTAAAACTATGTACCCACAGAGGAAGAATAACAGTCCAAATACCAGCAGCTCTAAATCTATAACATAGAAATCTTTGATTTCCATCTTTATTGAAGATCTTCCTGATATAAAGAAGCAAAATGAAGATAATGCAGTTGGGTGTATGGGCAAGTCCCTTAATGTCATTCAGGTTGTAACCCAATTCTTTAGGAATTAAAAATAACTGCCCTTGTGTTATAAACTTAGTGTTTACAAAAACAGAAATACACCACTAGAAGTAATTCAAAGGCCACCTATCTTTTTTACTAATCCCTAATCCTCCCCTATTCATCTCAAAGGGGCTGTAGATGTTGTGAAAGATCTGGATTTAGGGAACAAAAATCTTCTTGGTATAACTTGAATTCTTTCTCTGTGTTTTTTTGTGAAATAAATAGTGTGTTAGATTTACTCTAGGAGCCAAAGTAATTCTCACCAGAAAGGGAAAAAAAGGCTAATTGAAAACTAGGCCTATGAAAATCTTAAAATTATTTGCCACAAATATCAGTGAAAAATGTAAGCCATTTTAGCAGGTCATCTTATTTCATCTGCCAGAAACACAATGTGGATCTAAACTGTTCTTTTATAAACTGGAGAGCTTTGCATTATCATACCCATCTTATAGATAAAAGTTTAAAATAAAATCTGTAAAATGTTTGTGTCTGTCCATTTGTTTATATATGTCTATGTATGTATGTTACAGATGTGTGATTTTTTTT
This sequence comes from Proteles cristata cristata, assembly GCA_017311185.1. Lineage (NCBI taxonomy): Eukaryota > Metazoa > Chordata > Mammalia > Carnivora > Hyaenidae > Proteles > Proteles cristata. Next base: position 194,568 of record JAESUZ010003717.1, on the reverse strand, counting down.
TTTTACCTCTGGATAGTAATGCCAAAAGTAATTTTTAAGAACCTCTATTTAACTGATTTAAAAACAAACAAGTGCTGTATAAATCAAGTATACTCTCAGAAACAAAACTAACCCAAATGTTTTTAAAATCCATTTGATCTATGATAATCTGTAGTAATTTAAAGCTAATTTAAGTTTATTGGTTTAATTAAAACAGGCATGTCTTTAGAGCTATCAGTATTAGATATAATGTGGGCATATAGTTTTTATTAATCCTAGGTTTTGTTTTCTCTGTTACAGAAATTGTCAGCAAGAAAGATGAGATGATAGCTGTTTAATGTCTCAAAAATTTTTTGTAAGTAATATAAACATAGTTGTTAAGAACAGGTAAGTAGGTGTAAGATGTTAGATGTAAATATGTAAATAGATATTAATTCATAATGATCTGTGATCCTATTAATTAAATATTAAGATGTTTTGATGTTTTCCCCAAATCAGTATCTAAATAGAGCTTTTTTGACTTGAAACAAACTTTCCTATTTCCCAGAGTGTTTCAGAATCTCAAAGGATTTGCCTCCCACTTGGTAAGATATTAAACTAACTGGCATATTCTATATGTTAAATTATTTGGGAAGCATTATCAATAAAAAGTAATGCTAAATCTTCCTAGGTTATATTTGTATAGATGCATCTTACTACTATAAGTGTTTTAGAAATTACATGAAAGTCCTAGAAATCTGATATTGTCCTAGAATAATGTTATCAGTCATAATTCATTTATCTTTGAATTTCCTTGTTAATTCCTTTATAATGAACTCCCATAAGATCTGTAACCATTAGCATTTTTAAGTTTTTCTTGGACTTTACATAATTTTTTTATTCTGATGCTTTTGCAAAGGTTGGATTCATAGAAGGGATTCTACCAGATACTCTTAACCACTGACATTACTGCCAACTTACAAGGTGTCAAACCTCAGGTGCATACTTCACAACTGATGAAGGGTCTGCCTGACATCTGGTCCTGTGTAAAGATGGAGACTTCAAAATCAAATTGGCTATAAAGAGGAATAGCCAATATACTGCTGTTTTGGAGAAGTCTGAGCAATAGTGTTTCTTCCTGTCCTTCCCTCTCTGATGAAGGTCTTTATGACTATTTTGTCCACCTTTTGCCTTGGTCTGTCTTGGAAAGATAATGCTATTGTTCACATATTTCAGGTCATTACAAACAGGGGTAATCCAACCTCAAAACAACTGATAGGTTTGCCACCATGCTGATTATCTTATAATTCTACCAATCACAACCTTTTCCATGATTTCTAATACCTCAGTTTGTCTGGAACTCAGCCCCCTCTCTTTAATGTCAGACTCCCTAACCCTGGGGGTCTATTTCTCTGTCCTTGATTAACTTGGCATCTAGGCTCTGTCCAAAGAAAGGGACACAAAGCAAGGGTAACCAGAATAAAACTGCCTGTGATCTATAGACCTTTAAATGATATGGCCTCCATGACTGTCACTTTACAGCCCTAAACCACAAACACAAATGGGAAATATCAGGATGCATTCATAATTCAAAATTAGCTATTTTCGGCAAATCCTTACTTCTCTGTCTAGGAATGACTATCTTGAAGGCTACGATGAGAAATATCTTATGCTAAAGCAATAGCTTCCCAACAATAACATAACCCCTAGTCTCTCTGCCCCAAATTGTTCTGAATACTAAGGTAGCCCTTGATTATTTTTTAGTTGAGTAAGGAGATATTTGTGCTATGGTCAATGCCACTTGCCTCACTTGGATTGACCTCTCTAGGGAAGTTGAGACTCAGCTACACAGAGACCACTCAATAAGCCAGTTGGATTGGAAAAGTGAGTACTTTAATGAGGCTTTCTTTGACTTTGGCTCTGATTGGTTTGGGTCTTGGGGACCATGTCTCTGAAGTACCCTCTAGACACTGGGAATTACCCTACCTATAATAATCCTAGTAGCTGCACAGGTGTGCTATATTCTTTTGAAAGTCTTAAATGCATGTTCAGAGCCTTAACCACCAACCAAAAGATCTTCCTAAAACTAGAATATCAGAAAGTAATGAAGAAAATTACCAACTTAAAGAATGTGAACTAAACATCATAACATGAAAATATCCCCAAAGAGATTCAGCAAAAAACTGCAGGAACTCTGCAGCAATGACTTATATTTTGATCTCATTCTGAGAGTCTGATCAAAAGTATGGGGAAGGATTGTTAAAAACAAGATAACAGGGCCCAAAAGGAGTCACTTATATGAAGTCCTATATCACCATCTGAAGACTTGCAGTTTTGGCTCTCCAAGAAATGAAATCTTAATCAGGACCTGCGTGAGCAGCACCAGTTAGGTAATCTGCCCAGTAGATTCCAGCCATCCCCTAAAGGAAAGTACGCTTGCAATAACCAACTGGCTTTTTTTTTTTCCCCTAGTGTAACTTACTTGTTCCTGCTCCCATCTGCCTATAAAATTTATTTTGTACAGCTCCTCAGGGCTCCTTCCCATCTGCTAGATTGGATGCTGCTTGATTTGTGAATCATTGAACAAAGCCAGTAAGATTTTTAAAGTTTACTAATAATCCATGACGGAAAAGTACTATTCATTGACAAGGGGTCATGTTAGGAACAAAGACTCCTGATACTGTAAGTTTAAAGAAAATTTTATAATAAAATAACTGGTAATAGCTGTTTATTATGATGAATTCGAGTAATAAAGAAAATTTGTTTGGATTCTCTACTTTCAAAAGTAAGAACATATCTTTTTTAAGTTTCTATCTGATAGGTCCCTTTTTAAATTAGAGCTTAAAGACAACTATTTTAAAAGTTCATTTTCTAGGGGCGCCCGGGTGGCTTAGTCGGTTAAGCGTCCGACTTTCGCTTGGGTCATGATCTCGCGGTTCGTGGGTTCGAGCCCCGCGTCGGGCTCTGTGCTGACTACCAGCTCGGAGCCTGGAGCCTGTTTCAGTCTGTGACTCCCTCTCTCTCTGACCCTCCCCTGCTCATGCTGTCTCTCTCTCTCTCCTAGAAATAAATAAATAAAACATTAAAAAAAAAAAAGAAAAGTTCATTTTCTAAATATACTACACATTATATAAAAACATACATATTGGTATAATAAAGTATTTATCATTCTCAAGAAGTTTAAGGGGTTAGGTATATTACTTCCTTGGAGATAGACTATTCAACTTCCATAAATAAAAGCAACTTCAACTCTGAGGTCTGTGTATATAGAAAAATTGATTCATAATTATAAGTGAAATTTGTATATCATTAAACAATTTTCCAAAGAATTGGCTACTGTTGTAATGGCCTTGTTTACTTAAACAATTAAATTAGCATTTAATGAGAAAGAAAAGTTGTAGCAAATTAAAGACCAAAGTAAAAGACACACTGCATTCATTTCTTCAACAATTAATTGATAACTTGCTTACCATGGGTTATCTAACAATTAACTAGGGAAATATTTCTAGGAAATAGAAATCACTAATACAAATGTGTTCTTGATTTATTCTTTTCAAATCCATTTACCACATTATCCAGTCTGGCATAAGCAGAAAACCCCTATCAAAAATTAATATTCAAAGATGCCTCTAAGCCTTCTGGTTGGAAGCCCTAACTGTTTTTGGCAACATAAATTTTTAAAGGAATTTCTAAAGACACTTGTTAGCCATCACAAGCCTCAGAGTTATAACAAGGAGAATAAAGAGTTTTCTAGATGTTGATCTATGTGTTGTAGACTGGCAGCTTTCAGTACATTCTCAACCGGTGGGACTGCTGATGTACTAATGCTTGTACACCCATGGCCATGACCCTGCATGGTGATAGGTATCATATCTACACACCACCAGGAAAGCCTATTGCAAGTGACTGTGAGAGAAATCATTAACCTTGACTTCTATTTCATATTTTAAAAGTCATTTATAAATTTTTAATTTGATCTTTTAACGGTGTGACCCAAACTGGGTCACTGTACGTATCATTACACAATGACTGAGGATTGCTAAAGTAGAACTTACCTTTGTAACTCCTTTGAGGGTGATCCACGATGTCTATCTAGCTCTTCAACTAAAATTTTAAGGCTCATCCAATTGTTGAGGTATTTAGTGTCATCAATATAACATTTGACTATTCTACCATTAGTGGGGCCAGGAAACATTGGTGTGGCATAAATAAAATATCTATATCAGAGTTTTTCAACTTCATCATCATTGTTATTTGGAGCAGGGTAGTTACTTTCTTGTGCAGCGTTCTCTCATGTGTTGTGGCTTATTTGGCAGCATGGTTTCTACCCACTAAACACCAATGGCAGCCCTTGAGTATGACAACCAAAGTATCTCCAGACATTGCCAAACAGTCCCTACTTGAGAACCAAGTATGCACCATCTAGATGCACTTTGTGTGGTATTGTAAGCACAGTACTGGGAACGAGTTACACTGACTTCCTCTTATTTAACAAGTCATGTACTTACATAATCAATTCTGGTCCTACTCAAGTTTTTATTTGAAAGAAAAGGGAATTTTCATACATGAAAAATCACCTGAAGGAAGCATATTTTTCTCTTTCTCAGGGATAGCCTAATCAGATATTTGACAAAGAAATTTATAGGTTGCTAAAAATTTGTATCTCATTTTTTAGAAACAAATTCAATCTATTTGTCTGAATGAGGCAGCATTAATCACCAAGAAAATGTTTTTACATATGCAAGATACCCTTATTCTGGGTTTTTGGAATACAACAGTCTCTAGTGTTCTCCAGGAAAACAAGTCTGGGGTTGACTCATAGTTCATCTGTTTATGATACTGTCTTCATCTGGGCAGACAGTAGAGAGAAATTACATGAGTTCTATTAAGGCTTAAACACTACCCATCTATCCCAATAGAACAGTCACAAAAAAAGATAATTTTTCTCAGGATCACCATTACCTCCAGTCTGTGTGAAATTATTACCTCCATCTACAGGAAACCAATGGACCATTTTAACTATTTATTCCACTCAAGTTGTCAAACTAAAACAAAGTGAAAATGCCAATAATTTACAGCTAGGCCTTAACACGCTTCTAGCACATCACAGATAAAAACGTAGACAGCTTTCTTCAGTAAGAGAAAAATAGCTAGCCAGACCAGGGTAGACCAAAATCTATGTGGACAAGCCCTCACCAAAAGGAATTCACATTTAGGCTTTCATTAAATAGATATTTTCCATCACCTTTCATGCTGTTAAGACTTGACAATACTAATCTTTTATTTCTGCACCACGAAGAGTCTAGCACTGGGTCTGGCACTGAAAAAGTATAGGCAACAAAATGTTAATTGAAGACATGGATCAATAATAGCTCATTATGTTTTTATCAGATAAGACTGTGCCTCTAATTGCACAGCAATGTGACTTGTATGTAGTGAGGTAAGGAAAACAAAATACATACTGAGATTTTTTTAGTGTCAAAATTCTAAATAAATTGACATTTATCAAAATATGCATGTGCTTTATAGAACTGCATAAAGTATAAAAATGTTTGTAAGCAGAAACACAGGTGAGACAAACTACAGAATGATTCAAAATGGTTTAAAAACATATCTTAAATATCTTTTAATAAAAACAATTTAAACATAACAGGCCTGTATAACACTTGTAAAATATAAAAATCGGTGTTAAGAAATTCTAGTCTTAATTCTCATAATTTTTTCCCAGATATAATACAGTTTATTAGCTTACTTTACATAGAAATTGTTGCAGTCAGATCACATAATCCAATAAATATATCTTACTCTTTAACAATATATTGTGAACATTGCTAATGTCTTAAATGTTCACACACATTCTTTTCAAGGGTTAAGATTTCACTAACATGCTCATACTGAGAATGGCATAATTGTATCCCTAGTACTGGCTATTTAGGGTATTTCAGTATTTTATAGTTTAAAAAATATAATTGCTAACGATAACCTTATTTAGAAATAAAGCCATTGCTGATGTAATAAGATGAAGTCATACTGGAATAGTGTGGGCCCTCACACCAATATGACTGGTGTCCTTATTAAAAGGGAGAAAACTGGATGCAAAGACACATGGAGGAAAGATGATGTCAGTAGTCACAGGAAGACAGACATCCATAAGCTTAGGAGAGAATCCTGGAACAGACCCTCCCTCTCAGCCTCAGAAGGAATCAACCTTACTGACACCTTGATTTTGGACTTGCAGCCTCCTATGGACTCCTCTACCAAATTAATACCCCAACCAATACAGCAGAAAAATTCTCCCTACACAAAACTCCCTCTGCCTAGCCAGTCCAAACATACCTTGACTAACACTTAAAACAGTTTTATCAAGACTTTTTAATCTTTTACTGCCTTTCATTTCCTGTTCAGTGTATATCCATCTCTACTTTCTTCTAGCCCTTAGTCTTTGTAGAGGGCACTTTTTTTTTTAAACTTACTTTCCAGTGGTCTTGACAATTAATAATAACTGTAGCTATTATTGGATGGTTTCTGTGTTCAGGCTTCATGCCAAATTAAACTCTTTACATTAATTATCTCCTTTATTGCCATGTTAATGGACTCATGGACATGAAGTAATATCTCTATCCTCCTTTTGTTTTGGTTTCTCATAGAGGTGGTGTCCTGTGCATTTTAGGCATCCATTATACGTTGACAATTTTGCTAACCTGGCATAAACCTTGAAACATGATTGTGTCCCTATGCGGAGTTATAACCAACTGTTCCCTAACTACTGTAGTTTTCACAAAAGCAGCTAAGAATGGGCATTTGGATGGCATTTATTCCAGGAATTGCAGTTTTCTTTGAATTTAATTCAATTCGAATTTCTCTCAAATTTTTCCAGTATATCAATTCATTGAGTAAATTCTCCCTGCTCTCTCCATGAATTCTAAGCCATCAAACCTAACTGTTCAGATGGTCGGAAAGCCAAATAGGATGCAAATAGAGGCAAAGATAGTTACACTGAAATCTGAGGGAAGAGCAAGCAGCAGCTGTTGAGGGCTGAGGAGAGAGGCTGGTGTCAGTCAGCCAGGGTGGCAAGGAGTGGGGTGTGGGGGAGATGGCTGGGCAGTAAGTGCAGCAAATGGGGCTGGGTTGGATAGACCAGGGCAGACCTGAGAGACAGGACTGACAGAGCAGGGTCTGGGAACAGGGGCAGTGGGGAGGAGTTTGTGGCAAGGCAAGGTGGGCTGGTGTCAAGAGCAGAAAGGGAAGTTAATCAGAGGAGAACAGGCTGACAGCAGCCTTGGATTTTTGTCATTTAGGTTACAGCTGCTGGCTAATGCAGGGCTTGTTTGGGGGAGACAGCTGTCAAAGCCTGATGTTAGCAAACCCCCTGCATAAGCACTATGCAAACACAGCCAGAGTTGAGTCTGACAAGAACAGAGTTGGTTTTTTCTATTTTGCTCATAATAATATGTTTCTTGGATTTTACACTTTGAATTCTATAAGAGACCACCTAAGAAATGTGTGCTCTCAGATTTATAGGCGGGAAAAGATGCAAAAGGCCTAAAGAACTCTTGTGTTTTAAATAGGGTGAAGTTCTGAAGAGGGTGGGACCAGGCATTTGTTAATTCAAGCCAAGGTGTTTTCTGTCTAGAGTGTCTGGCCTCAGTTCAGTTCATGCTTTGTAAGATTCTGCACAATTCTGATGAATGGGGTTATTCCCAAACCACCAATCAATTCTCAGACACTAGCTGAGTGTCTTACAATTCAACTCAAATGTGACGCCATCTACCCAGAGATAGCATCGGATCCCACAGGCTAAAGGCTCAATCCCATAAGACTGTCTCAAGACCAGGTAGTCTCCTATTACTTCTGACCAACTGGCTGTAGATCAGAGATTCCAACAACTCCCTCCTGTGGTTTGGTTAATTTAGAATAGCTTACATACCTGAGGGAACTCATTTACACACTAGATTACTAGTTTATGACAAAGGATATAAAGGGTAAGAATCAACATCTAGATAGAGTTATATAAGAAGTTTCCAGCAAAGGAGCTTCTGTCCTTGTGAAGTTGGGGGCCCAGCACATTGAAATGTGGAAGCATCTTGGTTCAACAACTTGGCCAGTCTCCAAATCCCTTCCTTTTGGTTTTGTATGGAATCTTCATTACTTAGGCATGATTGATTGGATCACTGGCCATCGGTAATTGATTCAACCTCTAGCTCCCTCCTCTTCCTGGAAATCAAGGGGTAGGACTGAAAGTTCCAACCTTTAATGGTGATTGGTTCCCCTGGCAACCAGCCCCCATCCTTAGTTGCTTTTCAAAATGTACCTCATTGACATAACAGAAGACACGTGTTTGGCTCTTTTCACGTAGGAAACTCTAAGGGTTTTGGTAGGGTTGTGCTACGAACAGAGATGAAGACCAAATATATCTTTTTAAACTTTTTATTAGAGAGAAAGAGAGAGTGCATGAGTCTCAGAGAGTGTGGGAGAGGAGCAGCGGGAGAGTGGGTTAGAATCTTAAGCAGGTTCCATCCAAGCCCAGCTCGGGGTCTAATCCTGGGCTTGATCCCACAATCCTCAGATCATGATCTGAATTGAAATCAAGAGTGGGATGCTCAAACAACTGAGCCACTCAGGCACCCCTAAATATGTATTTCTTAATATAAATTACAATATCATACTCTTTCAGCCTAAAATGTTTAATGTTGCTTTCTGGTTTCATTTTTCCTGCTAGGAAAACTACTAATGTGTTTTTTGAAGAGTGATATGGATGTCTGATGCCTTCATAGAGACCTTGTCTGTCTACTGCAAAAGCCCTAGTGTCCTGTTATGTACAGTATAAAATGCCTTTTTTTTTTTTTTAATGCAGGAGGCTCAGTATTGAATTTGTTTAAACTGCAACTGACAGCAGCAGCCATAATTCTGTGTGTATTTCTTCGGGGATTGCATTAATTATATTCATAACTGTCTAGCAGTAAAAGATTATGTGCTTGCATTTTTCTAGTTTGAAGCTCACTCGTCTCGTATTCTGGCAGTGCTGCCTACGCTTGCCCCTGCCGCAATGCACTTCCCATTTCTTCTCCATCCACACTCAATCAAAAACCGAACATCTGCAAAATGTTAGCCACATTTATTTACCTAACAGGTATTTATCTTGCATCCCTTCCTTTTATTCAACAAGGATTTTCTGCTAACTTAGGTATGTAGAAAAAAATGTTATTATGAACAGCTGTTTCTGGCAGATCATGCATCTAATTTATTCTTTCAATCACAATGCACTGAATGCTCTTTTTTGGTACCAGGTGCTATGTTAGATGCAAGTAATAGGGAGGTGAACAAAAACACTTTGAATGGCACTGGGATGGGACTATCATCTAGGGATAACAGCTGTAGACTTGAGAGTCCCCTCAGTACGACAGGGAAAAGATGGGATAAAATAGGCAGAGAGGGAAAGATTAGGACTTGAGGTCCCTGGGTAGGGAAAATCACTTATTTTGGAACAATACTGGGAGTGTCTGACCATAGCAAAGCCCCTTAGGCTTAAGGTTCCTCTTAAGAATGTAAAACACCACCTACTCCTCTCAGGTTCCCCTCAGGAATTTGACAAAAGACCTAAGTAGTAGACCATGAAAGTATGACCCACAGGCAAGAGTGTGGCCATAGATCACCACTCACACAATGGAAACAAACTAATCAAAAAGGAATGACCTAGCCAATAAGGATAGAACCTGCGAGGAAACAAGAGAGAAGGATTGGGGCTGACCAAAACCCCATAAAGCAGAGTCCCTTACCTATGTCCATGGGCATTCACTTTTGAAGGACCTCTCTCTGTCAAGAGAGCTTTCATACTATTCTTATATTCTGATCTTATACTCTAATAAGCCTTTGCCTGCTGCTCATTTTATTTTGTGTCTACCTCATCTTTCTTCAAAGTGGCAAGACACCAAACCCTGGGTATTGAGGTAAAAAAATCCTGCAACACCAGGATTCCTGTCAGTTTAAACTACTGCATCATCACCCATGGCAGGACTTCCAAAGTCATTCAAGTTTATCAACAAGTCTCTGGGGAGCTTTGTAATTGCCACTGGAAATGCCAGCAGTGGTATATCCAAAGTGTGGGGCTAGACTTTCCCAGTCAGTGTCTTGTATATGCAATGTGATCTGCTGGCATCTTGTATGCAATCAAATCCAGACACACTGCATTTCTTAATTAATCAGTAGCTATATAATCCTTTTCCTTAAAAAAAATTTAATGATTAATTTTGAGAGAGCGTGCGCATACGTGCGTGAGCAGGGGAGGGGCAGAGAGAGGGAGACAGAGGATCTGAAGCGGGCTCCACACTGACCACAGAGAGCCTGGCATGGGTGGGGCCCCAATTCATGACCTGAGCCAAAGTCTGAGGCTTAACCAACTGAACCAGCAGGAATCTCTACACAATCCTTTTCCTGTAAGACAAAGAATGTACTCACAGAGGCTTATTTTCCCGAAGAATTTGTATGGGATTGAAATGCCCAGAATTCGAGAGAACCCCAAAATCAGACCACCAGAGACCAGAGTCAAAGCCAAGCGGCAAGGGTTGTTTATTCGCAGGTTCGAACCCGGTCCTCCGCGCACTCGTTGCCGGTGCCGCTAAGAGGCCCTGAACAAAGCCTTTGCAAGCCTTTTTATAGACAAAAGTAAACAAGTCATGGGGAGGGACAGGAGATTTCCATGGTTACAAGTTTGCCATTGGTTAACATTCAAATATGAACATTTACCGTATTTGATTGGTTTCCGCCATCAGGTTTTTGGCGGGATCCAATTACAACATCTAGGATACCTTTGAATTCAGCCTATCCGAGAGCGAGTCCAAAGTCTTGTTTGGTGACTAACAGGTTAACATCTCTTTCTCCAGGCCCTTCCCTCAGCAAGGTGGGGGGTGGCTGCTGGCCTTTCCTGATTGGGTGTTGCCAGGGTAGTGCGGTGGAGTGACAGAGGGAACATGAAGCTAGTCGCTTGGGCAATCCGGTGGCGGGAAAGCAAGCCTTAAGCATTGTTATAGAAGCAGAAAGAGCTGGTTAGGTAACGGCTTCCCGTAGCGCGGGCATTTGCCCAGAAGCGGAAAAGCTGGTTAAGTTTTTGGTTTAGTTTATCTAGGCCCCTCAGGATCAGGGTTGTATTTCAAAACTTATACTTTGGTTTAACACTTGATAATGCTGTGATCTTCACAGGAAAGCTTGTGTTGTCTTAATACCCAGCAGGCATGACATTTGACTATAATTCTCTGTAATCTTAGATGAATTTACTGGGAAGCTGTGCTCATTTGACTGTTTAGTTCTATGTAGCTGGAGGGCTGGGTCTTCACCAGGGATTGATGGAATCCTCCTTCCTATCAATCCCATTGAGTGCCAAATAGCCCACCCTCCCTCTCACAGTGGCACAGTCCCTTTTGTGTGCAAGGCACTGGGGATAGAAAACTGGGTAAGACACAGCTCTGTCTACTATAATAGGAGGACCCAGAAGAATGCACCTCACTTTCACATAACATAAAATTCAAAAAATTACAAATAATAGCAAAGTTCTGAGTACTAGGACTTCAGGATGAGATGGGGCTTAGTGATAGGAAAACCTGGACAGATTAATGTCTAGATATTATTTTATGATATAAAACACAGTTTTATACTTACTGTGAATATGAAGCCAGGTTCAAAACAGACATTACAACAAAGAATATAGTAAAGTGGTAGAGGGCTCATGAAAGAAGTCTATCAAGGTTTAGTGTGCTGGTGAACACAAAGGAGGGAGTGATCAGCTCTCACAGAGAGACTTCTCAGAGAAGACTTACCTGAGCTGAGTCTTGTGAGATTAGTTGTAGACAAAGGAGTAATTTTAGGTAAAAGGAAGAGCATGGAAAGAGACCAAGGGAAAGCATTTAGGAATGAGGTGCTGTGGTATGCTTACATAACTCCATGTTGTTTATTGATATCGATTACAGATAGAGGATAGGTTTCGAGAAAGATGATGGAGGCAGAGCCAAGATCATGGAGTATTTTGTACATAAGAGTGCACAAAGGAATCTGGTGTCAAACATATATAAATAACAAATCTTACTTTCCATCAAGGCTGTACTAACAATTAAAAAATATAATCATGGGGGAAATAGGGATTAAGGAGGACACTTGTGATGAGCACTGGGTTTTGTATGGAAGTGTTGAATCACTAACCTATACATCTGAAACTGTTATGCCTGAATCGCGAGTCCCCTGAGAACTCCAAGGAGCCGACACTGATGCAAGTACTTAAGGGTGTTTTATTACAAGCTCAAGCAGGGGCTCATCCGTTAACCGGTGCAGTGGCAGCAGGGTGAAGCCCCGAACAGTAGTGAGCAGGGTTTTTATAGGGTAAGGGATGGGGGTGTTACGGTGCACACGTTGTACGTTTTGCATCATCACATAAGCACTAATCATAATTGTACAGTACCCATGGTAACAGTTTTGACCATTCAGTATCTGTGAGGCATACGTTACTTTTGGCAGGAACCAGTTATGACCTTTAAGAATCCTTTGAAAATGACCAATTATGAGGTGAGTTCAAAGGGTCTATGTGGGGTTTAGGCAAGTGGTGAGCAATTGGCTAGTTTGTACAAAGTAACTACCTGCAGTATCCAGCCCTGACTCAGACCACAGGAATGTTACACATTTCTTTTGATTGGCCAGTCTGAGAGTGGTCCGAGGGTAGCTTCAGCTGAAGCTTTTCCTGGGACTGGGGCTACGTGCAGCCTGAGGTTGCTCTTAATGCAGGACTTAATTTCAGGCTCCTCAAAACTAATGTTACAGTATATGTTAACTGGAGTTTAAACAAAAACTAAAAATAAAATAAAATGAATCATGATGTACATGTAATAAAGAGAAGTGTAAGATTGTCAACACAGCTTCTCAGACCTTTCTTGCTGAGTTGGGATGTACTCTGGTCCAGTGCAATATATGAGACCATTAAGTAATGTATGTGACTACATTATTTACATGAAAAGATGCTGCTCCATAGTCACAATTTCAATTTTATACTCACATAGTTACACTTTACATGATATTTTCTAGAAAGCCATGTTCCATAAATCCATAGTATTCTAGGTTTGTTTACCATAAGCATTCCTAAACAGATTGGGAACATCTTCTAAAAGCATTCCACTAACTCCTTCCACTAGCAAATGACATTATTATACTTGCCATGGAGTCTATTACTATATTTTCAGAAGAAAACTATTTTCTCTCCTTCCTGGGCAATTACCTGCCCAAACTCCCCACCCAGGAGAGAGAGAGAGAATGTTTCTCAGTTTGCATTTAAACTACCATAAAAGCTGGTGTCATTTATAATGGAGTGTGAAGACCATGCGAATTAACTGGTTCACCACATGAAATGCATATATCTGAGCAGTCACCAGGACCTAAGGAATCAACTTTCTAAGATGCTCACAAAAGATTCAAGAGGGTAACATAGAAAGATCCTGAACTCAACTCTTCCCACAGTCATAGTGAATCTACAGCTACATATGGAATGACTTCCTCTGGAAAAAAAAAAACTAAAAACATGAGTAAACCAACACAAAAACAAAACCAAAAAATACCAAACAAACACAGTCAAATGCGTTGAAGAGGCTGGGACACAGCCTCATCATAGATCACCTCCCAGCTGTGTGATCCACAAGAGGGAGGGAACTCATAATCCAAAGCTTCTTCCTACGAAGTGAAGGTTTTCAACCCCACACTGGGAATCCCAACTTTTAAGACCTGCACCTGACTCATCCCAGGGACTCACTCACCCCAGGTACCCACTCACCCCAGGGACCATCACAAAGGAAGCCCGTTGAGAGAACACAGATTTTATGTGAAAGAGGCTTATTTGCATATGTTAAACTGTCAATGAAAGGGCTAGGCATCTAAACAACCATCTAGAAGCCAGCTGACATACTCTTTGGGGTTGGAGGCTGGTGGGTGCTATCTTTGCCTTCATTTATTTTCTTTTTTCAAAACCTTAGATCTATTTTTTCTTCCTGGTGGCCATCATCTTTATGGCCACTTCACTTCTCTTTTTTTGTTTTCTTTCCAAGGAACATTATCTTTACACTTCCTCTCTACCTTGCTCAAGCCAACAGGCCTCCATCTGCAATGCACTCTCCCACAGCTGCAATTAAGAATACCAGTATCTCCTGGGGCACCTGGGTGGCTTAGTCGGTTAAGCGTCCGACTTTCGCTTGGGTCATGATCTCGCGGTTCGTGGGTTCGAGCCCCGCGTCGGGCTCTGTGCTGACTGCAAGCTCAGAGCCTGGAGCCTGTTTCAGTCTGTGACTCCCTCTCTCTCTGACCCTCCCCTGCTCACACTGTCTCTCTCTCTCTGTCTCCTAGAAATAAATAAACATTAAAAAAAAAAAAAAAAGAATACCAGTATCTCCTGAAAAAAACTTTCATACACATTTACTTCCTGTTTTTATGACTGGTGCCCCACATTTGTAGGTACCATCTGCGGGATGACCCTTGATCACCTGGCCCCTGAAACCAGAGTAGCTTGCATTCCTGGAGCCTATGGAACCAAAACAGAGTTCTGGGCAGACTACACCAGCCCTTCCCCACCCCAGGGCACTGCACAGACAGTAGACTGAAACACACATTCAGTCTTTCAAAGGGCTTATGTGCTTGTCCAGGAGCAGTGGCCTGAGGGCAGGCTTCTGGTACAGCAAACATCTAAGGGCCTACAGAGGATCTCTCAGGGAATGGAGGCTGATAGACAAAAATCTTTGTGCTCTCCCTCTGCCTCACCAGTATCTCCTAGGAAAAATCTTATACCCTTGCTTCTTTGCAGGTCCAGTTTTTGTACAGTTTACCTCTAGATCACTTGACTATAGTGGCCAGTGGAAATTATGCTCACAGTTCTCATAGGACTACAACCAATACTTTCTTAAACAGCTACTACCCTCAGGGCACAGTAAGATGCAACAGATCCAGTAGCTCAATTTTTCTGTAAAAGAAGACAATAGTTTATCATCAAAGCTATTGCCTGAGGAGAAAGCTTCTAATTATACACCCCAAGGGCTGACTGTGATCCTTTCAAGCGACCTGAGAGGATGAATCTTATCTTTGTGCTCTCCCTCTACAATGCTCCAGGACACCACTATCTCTTGGAGGGGAACTCTTACACTTATCTGCAACCCCAATTTTACTGACAGCTGCGCAGGAGATACCTCCAGATTGCCTGGCTCTGAGCGCCTATGAAACTACACTGTAGTCTCACAGGACTAGAGATATTTGTATACTTTAAAAATGCTGTCTGAGGTGTGGCTTCTAATGAGTCTCAGTCTAGGTGCTGACTGACATCCTCCTGTGTGGGGCATGGACAGGTTTCAGCGTACCCTCAACTACTGGGAGCCACTAAAAATAAAACAGGTTGCTTAGAAAATCACAAGGATGAGAGACTACCAAGAGATAGGTCATTTATAAATGAAACAATAGTCATTACAACTGACAGTACAGAAATACACAGGACTATGAGAGACTACTGTGAACAACGATACACCAAGTAGACTACTTACAGAACATAAGTGAATTCCTAAAAATGTACAACCTACCAAGAATGAATTATTTAAAAAAATAGAATATCTGAACAGATCAATTTCTAGGAAAGATGTTGCATCAATAATCAAAAACATACCAACAAACAAAAGTCTGGGACTATAAAACTTCAGCTTTATAGAAGTTCTATAAGAAGTTCTATAAGAAGACTTAATAGAAGTCAATTCTATTAAACATTCAAAGGATTCCTGGGGCGCCTGGGTGGCTTAGTCGGTTAAGCGTCCGACTTTCGCTTGGGTCATGATCTCGCGGTACGTGGGTTCGAGCCCCGCGTCGGGCTCTGTGCTGACCGCCAGCTCGGAGCCTGGAGCCTGTTTCAGCCTGTGACTCCCTCTCTCTCTGACCCTCCCCTGCTCACGCTATCTCTCTCTCTCTCCTAAAAATAAATAAAACATTAAAAAAAAATTCAAAGGATTCACAATAATCCTTCTCTAATTTACCACGACCGCCCCCCCATAAAAAAGATGAGGAAACATTTCCAAACTCATTTTATGAGGTCAGAATTACCCTGACACCAAAAACATACAAGGATGCCACAGGCAAAGAAAACCACAGGGTAGTATCTCGTTCAATATTTGCAAATCAATAAATATGATGTACCACATTCACAAAATCAAAGATAAAAATCTTATCAAGAGATGCAGAAAAAACTTGTGACAAAATTCGTCATCTGTTCATGATAAAGACTCTCAACAGAGGGTAGAGAGAGAATATATTTTAAATAACAAAGGCCAGGGGCACCTGGGTGGCTCAGTTGGTCAAGTGTCTGACTTCGGCTCAGGCCATGATCTCATGGTTTGTGAGTTCAAGCCCAGCATTGGGCTCTGTGCTGAGAGCTCGGAGCCTGGAGCCTGCTTCAGATTCTCTCTCTCAGTCTCCCTCTCTCTGTTCCTCCCCCACTCACACTCTGCACCTCTCTCTCTCTCTCAAAAATAGACATTGAAAAAAAATTTAATAATAAAGGCCATAAGCTTACATCATACTCAATGATAAAAATCTGAAAGCTTTTCCTCTAAGATAAGGAACAAAATAAGAATGTCCACTTTCATCAGTTTCACTCAACACACTTTTGGAAGTCCTAGCCAGAATAATTAGTCAAGAAAAAGAAGTAAAATGTATCCACATTGGAAAGGAAGAAGTAAAATTTTCACAATTCATAGATGACATATACTATATTTCTAAAACCTTAAAGACTGCACTAAAAATATTTTAACAAATTCAATAAAACTGCAGACTACAAAATCAACATACAAAAATCTGTTGCATTCTATACACTAATAATAAGCTATCAAAAAGAAAAATTATAATCTCATTTACAATGCATCAAGAAGAATAAGATACCTAGTAACAGATTTTTTTTTCCATTTTAGGCCTTAACTTTAACATAATGTCAAGGTTTGAACTCTTACACTTGAAAGAATAAAACATAAAAGTTACTGATTCATGGCACTGATATAAAGCCACATAATGGTTTTACAGAATATGTTCATCTAGAGGTAAAACACCTATACACTGAAAACTGTAATGATGATTGAAGAAATCAAAAAAGACACAAATAAATAGAAAAATATTCTATACTCATGGATTGGAATAATTAATGTTAAAAAGTCCATACTACTCAAAGCAATCAAAGATTCAGTACAATCCCTATTAATTTCCAATGTCACTTTTTACTGAAATAGAACAAACAACTTTAAAGTTTGTATGAAACTACAAAAGACCCCAAATACCCAAATCAATCCTGAGAAATAACAAAGTTGGAGGCCTCATGGTCCTTGGTTTCAGACTATAATACAAAGCTATAGTTATCAAAACAGTATGGTATTGGCATAAAAACAGACACGCAGAGATCAATGGAACTGAAGAGAGAACCCAGAAAAAAACGAACACATATATGGCCAATTAATTTATGAAAAAGGAGGCAAGAATATACAATAAGAAAAGGATAATGTCTTCTACAAATGGTGTTGTGAAAATTGGACAGTCACATGCAGAAAAGTGAAACTGGATCACTGTCTTAGACCATGTACAAAGATGACTCAAAATGGATTAAAGTTTTGATTATAAGACCTGAAACCATAAAACTCACAGAAGAAAACATACGTGGTAAACAACTTGGCACTGGCCTTTGCAACAGTATTTTGGATCTGACAACAAAAGCAAATGCAACAGAGATGCCTGGGTGTCTCAGTCAGTTGCGTCCAACTCTTGATTTCAGCTCAGGTCATGACTGCACCTTTTATAAGATTAAGCCCCGTGTTGGGCTCTGTGCTGACAGTGTGGAGCCTGCTTGGGATTCTCTCTCTCCACCCCTCCCAGCTCATGTTTGCCCTCTCCCTCCTTCCTTCCCTCCTTCTCTCTCAAAATAAATAAATAAACAATAAAAAAAGTCAAGGCAACAAAAGCAAAAACAAACAAGTGAGACCACCCCAAATTAAAAAGCTTCTTCACAGCAACAAAATATGAAACCAACAAAATGAAAATGCAATGTACTAAATGTGAGACAAATTTGCAAGGATCTAAGTAGACATTTTCTCAAAGATGATATAGATTGTCAATAGGTACATGAAAAATTGCTCAAAATAGTAATTATCTAGTAAATGCAAATCAAAACAATGATATAATACCTCATACCTGTTGAAGTGACTAAGACAAAAAGACAAGAAATAACAAGTATTGACAAGTATGAGGATAACAAGCAACATTTATGACTATTAGTGACAATGTAAATTGATGAAGCCAGTAGAGAAAAGAGTATGAAAGCACCTCAAAAAAAACTGAAACAGAAATGCCATACAATACAATTCTGCTTGGTGGTAGTTACCTTAGAAAAACAAAAGCTATAACTTAAAATGCTATCTATATTCCCATATTCGTTGTAGCATTATTTATAACAGCCAAGTTATGGAAACAGCCTAAGTGTCCATCAATGAATGAATAAAGAAAATGTGGTATATATGTTTATATACACACACATATACACAATGGGGTTTTAATTCAGCAGTAAAAAAGAACGATATCATGCGATTTGTAACAACATGGATGAGCCTTGTAAACACTGTGCTAAGTAAAATAAGTCATACAAAAAAATAAACTGTATGACTCTATTTGTATGTGGAATATATGTATATATATATATATATATATATATATTACCAAGCTCATAGATACAGAGAAAAATTGGTGGTTGGCAGGGCAGTGGGGTAGAGTGTGGGTAAAAGAGTTAAAGGTGGTAAAATGATATAAAATTGCTGTTATAAGATTAAAAAAAGTCATGGGAAAGCAATATGCAGCATGGTGAGAATAGTTACTAATACTCTATTTCATATATGAAAGTTGCTAAGAGAATAGATCTTAGAAGTTCTCATCATAACTGTATATTGATACATCGAGGGTCTTTTTTTGGTTGTAAGTATCAGAAATAAGTTCTACTTAAAATGAAGATGAATGTGTTAAAGTAAATTGGGTATGTCATCAAATCTGAGAAAGGATAGAAATGTAGCCAGTATCAAGAAACAGGGTAGGAGAAATTGTGGAAAAGTTTTTTATGGATTATCCTGAATGTTTATTTTCCAAACATTTTCTCTTTTTATTTTATTTTATTTTTTATCTTATATTTATTTTATTTTTTTAAATTTTATTTTATATTTTTTATTTTAGAGAGAAAATGTGAATGGGGGAGAGGGGCAAAGAGAGAGAAAGACTCCTAAGCAGGCTCCATGTCACCTATAGAGCCTGCCACAGTGCTCGATCTCATCACCCTGGGATTGTGACCTGAGCCCAAATCAAGAATAGTATGCTCAACCACATGAGCCACCCAAGCATCCCCAAATATTTTCTCTTCTTAAGATTCAACTTAAGGGAGGTCATGAGTGAATTTGTATGGGTCATGTACACACTTCTTACAGAAGAGGTAACTTGATCCAGAGCCCTACCAAGAAAACATAGACTGTACTCCAGTTTATAGAAATTTTATATTTTCATTTGTGTACTTTTACTTCTTACTCTTTCACTTAATGTTATTATATAAATTTATTCTAATAATATTAAAATATTTTATAAGCATCATTTTTATTTGGTAACTGCTCTTCTGCCATACAGTTCTACTGTACTTTACTTTTTCCCCTCTTTTGACATTTCAGCTATTACCAGTTTTTGCTTTTATAAATAAAGCAAAAGTATGTTGGATGACTAATTTCAGTGCTACATCAACCTCATTAACTTTGAATCTTCTGGGATTTTAAAAATTTTTTATGTTTGTTTATTTTTGAGAGAAAGACAGTGTGAGCAGGGGAGGAGCAGAGAGAGAGGGAAATGCAGAATCTGAAGCAGGCTCCAGACTCTGAGCTATCAGCACAGAGCCTGACATGGGGCCCGAACCCACAGACCATGAGATTATGACCTGAGCAGAAGTCAGATACTTAACTGACTGAGCCACCCAGGTGCCCCTGAATCTTCTGGGTTTTTTTTTTTTTTTTTTTTAATGCTATTATTTTTGACAGAGAGAGAAACAGAGAGCAAGTGGGGGAGAGGCAGAGAGGAAGACACAGAATCAGAAGCAGGCTCCAGCCCAGAGCCCAGAACCCAATGTGGGTCTTGAACTCAAGAACTGTGAGATCATGACCTGAGCCAAAGTCAGAAATTTAACTGACTGAGCCACGCAGGCTCCTCCTGAATCTTCTGTTTTAAACACAGAACAAATGAGAAGAAATTGTCATACTTTCCATCACTTGGATAGATTCATAAAGCTCTTATTTTCTAAACAATTTCACTTAACACTTATGATACTTTGAGTTTGGTGTATCTACCTCTGATAACTGTATGCTGCTGAGTTGTCTCCAATTTACACAGATGTCACTCTTTGGCTTTAACAGCCCAACCTCCTAATTTAAGATACTTAAAAGTGACCATGCTTTTTGAAAGAGTCCTGGTTTAGAAGTTTAAGAAATTATTCAGAGACAAGTTTGTATATTTATATATGATGAAGAATAATTTTTATGTAACTTGTAATCACAATTTGGAAACAACCCTAAAATATAGGGTTGTTCTAAAATATAGGAAATTTTTTTAGATAATTTGTGGTAAATGGTATCATGAGATATTTTACAGACATTAAAATGTGGTTTGAAAAATAAAGAAATCTTCATAATCTAAGTACCTTATAAAAATGAAAGATATAAATTTTCATATTCAAAATAACAGTTGTGTTGCTTACCTCAAACATAGGTTTATGGATATTGTGCTTTTAAATTATTTTTGACAGTATTTTCCCTTTTTGAGCATATGATATATTATCAGAAAAAAGAAGTTAATAAAATATTGGAAGAAAAAGCTAAAAAGAGGGAACAGTTGACTAGCCAGTGTGATTGAGAGATCAAAAACAATTCAAGAAGTATTAAACATTTAGCATATCAGCCTACTTTTCATTGACTTCTGTCACCCATGTCAAGCTTACTTACTTTGTTAGTAATTTTTCTTCCACCAGAGTGCATTGTAGTAGAACTAATCAAAGCATATATGCCCTGAATTTCGTAGAAGACTGTCTATCTCGGCTTTTGCCAGGTTAGCACATCATCATTTCTATAGTTTGAGATTCCAGGAGCTAATTTCCACACACATAATGGTCAAGAGAAAATTCTGGAAGAATTTCTAGACTTTATGGCAAAAGATTTCCTTGGGCTCATCTGCTGTTGCTTCTGCAACCCAAGGTCCCAGTGGGATACAGGATCTATTACATAAGGCTAGAACAAACCTTATAAGGCTTGTAGACCAAATAAATTTGGTCTAATTTTTCCCCCTATATTCATACTCTGCTCTGTGAAGTGATATTCTGCCACCACACTCCTGTAATAGCTACAAAGATATATGGCTCAATCCATTGTTGAAAAGAACTCTTTCCATATATTTGTATACTCAAAATACAGACTATAGCTTAAACATTTATTTACTCTTTAAGTCTGGATTCTATCTATCATCTGACTGCCTCTGTAGTAACATCCACATATCCTTCTTGCTTGACCCCTTTTCCTCTTTCTTTTATTACCCTTTTTCTTTTAGATCTGGCTTTTTAATTCTATTTCCATCTCTTATAAATATCCAAGAAAGCTCTATACTTGCAGTTGCCCGAATAAAATCAATCTGTTGTGGACCTACACATTATTTGGAGTAGACCTATAAATTTTTCTCTTGTTAAAATTATTCACTTCTAGAATAATTTTTTGGAGTATAGTGAGAAAAATTTGGTACAATGGTATACAGCACAGTTGTTTTCGAGACTCAAAAACAGCATTCCAATAAATAATCCTAAAATTTGTATGAAATGATAAAAATGACCCTGAATAGCTAAAGCAATCTTGACAAGGCAGAACAAAGCTAGGGTATTACAGTCTCAGATTTTAAACTATAGTACAAAGATCTAGTCATCAAAACAGTAGAGTATAGGAATAAAAACAGACACATAGATCAATGGAACAGAATAGATCTCAGAAATAAACCCATGCATATATGGTCAATTAATTTATAACAAAGAAGCCAAGAATATACAATGTAGAAGGGACAGTATCCTCAATAAATGGTGTTTGGAAAACTGGACAGCTGTATGCAACAAAATAAACCTGGACCATGGTCTTACACCATACAGAAAAATTAACTCAAAATGTGTTAAAGACTTGAACCTGAGAGCCAGAATTATAAAAGTTTAAAAAAAAAAAAGAAAAGAAAGAAAAAGAAAAAGGCAGTAAGTTCCTTCACATCAGTCTTGGCCATAATTTTTTTTTTTTTTTGGATCTGATGTCCAAAACAAAAATAACTAAGTGGGATTACATCCAACTAAAATTTTTCTGCAAAACCAGGAAACCATCAACAAGACAGAAAGACAGCCTAATGAATGAAAGTATTTACACACCATGTATTTGATGAGAGGTTAATATAGAAGTACATAAAGAGCTCATAGAACCCAGTAGTCAAGACAAACAAACTTAAAACAATCTGATTTAAAAATGGCCAAATATATGAATAGGCATTCCCCCACCCAAAAAAAAAAAGACATACAGGTACATGAAAAGATACTCAATATCACTAATCAGCAGGGAAATATAAGTCAAAACACAGATGAGCTATCATCTTATACCTGTTAGAACAGCTATTATCAAAAAGTACAAGAAATAAGTATTGGCAAGGATGTGGAACAAAGGGAACCCTCATGCTCTGTTGTTGAGAACATAAATTAGTGCAGCTTCTGCAGAAAACAGTATGGAGTTTCCTCAAAAGACTAAAATTAGAACTACCATATAATCTGGCAATTCTAGATCTGCTGGGTATTTATATAAAGAAAATGAAAGCTCCAGCTTGAAAAGATATACATACGCCCATATTCATTGCAGCTTTATTTATAATAGCTAAGGTACAGAAACAAGAAAGTGTCCATCAGTAGATGAATAAAGAAGATATGATATACATATACGATGGGATATTACTCCACCATAAAAAAGAATGAAATCCTGGGGCACCTGGGTGGCTCTGTAGATTAAGCATCTGACTTTTGATTTTGGCTCAGGTTATGATCTCATGGTTCATGAATTCGAGACCCATGTGGGGGTCAGTGCTTACAGTGGGGAGGCTGCTTGGGTTTCTCTCTCCTCCTCTCTCTCCGTCCCTCCCCTGCTTGCTCACTCTC
Source organism: Proteles cristata cristata (assembly GCA_017311185.1). Taxonomy (NCBI): domain Eukaryota; kingdom Metazoa; phylum Chordata; class Mammalia; order Carnivora; family Hyaenidae; genus Proteles; species Proteles cristata. Next base: position 171,347 of record JAESUZ010003717.1, on the reverse strand, counting down.
TCTCTCTCTCTCAAAATAAATAAAGAAGAAACAATGAAATCTTTCCATCTGCAACAACCTGGATAGACCTCTAGGGCACTATAATAAGTAAAATAATTCAGAGAGAGAGAGACAAACATCACATGATCTCAATTATATGTGGAATCTAAAAATAAATAAGCAAGCAAAAAGCCAAGATTATGATATAGACAACAGACTGGTGGTTGCCAGTGGTGCGGGTTGAATGAAATGGTGAAGTGGGTCAAAATGTACAAACTTCTAGCTGTAAAATAAATAAATCAGGGGGATATGGTATACAGCATGGTAACAGTCATTAATAATATTGTATTCCATATTCAAAAATTGCCAAGAGAGTAGATGTTAAAGTTTCTCAAATAACAAAAAAATCATTTCACTTAATATGGGATCTTGGCTTCTACAATCCCTCAGTACTTGATTAAACCATGATTAATGTTGCTTAAAGAAGCATTCGCAGAATTTATTATTAATTTGCAATGATGGAAATTTCTCCACAAATGCTGTGGACTAGTTTTCAAAAGACAATCTTTGTATGAAAATATGGGATTGAAGAATTTTAAAAAATATAGGCTTTTATGTTTATGTTGAGGAGCCATATTTGAAACCAAATTTATGATGGAGATCTTATGTATACATATATTGCTTTACATTCTCCAAATAATAAAGATACAATATAAATAAGGAGAAAGCAGTATCATCTGAAATTAGCAATAATGGTGATGATTTTCTCTTAAAACCTTTGAAGATTTTCCTCCTCTGAAGGTTCAGGAAATTTAGTAACACATGTAAGAAGGAGGCTCCTCTTGCCAGGGGATATGAAAGGAAAACTATTTTGTATTAACCAAGTGTCTCCTAATTGTGCTGTGCTACACATATGTAACATGAGGACCAGCATCAACAGCATGGGCCAGCTAAGGGAGATTGAAGTTAAAAGATATTGGGGGGGGGGTCCTTGCAATATTGTTCCACAATTAAGTCGTTTTATTTGAGGTTTGCCATTTGCACAGAATGCATAGATGACCTCCTCAGAATGTTCAGTAGAATTTATCAATACCCTTTTATGATGTTAGCTATGTTCTCCTTTATAGCATAGCCATTGGTCTACTCCTTAAGAATAGAACTATGACTGAGCTATTGTGCTGCCCTCAAGACTGGACTTTTTGTACCCTGGGTGTTGATAAGCTGTGCTTCAAAAAAGGAGCATATTTGTTCATTGTGTGAAAAGCTCTCTGTATGTGAGTATGCTTTTATCCTCAAGAATCTTATAATTTAATGGGTATAACCCACGCTGAGCCTCACTATCTCTCAAAATACAGAGATGCTGAAAGTCATAGTTAATTTGTTGTATATTGCAAATAAAGTAAAGCAAAAGAAAGGAAAGCACTGTCCCACACAGATCTATTTTAGTTCATGTGACACCTATGTGTGAATCATAGAAACAAACCCTTTCCTCTCAGCAGATACATCCCTTTCCTAGGGTATATACACTGATCTGTGTGCTGTTTTTAAGCCCCCAACTCCCTGCTTAGTTGGGTGACCCCAGGGAACAGCCAACCATACATGTGTCCCTAATCATTGCTTACCAATTTGTAAAGTAAATGTTACATCAAGGAGCCAGACTCAAGACAATTATTCCTGAGGTATTAAAATAGTTTTAACTCATGGTACCCAGGACACATTTTTAAGCTCCTCAAATCCAACCAGACCTTAGGGACTTTTCAAGGCAGCTGGTGGTTTAAAGAATGCTGTGTGGGGTGCCTGGGTGGCTCAGTCGGTTCAGCTCAGGTCATGATCTCACAGTTCATGGGTTTGAGCCCCGTGTCCGGCTCTGTGTTGGCAGCTAGCTCAGAGCCTGGAGCCTGTTTCAGATTTTGTATCTCCCTCTCCCTTTGATCCTCCCCTGCTTGCTCACTCTCTCTCTCAGAAATTAAAAAAAAAAAAACATTAAAAAAAATTTTTAAAAATGAATACTGTGTAAGGACTTTCAGATCACATCAAAACTATGTTCATCACAGTCTTGTATAATTCTGCAGCTACCCTGTGATTCTTACCATTCCCTATCATCTAAATTGCTGAAGAAAGTAAATCAGTTCCTGGGGCACTTCCTAGTTCTCCAACACTCAAACATATTCTCGGCCTTGCCACAGACATCAACTATTATTAGAGAAACAAGAAGGTTTTATGCAGATAGCAAAAAAAATGTAATAACCAAAATGTGTTCAACATATTATGAGGCACTCTGGTACCAGTTGTATTTGGTGAAGAAACTGAGGCTCAGAGAAATTAAATAACTTGCCTAAATGCATTTATACTAAATCTGTAAAACCAGAAGTTTCTGATGAGAAAAACCAGATATCAACTATTTCATTATATCTCCCTAAAGGCTAATATAATTTCATAAATTCAGAAGTCAGAAGCCTATGTTTGTTGAGATATGCATCTTATTTATACAGCACATTCACCATGTGACTTATCATAGTCTCATTGGATATCTCCCCATGATAGGATAAAGAAGATTCCATGATGGAAAAGTCATAATTACAGAGGAATGTCACACCGAGTTGAGACAAGCCACCTTGAAATTTTTATCTAGACCTGCATGTTTTAGCCTTTGTTTAAACAGAAAAACTCAATCTTCGTCTTCTGTGTATCCACACATCACAAGGAAAGACAATGCTCATACTTTCATAACCTGCCTCCTATTCCACGCCAGCTGAAATTTTCTGCTCTTAAAGATTCTCAGATTATGCAGGTGTTCTCCATTTGCTATTATTGGGTTTGTATACCTCTCTATCAAACTGGAGACTTACCTGGGTGTGTGAGATATTAACAAAAATATTCTCTATTATGATGTTCCATATTGGACAAACACCACAGTTGGTTTTTTTTGTTTTTTGTTTTTGGACCAGTATAAAACAGATGATAAGACTTGTCAGTGAATTGTGGTTTCAGTTTGTTATACACAGCTGTTATGCTTCCTGCTTGATATAACTATGGCAAATAGTTATATCAGGGAGAGTTGACTTCACTGTAACATTTCAACTATGGACAAGATTTTTCCTTCTGAAGTGTATTATTTTCTCACTCTCTTAATCAATCTTTGCACACTAGATTAAATGTAAAACAAATTCCCACTAAAAAGGAGGCAGAATTTAAGAATGATCATTTTTGTATTAAGTCAGACATTAAATTTAATCCTTACTTTGTTACTCAAAACTTCTATGATTTTGGAAAATTACTTAACTTCTCTGAGCTTCAGCTTCCTTATCTATTGAGAAGAGATTCAATGGCCCATTTGAAATGCAAAATGTAACACCTAATTTATGTGGGCACTTGTGAAGATTAATTAAAATGTTTGTAGATGACATAGAAGATATCTGGCTAGTAAATATTTAAAAACTAGGTTCCATTCTCCCTCACTAGGGAGAACTTGACAGGACTATGTCTCATTTCTCTACATGCGCCTGCTGCCTACTATAAGCACTGACACAACAGTATCCTCATAAGGATATTTTCCACAAATGGTATCAGATCTTTGTCTAAGATCTCGTCTTTTTGTTCTTATAAATTCTTTTTTTTTTTAAATTTATTTCTAGGAGAGAGAGAGAGACAGCGTGAGCAGGGAGGTCAGAGAGAGAGGGAGTCACAGACTGAAACAGGCTCCAGGCTCTGAGCTGGCAGTCAGCACAGAGCCCGACGCGGGGCTCAACCCACGAACCGTGAGATCATGACCCAAGCGAAAGTCGGACGCTTAACCGACTAAGCCACCCAGGCGCCCCTATAAATTCTTTTTCTAAGGGAGCTAGGATGAAGGCAGAAAGACCTTGTTTACCACTCAGTACCACATGTTAAATATTCCCATTATTCAAATCACATCTTGGAATAACAGCCAAAAGTTAACGGCAAGAGGTTATTGGAATTAGTGTTCTAAATATGATTCTGGATGCTTGGGTGGCTCAGTCAGTTAAGCATCCAACTTTGGCTCAGGTCATGATCTCACAGTTCACGAGTTCAAGCCCTGCATGGGGCTCTCTGTTGTCAGCACACAGCCTGCTTTAAATCCTCTCTCTGTCTCCCTCTCTCTCTGCTACTCCTTCACTTGTGCTCTCTCTCTGTCTCTCTCTCTCTCTGACACACACACACACACACACACACACACACACACACACACAAATAAACATTTAAAAATATGCATCTTATTTCCTGTAGGGGAGGAGGACTTGGGGAAAAATGCTTGACAAGCAGTTGAAATTCTACATTCCCTCCTTATGTTCTACAATTACAACTCCTATAAGTGGTTGTCAAACACGTGAGATGTGCCTCTCAAGAGAGAAGACCCCACAATTCCTTCAAATATCAACGGTAGTGACATGACAGATCAGAAACAGTTACTGCAGTCTTTTAAAATAAATGTGACAGTCACATTTATACCAAATGATTTCAACAAGATTAATGTTATTCAAGTCGGCACCTAGAAATTAATCATTTCACCATTATTTTAGTGTTAATAAGACTCTTCAAAAGAAGTATTTGACAAAGACTATTCACAGTAAAATGAGAGGAGATGTACAGATGTCAAAAGCTAATTATCAGTGGACAAACTATACAAAGGAGTAGAACATAAGTCTTAGAAACAGACTCCTTGCTTTTGGAAATCTCTCTTTAGGTTACTTTATCTGGGTTCTAGCCTCTCTTCTCTCAGCTACCTCTCCAAAACCAGCCAGAAAGTCATCTACCTTGATACTCCTGTTTTAGAGAGGCATTTTTAGAATCCAAATAAAATTATCATCATCATTCTTGATAAAGTGTACTGAACAATTGCCATGTTATAGGAATGGTGCTAAGAACATTATATTATACAGAAATATTATTCTCCCCATTTAACTAAAGTAACGACAGAGAAAAAGTAATTTTTTCAAAGCCAATTTATTTATGCAACATCTGTGTTTTGCTTTTTAAGTGTTTATTTATTTTGAGAGAGAAACAGTGCTAGCAGGGAAATGATGAGAGAGAGAGAGAGAGAGAGAGAGAGAGAGAGGAGAGAATCCCAAGCAGGCTCTGCAACTCAGCACAGAGCCCAATGCAGAGCTTGATAGCACAACCGTGAGACCATGACCTGAGCTGGTATCAAAAGTCTGATGCTTACCTGACTAAGCCACCCAGGCACCCCAACTGTTTTTTTTTTTTTTTTTTTTAACACAGATCAAAACTTTACCCTCAGTGTTGTTTCAGGATTGTTTGTTTTCCATTATGAAATGTTCCTTCTTCAGACAAACTCAAGTTTCTCAAATCAAATGAACAGTAGGCAAGTGAGTGAGCAATAAAGTTGAAAGTTGAGGAGAGTGCTTACATTCCTTTGAAATATTTTATTTGTCAGTTTTAGAATTTCCATTTGGCTATTTTTTATCATTTGTCTTTCTCTGCTGAGATTCTCAACTTTTATTCATTATAAGCCTATTTTCCTATTTTCTTATTAAGCATAATTATTATAACTACTTAAAAGTCATTGTCTGTTGGGGCACTCGGATGGCTCAGTCATTTAAATGTCCAACTTTGGCTCAGGTCATGATTTCATGGTCTTTGAGTTCAAACCTCATGTTGGACTCCACTCTGTGTTGACTGTTCAGAGACTGGAGACTGCTTGGGATTCTGTGTCTCCCTCTCTTTCTGCCCCTCATCCACTTGTGTGCTCTCTCTCTCTCTCTCTCAAACATTAAAAATAATATTTAAAAAAGTCATTGTTAGTTCTAATATTTAGATAATTTGGGTATTGTTTTCTGTTTATTATCTCACTTTGAGTATTGGTCACACATTTTCTTTGAATATTGACATCATTTTGAATTATATCCTGGACATTATGGATGTTATATGTTAGAGTCTCTGGATTCTGTTATATTTCTTAGAAGAGTAAACAATTTTGCATTAGCAGGTTATTAACTTGGTTGTACTCAAAGTATAAACTCTCTCGTGGACAATAGCTGAAAGCTCCTACCAGTTCTTTTATTCTAATCTAGGTTGTTTGGTGTCTGCCCTACATATATATGGGTCAGGGATTAGCAGAAGATTTAGAAAAAGAATTTGGGAATTCCATTATCTTCTTTCCATGACTCTTCTTCCCCAACTTTCCAGAGATTGTAGACTTCACAAACTCTGTCCCTCATGTTCTTTAGACACCTTCTATAGCTTTCACTGTGGACTACCATCATTTAAAGAGAGATAGAGAAGGAGAGGAGGAAAGGAAGGGATGGGAGATGGATGCTCCTGAGTGCTCTTTCCTTTCAGGTTTGACTCCTTCCTAAAGTCTGCCTATTTTTGTTTACTCTTAGTGGCTTTAGGAAATTGTCTCTTGTATTTTGTCCAGAGTTTACAGTTGTTGTCCATGGGAGGTTTAGTTTGATAGGCACTTACTTTGCTATATCAGAATAATTCTCTTTTGAGAATATGAACAAGTTAAAAATCTTCCCTTAATAAACATAAATGAGTATATGCAAATAGATACACATACTCACAGATATGCAATGCACCAAGCAATTTTTGAGAGTTAATGTATCTCTGAAATCTATAGTTAAGAATTCCTGATCCCAGTGCATGGTGATAAGATTAGAAAGTTGAGTTCAATTTACTCCCTACCCTCACACAACCCTTGTTCTAGAGCAGAGATAAGTAAACTTTTTCTTAAAGGGCAAGATGGTAAAAATGTTAGGCTTGTGGACCAGCCACATAATCTCTGTCACAACTTCTCAGCTCTGCCACTTTATTTTTTTTTTTAAAGTTAGTTTTTTTTTGTTTTTTTTTGTTTTTTTTTAATTTATTTCTAGGAGAGAGAGATAGACAGCATGAGCAGGGGAGGGTCAGAGAGAGAGGGAGTCACAGACTGAAACAGGCTCCAGGCTCTGAGCTGGCAGTCAGCACAGAGCTCGACGCAGGGCTTAAACCCACGAACCGCGAGATCATGACCCAAGCGAAAGTCAGACGTTTAACCGACTAAGCCACCCAGGTGCCCCTCAGCTCTGCCACTTTAAAGCAAAAGCATTCACAGACAATATATAAAATGATGGATGGAACTATTGTAATTTTACAATGGAAAAGTAAGTCACAGACCCATGGGTTGTATTTTACTGACCTTTGTTCCAAAAGAGCAATAGAAAATAAAGAGAAAAGTAGTAAGAGATTGGAGAAGGGTTAAAGAGAAATTCAAAATAATGAAGCAGGAGAGACTGTGATTGCCCAAGAGGATGCTGACAGTATGACTTTGTTTAAAAAGCCAAAGAAAATAGCACAAACCTCATACAATCTGTTTCATCTTTTTATAGCAAAGATCCAAACATCAAACAACAACCAATCCTATCCCTGATTTATGAATAAGAGTCATCTCTTCATCAGTTCTACAAAGCCTCCACTTGAAATCTAGCTTTCAATTAATGATCCCATCAGCTTCTCACTGTTCTGTAGCTGTTTACAGTCTTTATTGTCTGGAAATGTGAATGTACGGTGGAGGTGATGGGGGGATTGGTCATTTATTTATTTGCTTATATGGCCCTATATTGAGTGTTGTAAGTATTACATAGTACTCACTAAATGTAGATATCTGAACATATAATGGGGAAGGAATTATTTAAATCAGTATAAAACAGAATAAGAATACCCTTTGAAGACAGGTGTACATAATGCATTCGTGTTCACAGAAATATAAAAACAAATTAAGGCAATATCTAAATGAAAAGGTAAGTAAAAGTTCCATAGGGGAAAGAATATGTAAATTATGTCTTGCAGGACAGATACATTTTTTTTAAACCAACTATAAAATATTGTTTTTCTTGTTTTTTTCTTTCCAACAATTAAAATGATACATGTTTACATGGATTCCTCAACCTTCTCTCCCTAATCCAAAAATGCTTCTATTCCTTTCTTGACTTCTTCTCTTACTTCTCTTTAGGAGGAGGGAATACTAATTTGATGTGCACTCATGTATTAGTGGACACAGTCACTGTGGAGGGCAAAATCAAGAACTCATATTTTCCTATCTAAGTAGGAGCAGAGCATCCTATTTTAGCCAAAGGCATCCATGAATAACACGGTAGTGTTATCATTGCTCAATGCAATGTCTATATGAATATGTTGAAGTGAATACTCCTACAGACCTTAAATTTTCATGTGGTTCTGCCTTAGCAGAATAAAATAAGATTTTATAATATCTGATATAAAGGCATTTAGATTCTGATGACATATTTTTGAATGGGACTGTCAAAGAATCAAATCAGGGTGCAGAAAGTTACTTTATGTTGGTTATCTATAAAGGCAAATTAAAGTGGGGAGAAGTGGCAATGTTGTGAATAATTCAGGGAAGTGAGGAAAAAATACAGTTTGAGTTCTGAATTATTTATTCAGGCTTTCTAGGTTGATCCAATCCATCACAGTCATTATTCAATTTTACTTTTCTTGGGTAGCTGTAGGCTATAGTGTGTCCCTTCTGGTATGATTCTAGTACATTCACAGCAAGGGGCCTGAATGGGTTTCCCCAATCTTCTCAATTGTATGTAATGATAATTGTGGTAATAGTAAACATTTATTGGATATTTATGTGTCAATCACAGCTCTAACTACTCTATTGCTCATTTATCCTTTATAATGGGCCTATGAAGTAGATATTAGTATTTCCACTTTACAGATGAAGGAACAAAACTCAGACAGCTTAAATATCTTGTATACCAAGCAAGTAGCAGATCCTGAAGCCAAAATGCCTAAATCTGATTATTGCTTTTATCAACTACACTATACTGAGAGCTTTAAAAAACAGGTCTGATTCAAAGACAACCTTGGTGTTACTTTTAGTTCCCATTGTGTTGCTTGGTTAATAGCAACCAGAGTATAATAGGAAAAGGTAGATATGAAACACACAGGACTGGATGTGGGATCCAGCTTCTTGAGACGCTGCAGAGGAATCAGCTTTAGCAGCCTGCAAGTACATGAGGGATGAACATATTGCTTAATGCAAAATGGGAAGTTGAAAGGACTATGCAGGTTAATTTCCCTTCTTTTCTCTCTCCCTCATGGATGAAGATAAGGTCTTTTCAGTCCTGGAGAAGTGGTATGTGGCAAACATCTGCTGACTGTCCGCTTGGTCTGTTGGCAGCTTTCTGTCAAGTGTTCCCTGGCATGCTCTTTCCTTGACTCGACTCTTTTTATTCTCACCTTCACTATCTTGGGCTCACACCTCCCAAATAAAATGTCAAAACGTTAATGGGGTGACTCAGTGTCTTCTTAGCACAGCCTTGGGCTAAAACACTTGTCAATAAATACAGTCAATAAATATACACATCTTCTGTGTGCCAGATCCCATAGTACTTCAGATATACTAGTTTAGTCCTGACAGCAAACCAGTGAGGTATATCATCATCTCTATTTCCACTTTACAGTTAAGGAAATTAGGATACAGAAAGGTTAAATCTTTCTAGGGAGCAGAAAAACAATGTTCTCTGAATGTTTTTGCACATGAATACATAAATGAGTAAATGGAAACTTCCTCAAGAGAATGAAATAATCAGGAAAATTCCACTTCTAAAATTCACAGGGTGGTACCGCTGCTATTATTACGTTGTTTGGTGGAGGAAAAAGTTTCAGCCCTTGATGTAGCAAAATGCACTGCATCAAGTAGACATTCAACATTTACTTGTTAAGATAATGCATATTTCCTAAGTCCAGGTGTTTTTCTTTAACAACATACATAAAATATTCCTTTAAACATGCAAAGACCTAGAAGAGATTGAATATTTTGCTGTTGTATGGTTCCAGGAGCTCAGATTATGAGGGAAGATAATGGTGGGGAAATGAATTTGGGAGATGCCTTGCCACACCTTTGCTTTATGTCAAAGAGAGCTGAGATGCTCAAATTTAAAGTTCCTTAGGGTTGCAAGACCAACAATAAACAAAATATACTGCCATGAAAACCAATGTGTTGTCCAGAAAATAAACAGCCAAGAAGTGAGCATCTTTTGTTGTAACCTATGAATTTTCCTTGGCATGAGTTGATCTTTCATCAATGATCTTTGTTTCCTATTTGATGTGACTGTGCATGGCAGTGGCCCCTATTCAAGTATTGATGAAAGCTTTGAGAGACTTGTGAAAGCTTAAAGATTTGATGAGGACTGGAAACAAGTGACTGGGAAATGCAAGTGACACAATATTGTCAATTATTAACCCAAACACCTGAGTCTTCTAATATGGTTGGCATCTCAGATTTTCTCAGGTATTTCTCCACTTTTCTTTTTTTTCCCAGTTACTGCACATTTTTAAAGGAGCAAACTGATTTATAAGTGAAGTGATATTGTGTCAACAGTGGAATACCAGAGTGTAGACTGAAATTTAAATTCAGCTTTTATTTTACTATATTCTAGATGGTTTCTTAAAAATTCTTTACAACCTAAAGACAAGTTTTTAAAGCCTATTATTTTCCATTGCACTATAATCAATCATCTAACCAACAAACCACTTCTATATTTATGTGTAAGGGAAGCAATGGGTATGTTCATTTCACCTTTGGGGAATTCTACATATACTGTTAGGTGCCAGGTGAATCTTAGAATTGTAGAGCTAGAATATGAATGTTGATGAGAGAGATCTATAAGTCTTTCTTTGCTTAAATAGGACAAACCTCTTCACCCTTTTTGGTACCTTTGAGAAATTCCTTTCATACTGATTAAGGTTGAAAGCAGTTCCATCTCCCTGAATTGGCTCCTGCAATCTCACACAAGGGACCAGTATGAGGCTTATCTGGGTGAATGTAATGTCCCATAGCTCTGGTATATATCCAAAGTCAAAAGCAATCATCATCCTTTTTAATATTTTCTGCTGAAGCTAACAGGAAAGGAAGATTATTTTTATAATCATTCATCCATCCTTAGAGTTAGTAATTCATTATTACAAAAAGTTCAGATCTCCCATTTGTTTGGGTAATTTGTTTTCGTTATACTTTTCTATGTACTTGAGTATCTTATCTGAGATTCAAAGTAATCAGCATTAAGGGATTCAAAATATTTTATCATTTTGTAATGCCTACAGTATCTGAAGTTATCTCTCCTTTTTCAATTCTAATGTCAATCACACCTCCTTTCTTTTGTCTCCTGATCAATTTTGGCAGAGATCTGGTAATTTTATGTGTCTTTGCAAAGAACTATAGTTTGGTTTTGCTGAGAATATTGTAGTATTACTTTATATACCATTAATTTCTGCTCTTTATATTTTTTAAATTTGTACTTTGGGATCCACTAGTTTGTTTTTTGTAATGCTTGAAATGAATGCTTAACACATTTATATTTATGCTTTTTTTGTTTGTTTTCTATAGTACTTGAAACTACAGATTTCCCTTTAAGCACAACTTTAGCTGAATGACATTAGTTTTTATATGCCATTATCATTCAGTAAAATTTTTTCTAATTTCAATTATGATTTCTTATTTGACTAATTTAGAAGCATGCTTCTTAATATCTAAATATATGAAGTTTCTAAGTTTTCTTTTTATTACTGATTATATGATAGAATTGTAATTGATTTTTTTTAAGATTTTTTGATATTTGCTTAATACTGTTATGAGACTGGGGTGTGTGCATGTGTGAGTGTGCATGTTTGTGTGTTGATGACTTAACCGTGCACTAAAGAACTGTGCATATTGTATAGTTTAGTGTCCTATATGCGTGTCAATAAAATAAGTTTTAAATGTTTTAAAATATTTTTTATTTATTTCTGAGAGAGAGAGAGAGATACAACATGAGCAGAGGAGGGTCAAAGAGAGGGGGAGATACAAAATCTAAGACAGGCTCCAGGCTCTGAGCTGGCTGTCAGCACAGAGCCTGATGCGGGGCTTGAACCCACAAACCATGAGATCATGACTTGAGCCAAAGTTGGATGCTAAACAGACTGAGCCACCCAGGTGCCCCTAAAACAAGTGTTTTTAAATGAGGTGTTCAAATCTTCTATATCCAGCATCCAGTCTTTTTTCTTCTGTTTTATTTTCTTCCCCTTTTTGGCTTGCTTGTGCTATTAATTATTAATAGACACGTTAGAAATCTCCCACTGTTAAAGTAGATTTTATATAGTTAGTTTATTAACTGTTTATTTTAAAATAATTATAGATTTAGAGAAAGCTACAAAAAAATACAGAAAGATCCTGCCTATACGTACCCACTTCCCCCAGTGGTTACATTTTATGTAACTAGCATATATAATCAAAACCAAGGAAGCTGACTTTGGTGTAAGGTGTGCACATAGATTTGTGTCATTTAATCACATGTGTGGATCCTGTAACATTGATTCCATTGCAATAAAAGTACAAAACAATTTTATCATAATTAAGATCACTCTTCTGCAACCCCCTTTATAGTCACATCTAATCCCCAACTTCTGCTAACCTCCAAGCCATTTTCCATCTATATAATTTTACCATTTTTAGAATGTTATTCTACTTGAGTAGTCAAGTACCCAAGTTTACTAGTGGCTTTTAAAACTCAACATAGTGTCCTTGAGATCCATCCAAATTGGTTGTATTAACAGCTTGTTGTTTTTTGTTGCTGAGTAGCATTTTATGGTGTGGATATACCACATTTTGTTCAACCAAATGCCTATTCAGAAGCACATTTCTGGGACATCTGGGTGGCTCAGTGGGTTAAATGTCCAACTTCAGCTCAGGTCATGATCTCATGGTTTGTGAGTCTGTGCACCACGTCAGGCTCTGTGCCGACAGCTGAGAGCCTGGAGCCTGCTTCGGATCCTGTGCTTTCCTCTCTCTCTGCCCTTCCTCCACTTGCACTGTGTGTGTCTCTCTCTCCCTCTTGAAAATAACTAAACATTTTTTAAAAAAGAAGCACATTTCCAAATTTGGCTGTTATGAAGAGAGATGTTATGAATGTTTGTGTAGAAGTTTTTCCTTGGGCATATGTTTTCATTTCTTTCTGGATAAACACCCAGCAGTGCAACTACTAAGTCATATAGTAAATAAATGTTTAGTTTTTTAAGAAACTCTCAACCTATTTTCCAGAGTGGGCATACCATTTTACATTTCATTCCACACAATGGATGACAGATCCAGTTTCTCAACATCCTCATTAGCATTTGACATTGTCAATGTTTTTTAGACTGTTCTAATAGAATAGAGCAAGATATCTCCTCATGGTCTTCCAGTGCATTTCCCTGATGTACAGGGATGTTGAATACCTTTTCATGTACTTATCTGTCATCTGAATATTTTCTTTTATGAAATTTTTCTTCATGTTTAATTGTGTTCTAACTAGATTGTAGGAGTTTTTACTATTGGGTTTTGAAAAATTTTTGTATATTCTAGATAAGAGTCTTCTGTCAAATATGTAGATTACAAATATTTTATCCCAGTCTGTAACTTCTCTTTATCTTAATAGGATCTTTCACAGAACATTTTTTTATATTGATAAAATCCATTTTATTGTTTTTTCTTTTATGGAACATATTTTTGTTCTTATAATTAAGAACTCTTTATCAAACTCTAGGTCCTGGAAATTTTCTTCATTTTTTTCTTCTAAAATTATTATAACTTTAAGTTTTACATTTATACCTATAATCCAACTTAATTAACTTTTACATAAAACGAGAGGTTTAAATGAAAATTCACCTTTGCCTATAGATATTCAGTTTCTCCAGTACTAACTGTTGAAAAGATTATCCCTTTAACTGCTTTTGCATTTTTGTGAACAGTTGGCTGTACTTGTGTCAGTCTATTTCTGTGTGTTTGTTTGGTAATACTGTCAATTTTTAAAATTTTATTTTGAAGTTATATTGATAGTTAATACATAATTGTATTCAATTTTTTAAAAACATGAGAAGAGATAGGTGGTAGAGGGGTAGGGAGGGTCTAACCTTACCTCCTTCCTCAAACACAGCTAGATAAATATCAAATAATTCTGAACACCCAAGAAATCAATCTGAGAACTACAAGAACAAAAGTGTAAGTCTTTAAGTAGAATCATGGAGTGTAGGAGGGAACTATGGGGAATTGATCTGGGAGAGATACAAACTGGTTGCTGCAGATGCCGTGGAGGGAAGGAAGCACTGCTTATGGAGACTACCACAAGGTATTAAAAGCAGTAGAGTGAAATATCTAAAGTTTTTGAAGTCTGCCACCACTAGAGTTGCCCCCGGCTTAGTGGTGCTCGTATAGTGAAGGAGTAGATAGTGTGGTCTGAAGATCCCCTGGGTTGCAAAGGGAGAAGCAGTTTCCTTTTTGGAATGCATTTAGGAGTGGTGGCAAAGCCTCTCTGAGGATAGAAGAAAGGGTGGCACCAATATGTTGCATAGCCAGGCATAGAAACAGGGGTTCCAGCTGAGGGCAGTGAGTCTCAGTGCTGTCTTTGTGCTCTGCTTTGCCATATACTCTGGACTTATAACTGCTTTTCAGGGACAGGCCAACAAAAGTGTGGTGACACTCTATCCCAGAGGATCAGGGCAGGGCCAGGCCCCCCACCAGTCCTTAAAATTTGGGATTTAGAAACCCAGCTGTGCACCTGAAATAAAACAACTATGACACAGGGTAAAAGAAAGGATGGATCAGACATAAGCCACGGGCACAAGAGGACGGATTATTTGCTCTTTTGTGAGGTCTTCCTCAAGAACTGGGGTGGAGAGAATTTCTTTGTTTGCTCCCTGGACTAGAGATGAGTGAAGCCATTCCCCCCGCCCCCCCCGCCCGCCACCTAGCCCCCATCACCTATCAGCACTGACATCAGTGAGTTAAACAGCACCATCAAGTGGAGACCAGAGCTTCTTACACCGTGCCAAGATGCCCTGACCCTCCCTGAAGGTCCATCTCTACCAGGGCAAGCCAGCTGGAGAATCACTACAACACTTCCTTCCCACAGAAGACCAGCACAAATATCTCAAACACATCAAGTCTAACAAAGAGTGATGTAAAACTTTAGTTCTAGGGGAAATAGATTTAGGTTTCTTTGTCTTTTCCTTTTTTGTCAAGTTTTTAAAATTTATGTTTTAATTGAGTGTGTGTGTGTGTGTGTGTGTGTGTGTGTGTGTGTGCCTGAATTTGTTGATTGTTTTGGGTAGTATAGATATTTTAACTATTTGTTCTTCCAATCCATGACATGGGATGTTTTTCCATTTCTTCATGTCTTCTTCAATTTCTTTCATAAACTTTCTACAGTCTTCAGTGTATAGATCTTTTCCCTCTTTAGTTAGGTTTATTCCTAGGTATTTATGCTTTTCAGTACAATTGTATGTAGTATCTATTCCTTGATTTTCTTTCTACTGCTTTATTATAGGGATATAGAAATGCAACTGATTTCTGTATGTTGATTATTACTAGACATGTCTCTGGAGGCAAGGGAAACAAAAGCAAAAATGAACTACTGGAACCTCATCAGGATAAGAAGTTTCTGCACAGCAAAGGAAACAAGCAGCAAAACTAAAAGGCAGCCTATGGAATGGGAGAAGGTATCTGCAAATGACATATCTGATAAAGGGTTAGTATCCAAAATCTATAAAGAATTTACCAAACTCAACACCCAAAAAACCCCAAATAATCCAGTGAAGAAATGGGGAAAAGACATGAACGGACACTTTTCCAAAGAAGACATCCTGATGGCTCACAGACATATGAAAAGATGCTCAACATCACTCATTATCAATGAAATATAAATCAAGTACCACCTCAAACCTCTCAGAATGGCTAACTTTAACAACTATGGAAACAAAAGATGCTGGTGAGGAGGAGCAAAGAAGGGGGAACACTTTAGCACTATTGGTGGAAATGCAAACTGTTATAGCCACTATGAAGAACATAATAGATTTCTCAAAAAATTAAAAATAGAGCTACCCTAAGGCGCAGCAATTACACTACTAGGTATTTTTCCAAAGGATCCAAAAATGCTGATTTGAAGGGGCACATGCACCCCCAATGTTTATAGCAGTGCTATCAACAATAGCCAGATTATGTAAAGAGCCTAAATGATCACTGGCTGATGAATGAATAAAAATGTGGTGTGTGTGTGTGTGTGTACGTACACGCACGCGTGCACACACACACACACACACACACACTGGAATATTACTCAGCAATCAAAAAGAATGAAATCTTGCATTTACATAAACGTGGATAGAACTAGAAGGTAACATGCTAAGGAAAATAAATTAGTTGTGAAAGACAAATATTGTAAGATTTCACTCGTATGTAGAATTTAAGAAACAAAACAGATGAACATAGGGGAAGGGAAAGAAAAATAAGATAAAAACGGAGAGAGAGGCAAACCATAAGAAACTTTTAAGTACAGAGAACAGACTAAGGATTGCTGAAGGGGAGGTTGGTAGGGGATGGGCTAAATGGGTTATGGGTAATAAGGAGTGGGAACAGCACTTGGTGTTACATATACGTAATGAATCACTAAATTCTACTCTTGAAACCACATTATACTATATCTTAACTAACTTGGATTTAAATAAAATTTAACAAGTAAGTAAGTAAATAGGAAAGAAATTAAGAGGGAATGAAAGGTATTGGATCACAAAGCTATATTTAGGAAACTCAGTGACTTCTTAAAACATAGTAACATATGTATTATAGGAGTCCCAGGAGATGAAGAGAGAGGAAAAAAAGGAGAAGGTTTATTTGAGTAAATTATAGCAGAAAACTTCCCCAACTTGGGGAAGGACACAGACATCAAAATCCAAGAACAACAAAGAACTCCCATTCGATGCAACAAAAGGCAGACATCACCTAGACATATCATAGTCAAATTCACAAAATACACAGACAAGGAAAGAATTATTAAAGAAACAAGGGAAAAATAAAGTTCTTTGGCCACAAGGGAAGACAGATCAGATTAACAGCAGATTTATTCACAGTAACTTGGCAGGCCAGAAGGGAATGGCAAGATATATTCAAGGTGTTGAATGGGAAAAATATGTAGCCATGAATACTTTACCTAGCAAAACTATTATTCATAATGAAAGTAGAGATAAAGAATTTCCCAAAGAAAATCTCAACCACTGGTTTAGTGACCACTAAACCAGCACTGCAAGTGATTTTAAGGAAAAAAAAGGGGGGGGGTGGAGAGCAACAAAGACTAGAAAGGAATAAAGAACATCACCAGAAACACCAGCTTTACAGGTAACACGAGGGAACTAAATTCATGTCTTTGAATAATCACTTTGAATTTAAATGGACTAAATGCTCCAATAAAAAAAAGCATAGGGTATTTGAATGGATAAAACAACAAAACAAAACAAAAACAAGACCCATCTATATGCTGATTACAAGAGACTCATTTTAGACCTAAGGACACCTGTAGATTGAAAATGAGGAGATGAAATACCATCTATCATACTAATGGATGTCAAAAGAAAGCCAGAATAGCAAAACTTTATCAGAAAGACTGGATTTTAAAACAAAGACTGTACCAAGAGATGAAGAAGGGTATTATATCACAGAAAAGGAGTCTATCCATCAAGAAGATCTAACAATTGTAAATATTTATGCCCAAATTAAGAGTACCAAAACATATAAACCAACAATTAACATAAAGAAACTCATTGATAATAACATAATAGGGACTTTAACGCCTCATTTATAGCAATGGACAGATCATCTAAGCAGAAATACAAAGGAAACAATGACTTTAAATGATACACTGGGCAAGATAAACCTAACAGACATATTTAGAACATTTCATCCTGAAGCAACAGAATATACACTCTTTTAGAATGCACACAGAACATTTTCCAGAATAGATTACATACTGGGTCACAAACCAGCCCCCAACAAATATAAAAAGATTGAGATCATTCCATGCATATTTTCCTACCACAATGCTATAAAACTTGCAGTCATCCACAAAAAAAAAATAGAAAGATACAGAAAAAAAATAAAGACCACAAATACATGGAGGTTAAAGAACATCCTACTAAAGAATGAATGGATTAACCAGAAAATTAAAGAAGAAATTTTTTAAAAGTACATGGAAGCAAATGAAAATGAAAACATGACAGCTCTAAATATTTGGGATGCAGGAAAGGCAGTCCTAAGAGATAAGTACACTTACACTGCAATACGACCTACTCAAGAAGTAAGCAAAGTCTCAAATACGCAACCTAACCTTACAGCTTTAGGAGCTAGAAAAGGAACAGCAGCAAGTAAAGCTTAACCCCAGCAGAAGAAGGGAAATAACAAAGATTGAGCAGAAATAAACAATATAGGAAAACATAAAAAAAAAAACAAACAAACACAAAAGTCCAGTAGAACAGATCAAAGAAATGAAGAACTGGTTCTTTGAAAAAATTAATACAATTGATAAACACCTAGCCAGACTTATCAAAAAGAAAAGAGAAAAAAACAAATAAAATCAATAATGAAAGAAGAAAGATCACAACCAAGACTATAGGAAACATAATAATTATAAAAGAATAATATAAATACATAAATATATATTTATAATATATATTATATAAGATAATATATTATTTAATATAATATATAATATTATATGTATTATATTAGGTAAGAATATATAAGGATATATTTTATATAAGAATAATATAAAAACATAAATAATTATAGAAGAATATTATGAAATATATGCCAATAAACTGGGAAATCTGCAAGAAATGGACAAATTCCTAGAAACACGTAACAAACCAAAATGGAAACAGGAAATAAAAACAAAACTTGAATGTACCCATAACCAACAAAGAAATTGAATTCATAATCAAAAATCTCTAACTAACAAAAGTCCAGGGCCAAATGGCTTCCTAGGGGAATTCTACCAGACATTTAAAGAAAAGTTAATAATAATTCTACTCAAACTGTTCCAAAAAACAGAAATGCAAGAAAAACTTTTAAACTCCTTCTACAAGGCTAGCATTTACTTGATTCCAAATCCAGACAAAGACCCCACTGAAAAGAAGAATTACAAGCCAATATCCCAGATGAAATAGGATGCAAAATTCTCAACAAGATAGTAGCAAATTGAAGCTAAGAGTATATTAAAAGAATTATTCTCCACAATCAAGTGGGATGTATTCTTGGGCTGCAGGGCTGGTTCAATATTTGCAAATTAATCAACATGATATATCACATTAATAAAAGAAAGGATAAGAATCATATGGTCCTCTCAATAGATGCAGAAAAAACATTTGACAAAATGCAGCTATTCTTGATAAAAACCTTCAACATAGTAGTGATAGATGGAACATGCGTCAATATCATAAAGGCCATACATGAAAGACCCATAGCTAATATCATCCTCAATGGGGAAAAACAAAGAGCTTTTCCTCAACAGCCAGGAATAAAACAAGGATGTCCCGTCTCACCATTAGTTTTAAACATAGTACTGTAAGTCTTAGCCTCCACAATCAGATAAAAATAAATAAAAGCCATATAAATCAGCAAGGAAGAAGTCAAACTTTCACTGTTCACAGATGACATAATACTCTATGTAGAAAACCATAGAAAACTCTATGACAATAAACCAGAAAGACTGCACGAAAAAATTGCTAGCATTAATATATAAATTCTGAAGAGTCAATGTACATAAATCTGTTGCATTTCTATACACCAATAATGAAAGACCAAATGGCATATCAGATAAACGGTTAATATCCAGAATCTATAAGGAACTCACCAAACTCCACACCTGAAAAACAAACAACCCAGTGAAGAAATGGGCAGAAGATATGAACAGACACTTCTCCAAAGAGGACATCCAGATGGCCAACAGACACATGAAACGATGCTCAGCATCACTCCTCATCAGGGAAATACGCATCAAAACCACACTGAGATACCACCTCACGCCAGTCAGAGTGGCTAAAATGAGCCAATCAGAGAACTCTAGATGCTGGCGAGGATGTGGAGAAACGGGCACCCTCCTACACTGTTGGTGGGAATGTAAACTGGTACAGCCCCTCTGGAAAACAGTGTGGAGGTTCCTCAGGAAACTAACAATAGAACTCCCCTATGACCCAGCAATAGCACTGCTAGGAATTTACCCAAGGGATACAGAAATGCTGATGCATAGGAGCACATGTACCCCAATGTTCATAGCAGCACTCTCCACAATAGCTAAAACATGGAAAGAGCCTAAGTGTCCATCAACAGATGAATGGATCAAGAAGATGTGGTTTATCTATACCATGGAATACTACATGGCAATGAGAAACAATGAAATCTGGCCATGTGTAGCAACATGGATGGACCTTGAGGGTGTTATGCTGAGCGAAATAAGTCAGGCAGAGAAGGACAAATATCATATGTTTGCACGTATAGGAGGATTAGGAGGAACTTGACGGAAGAACAAGGGGAAGAAGAAGGGCGGAAATGGTGGGGGAAAGGGAGAGAGGCAAACCATGAGAGACTCTTGAATGCTGACAAAAACTGAGGACTGATGGATATGGGGGGGAGGGGGGATTGGCATGGAAGAGGGCACTTGTGGGGTTGAGCACTGGGTGTTATGTGGAAACTAATTTGACAATAAACTATTTGTAAAAAAAAAAAAAAAAAAAAAAGACCAGAATTAGAAATCAAGGAATCAATCCCATTTACAATCCACCAAAAACTGTAAAATACCTAGGAATAAACCTAACCAAAGAGGTAAGAGATCTGGACTCTGAAACTATAGGACATTTATAAAGGAAATTAAAGAGGACACAAAGAAAAGGAAAAGCATTCCATGCTCATAGATCAGAAGAAGAAACATTGTTAAAATGTCTGTCTGACCCAAAGCAATCTACACATTTAATGCAATCCCTATCAAATTACCACCATCATTTTTCACGGAGCTAGAAGAAACAATCCTAAAATTTATGGAACCACAAAAGTGCCTGAGTAGTCAAAGCAATCTTGAAAAAGAAAAGAAAACCTTGAGGCTTCACAATGCTGGGCTTCAAGCTATATTACAAAGCCCTAGTTACCCAGACAGTATGATATTGGCACAAAAACAGACACATAAATCAATAGAAAATAACAGAAAACTCAGAAATGGACCTACAAGTATATGGTCACTTAATTTTTGACAAAGTAGAAAAGAATATCTAATGGAAAAAACAATTTCTTCAGCAAATGGTGCTGGGAAATATGAACAGTAACATGAAGAAGGATGAAACTGGACTACTTTCTTACACCATACACAAAAACAAATTTAAAATGGATGAAAGACCTAAATATGAGACTTGTAACCATTAAAATTGTAGAGGAGAACACTGGCAGCAGCCTCTTTGACCTGGGCTGGAGCAACTTCTTACTAGACATGTCATCAAAGGCAAAGAAAGAAAAACAAAAGCAAATATGAACTATGGAAACTTCATCAAGACAAAAAGCTTCATCAAGATAAAAAGGAAGCAATCAACAAACTAAAAGACAGTCTCCAAAACTGGAAGAAGTTATTTTCAAATGCCACATGTGATAGTTAGTATACTAGTATACTAGTTAGCAAACTCAACACCCAAAACAAAAATAATCCAGTTAAGAAATGATAGAAGACATTTTTTCCAAAGAAGACATCAGATGGCCAAGACATATGAAAATATGCTCAACATCACTCTTCATCAGGGAAATAAATATCAAGAGCATGATGAGATATCACCTTACACTTGTCAGAATGGCTAAAATTAAGAAAACGGGAAACAACAGATGTCGGCAATCCTCTTACAGTGCTGATAGGAATGCAAACTGTTGTAACTCTCTGGAAAGAATTTGGATGCTCCTTAAAAGGTTAGAAATAGAACTACCCTACAATCCAACAATTTTATTACTAGGTATTTACCCAAAGGATACAAAAATACAGATTTGGAGAGTGCATGCACCCAATGTTTCTAGGAGCATTATCAACAAGAGTGAAACTATGGAATGAGCCCAAAAGTCCATCGACTGATGAATGAATAAAGAAGATGTGACACACATATATTTATATATTATATACATGAAATATTACTCAGCCACCAAAAACAATGAAATCTTGCCATTTGCAATGATGTGGATGGAGCTAGAGTATATTATGCTAAGCAAAATAAATCAGTCAGAGAAAGACTAATACCATATGCATTCACTCATATGTAGAATAAATAAAACAGATGAACATATTGGGAAAGGAATGAAAAAAGAGAAAGAAACACAATACAATAGACTCTTAAAGATAGAGAAGAAAGTGAGGGTTGATGAAGGGAAGACAGTGGAGGATGGGCTAGATGGGTGATGGGTATTATGGTATTTGTTATGATGAATGTTGTATATAAGTGATGAATTGCTGAATTGTATTTCTGAAATAAATAATGCATTTTATGTTTATTAACTAGAATTTAAATAAAAACGTGAGAAAAAATTATATACTCTTTTCCTTTAATGGTTTTTTTGCGTTAAAATCAATTTCCTTTCATATTGACATAGATATTTCAGCTTTCAAAAATTCATAGTTTTTCAATAAACCATTATGTAATTTTAAACTTTCCCTTTTGTAATATTTTAGATTTCCTTCTTACCAACACATATGCCTAGAATTTTTATTAATTCATCTTGACAAGTTGTGCCTTTTATTTTTTAAATGTTTATTTACTTTTTAACAAAGTATTTAATCCACTTAAAACAACAAGTAGTGGGGGATATTTTTC
This sequence comes from Proteles cristata cristata, assembly GCA_017311185.1. NCBI lineage: Eukaryota > Metazoa > Chordata > Mammalia > Carnivora > Hyaenidae > Proteles > Proteles cristata. The sequence continues at coordinate 148,703 of JAESUZ010003717.1, read as the reverse complement.
TATTTTATTTTGTTTTATCAAAACAAATTTTTTGTATTGTATTCTTTGTATTTATTATATATTTCCATGTAGTTGTTTGAAAGTTAACCCTAATGTATTTTGTTATATTACTCTGTATTAATCTTAAAAACTTAAACTTAATTATGAAAGCTAATCAATATCTTTACCCCTTCAATCACAAAGCTTTTCAAACACTAATCATAATTACTCTCCTTTTCAATTTGTACACTATTGTTGCCTATTTGTTCTTATTATTTTTATGTTATAAAGTTTTGTTATATACTGTCAATGTTTGTTTAGATTTACCTGCATATTGACAACATTTATTACTCATGATTATTTCTTATATTTTATAACTTTCTTCTGGAATCATTTTCCTTCTGCCCATACTACATTTTTCTGAATATAAGTCCACTCATGGCAAACGAGGTCTTTTTATTCATCTCAAAAGGTCTTGATTTCACTTTTGTTTTGAAAGTTATTTTTTATTATAAATTACCCATAACAATTAGGAATAAAAAATAAATGAAATGCATCCAAATTAAAAAAGGAAAAGTAAAAGTGCCACTATTTGCACATGATATAGTATTAGATATAGAAAACCCTTAAGACCCCATTAAAAATCCATTAGAATTAATAAGCAAATTCAGTAAAATTATAGGATACAAAACGGAGGCACAAAAAGTTTCTGTATGATAATAATAAACTATTAGAGGAAATAAGAAAACAATCCCATTTATAAATGCATCAAAAAGAAAATATCTAGGAATAAATTTAATCAAGGAGGTGAGAGAACAGTACACTGAAAACTAACATATTCACGAAAAAAAATTGAAGACATAAATAAACAGAAACATACTCGATGCTCATGCACTGGAAAAATTAATATTGTTAAATGTCCATACTACTCAAAGCAACCTATAGGTTCCATCAAAATCCCTATGGCATCTTTCACAGAAATAGAACAAATAATCCTAAAATTTGTATGAAATTATAAGGACTCTGAATAGCCAAAGCAATCTTAAGAAGAGTAAAGCTGGAGGCATCACACTCATTGAAATCAAGGGAAGAGAGGAGGAGTAAATAATAATGATGATAATAATAATAATTATTATTATTATAATAGAAGGTATTGGCATAAAAACAGACACACAGATCAATAAACAGAATAGAAAGCCCAGAAATAAACCCACATAAACATGGACAAATTAATTTATGAAAAATCAGCCAAGAATATAAAATGGGGAAATGACAATCTATTCTAAAAACGATACTGGGAAAATTGGACAGCCCCATGCAAAAGAATGAAACAGGACCACTATCTTACCGCATACACAAAAATTAATTTAAAATGGTTTAAAGTCATGAATGTACAATGTGAAACATTACAACTCTTAGAAGAAAATGTAGATGGTAATTTTTTTTACATTGGCCTTAGAGATTATTGTTTTTAATTTGACTCCTAAAGCAGGGAACCACAAGCAAAAATCAACAAACAGGACTACATCAAACCAAAAATCTTCTGCAAAGCATTTGAAATCATCCACAAAATATAAAGGCAACCTATTGAATAAGGTGAAATATTTGTACATCATATATCTGCTAAGGAATTAAATATATAAAGACCTCATACAACTCAAAGGCAAAAATATAAAAAAATTTTTTCTAAAAAAAGTGGTTGAGATATCAGTAGATATTTTTTTCAAAGATGACCAACAGGCACATAAAAAGATACTCAACATTATTTATCCTCAGGAAATGCAAATTAAAACCACAATGAGATATCACTTCACACTGTTACATTGGCTATTATCAAAAGAATATGACATAACAAGTATTGTTGAGGATGTGGAGAAAAGGGAACTTTTGGATCCTATTGGTAGGAATGTAAATTGGCATACCATTATGGAAAATAGTATGGGGTTTCCTCAAACAATTAAAAATAGTGTTCCAATTCAAGATGGCAAGTTAAGGGAATCCTAAAATTTCTTCTTCACTTGAACATAACAAATCTACAGCGACATATGGAACAATTTCCTCTGAAAAAGACTTAAAAACAGACTGAGTGACTCATATATATTAGTTGAATGAGAGAAGGCATGCATCAAAGTGATAGAAAAGAATGAGACACAATCTTGCCATAATCCCCATTTCTACATGGCATAGTGTCCCAAAGTCAGGAGGGAATCAAAGGCTGAAGTTTCCCTAAGGAGTGAAGAGTTTGACCTACCATGCACCTAAGAGACAAACCCCAAAAACTTCTGGCTTTGAAAAAAAATGGATGTCCTGTCCATGATCCCCACAAGGCTAAAACAATCTGAGAAATGGCTCTTAAAGGGCTTGTGTGCTTAGATTCATCCAGCCTGGGGCTCAGCCCAGAAGTGGCCATCAAGAAGCACTCAGACTTTGTGTGGGACAACCTCATGTGTGTCCTGGAGCTTTAACAAGAGGGGCAGGATTCACATTTGGCAAACATCTAGACATCCTTTCAGTAAATGTAGGCTAGTGCACGCCATCTTTACGCTTCCTCCTTGCCTTGATACAGCTCACTTGTATCTCTCAGATGTGAGCTTATATGCTTGTCTGGAGCCCTGATTTTCTCAACTACTTCCCGTTAGATACATCTAGATTCAGCTGGTCCTAGTGACCAGCAGGGCTTGTAAAGATTATACGTATTTGCATACATTAAAGGCTGTTGCCTGAGAATCTAATTCCAATCACCCTGATCTAGGTGCTGACTGAGATCCTCTCCTTTGGGACACTGACAGGTCTTGACATTGACTAACTACTGGGAGCTATTAAAAATAAAATAGTCTTCTTGGACAATCACAAAGGTTTGAGAGAAACCCAAAAGCTAGGGCGAGCTTGAACAATAAGGTTCATCTCTACGAAAGGCTCCTCCTTCAACACCAGCAAAGGTAGCTATTTTATCTAGTGCACAGAAACCAACACAGAGTCAAACAAAATGAATAAACCAAGAAATATATTCTGAACGGAAAAGGAAAATAAAATCCCAGGAAAACACCTTAATGAAATGGAAATAAGAAATTTACCTGATGGTTATAAAATTGCTCAACAAGCTCAGGATAAGAAAGGATGAATACAGGGGTGCCTGGGGGGCTCAGTCAGTTAAGTGTCTGACTTCGGCTCAGGTCATGACCTCGTAGTCCGTGGGTTCGAGCCCCGCATCGGGCTCTGTGCTTACAGCTCAGAACCTGGGGCCTGTTTCGGATTCTGTGTCTCCCTCTCTCTCTGCCCCTCCCCTGCTCATGACCTGTCTCTCTCTCTCTCTCAAAATAAAAAAGACATAAAAAATTTTAAAAATAAATCATTAAAAAAAGAAAGGATGAATACAGTAAGAACTGCAACAAAGAGAGATAATGTGAGAGTACCAAGTATAAGTCACATAGCTGAAGAATATAATAACTAAACTGAAAAATACACTAGAGGGGTTCAACAGCAGACTAAATGCAGTAGAGAAAAAGGATCAGTGAATGCAAGGACAGGGGAATTCACATAATTAGAGCAGGAAAAAAAAATTATGAAAAAGAAAGTGAAGATGGACTAAGAGACTTATGGGACAACATCAAGCAGACTAAGGGCCCAGAAGGCTAAGAGAGAAGAAAAGGAGTGGAAAATTTATTTAAAGAAATAACGACTGACAACTTTCTTAACCCAGACAAGGAAAAACACAATGAGATCCAGGAAGCCCAAAAAGTATCAAATAAGATGAATCCAAAGATACCCACAGCAACATATATTTGAAATGTTAAAATTTAAAGGAAAGAATCTTAAAAGCAGCAACAGTAAAACAACTTGTTACATGCAAGGAAGTCTCCTTAAGGCTATCTGCAGAGTTTTCGGCAGAAACTTTGTAGATTAGAAAGGACTGTCATGATTACTCAAAGCAGAGAAAGAAAAAATAACTCATCAAATAATACTCCATTCAGTAATGTTATCATTCAGAACTGAAGCAGAAAGTTTTCCAGATAAGCAAAATCTAAGGGAGTTTGTCAACACTACTGACTCTATAAGAGATGTAAAAGGGACTTGTTTAAGCTGAAGGAAAAAAAGGTACTCATTATTAATAAGAAAACACCAAAGTATAAATTTCACTGGTAGAAGTAAACATCTAATCACTTATAAAGCTAGCATCAAAGTTAAAAGACAAAAGTAGTGAAAATAACATAAGTACACAATTAGTTAAGGGATATGCAAGATAAAAAGATGTAAAATTTGACATCAAAAACAAACTGCGGTGGAGAGAGCAGAAATGTGAAATGTAGAGCATTTGAATGTGTTTACACTTTTGTTGGAATCAACTTAAAATAGAGAGTTATAAACATAAGTTGTTAAATGTAAATCTCACAGTCATTCCAAAGCATAACCTAAAGTATATATACACAAGACATAAAGACAAAGGAATCTAAGCACTAAAGATGGTTGTCAAAACACAAAGGAAGAGAGCAAAAAATAAAGGAACAGCCAGAAAATATTTAACAAAATGGCAATCAGTACATACCTATCAGTAATTACTTTAAATTTGAATGAATTCAATTTTCCCTTGAAAATACATGGAGTGGATTAAAAGAAAAAGATCTGTGTGTGTGGTGCCTAAAAGAAACTCATTTCAGGTAAAACAAGACACACAGAAAGTGAAGGGATAGAATAGGATACTCCATGTAAATGGGAACCAAAAAATGCTGAAGTAGCTATACTTAGACAAAATAGACTTAAAACAAAGACTGTAATAAAAGACAAAGAAAGTCATTATAATATGATAAATGGCCCATCTAACAAGAGGATATAACATTTATAAATATTTATGCACTCAACCTAGGAGCACATAAATACATATGGCAAATATTAACAGACTGAAAGTAAAAAATAGACAGCAATATATTAATATCAGGGGACTTTAATATCCCATTTATGTCAATAGATAGATTATCCAAACAGAAAATCAACACCAAAACCCAAAACAGAAACATCAGCCTTAAATTACATGTTAAACCAGATGGACCTAACACATAAATACAAAACATTCCATTCAAAAGCAACAGAATATACATTCTTTCAAATATACCTGCAACACTCTTCAGGGTAAATCATATGTTAGCCAACAAAACAAGCCTTTTAAACTGAAGAAGATTGAAATCTTATCAAATGTTTCTTACCACCTCAATGGTATGAAATAAGTACACAAAATCACATATCACTGACCAAAAAAATGTAAAATGCGCAAATATGTGGAGATTAAACAACATACTACAGAACAACCAATGTTCAAAGAATAATCAAAAGGGAAACAAATTTTGGAAATTCATGGAAAATTAATTTTGGAAAATTAATTTATGGAAAAAATAGAAATATAACATTCTAAGGGTTATGGGATGCAATAAAAGCAGTTTTAGTATAGACATTCATAGTGATAAATGGAAACCTGAAGAAACAAGAAAGATCTCAAATAAGCTAATCTTACACTCAAGGAACTAGAAAAAAACAACACCATAAAGCCCAAGTTCAGTCAGAGGGCAAAAAATAACAAAATCAAACCAGAAATAAATGAAATAGAGATTAAGAAAACAGTAGAAAAGATCAATGAAGTTAGGAGCTCATTCTTTGAAAGGATAAAGTTGACAAACCTTAGGTAGCCTCACCAAGAAAAAAGCAGAGACGACTCAAAATCCAAAATGAAAGAAGAGACATTACAACTGATACAGAAATACAAAGGATCATTTGTATTGCAAGGTGATTGGATCAATAATCAAAAACTTCATAATAGGCAAAACTCCAGAACTTTTTTTCCAGGATTCACTGAGGAGTTCTGTATCAGGCACTGAAAGAACACCATTCCTTCTCAACTCCTACAAAAAAGAGAAGAGAACATTTTACAAGGCCAGCATTACTGTGATACCAAAACCAAAGAATGATGCCCTAAGAGATGAAAATTATAAGCCAATAACCCTAATGTACATAGATGTATAAATCCCCCACATTTTGTTGTGGGAAAATTCAATAATACATTAAAACGATCATACACTGTAATCAAGTGGGATTTATTCCAGAAATAAAAGAATGGTTCAGTACACACAATTCAATCTACTTGATACATTGTTTTAACAAAATGGGAAATAAAAATTATGATTATCTCAACAGATACAGGAAAAGCAGTTGACAAAAAAATTCAACATCCATGTATGATAAGAACTCTCAACCAAGAGGTTATAAAGGCAATGTACCTCAACATTATAAAGGCCATGTAGGACAAGCCTGCAAGAAACATGATACTCAGTGGTCAAAGCTCAAAGCATTTTTCCCCTGAGATCAGGGATAAGACAAAATATGTGCATTATTGGCACTTTTATTCAACACAGTATTTGAAGTCCTAACCAGAAGAACTAGGTGGAAAAAAAAAAAAAGAAATAAAAGACATTCAAATTGGAAAGGAAGAAGTTAAAGTGTCACTATTTACACATGATGTGATACTAAAGATTCCTTCCAAAACCTGTTGGAAATAAACAAATTCAGTAAACTTACAGGGTACAAAAACAAATCTGTTGCATTTCTTTATACTAACAATGACAAAAAGAGAAATTAAGAAAACCATCCATAAGAGAAATTAAGAAAAACAGCCATAAAAAAGAATGAAATCTTGCCTTTTGCAATAACATGGGTAGACTATTAGAGCATTGTGTTAAGTAAGGTAAGTCAGACAGAGAAAGGTAAATACTATTATTGTATCATATATGAATCAAAACAAAACAAATAATTGAACAAACAGAAAAGCATCCAAGCTCATAGTTGAACACATTGTTGGTTACTGGAGGCAGGGATGGGGAGGGGTGAAATTAGTGAAGGCATTTAAAAAGTACTAACTTCTGCCTATAAATTAAATAAGTCATGGATATATAATGGACAGAATGGACACTGTAGTTAATAATATTGAGTTGCATATTTAAAAGTTGTGAGAATGGCTCTTAAAGTTTTACACACACACACACAATTATAACTATGTACAGTGATGGATATCAACTACACTTGTTATCCATTTTGAAGTATATACAAATACTGATTCAATAGGTTGTATACCTGAAACTAATATGACATAAGTCAAAAATCTCTAAATTTATAAAAATATTTTTTGGATGGAGCACACTACTATAAGTTAAATTAATTACTCTGTAAGCACATTGGAGATATATTCCACTTCTGGCTTCTATTGCTTTTAAGATGTCAGTTGTCAGTTCAATTGTCATTCAGTTTGTAAGTAATGTCTTTCCCCTTATTTTGGGTTCTTCTGTCTTTGTGTCCTGATTATTCAGTATGATGTGTACAGAAGTAGAGTCTGTTTTTTATTATTTCTTTCATTTTCTCATTGTGGAATCAATAAATTGTCTTTCTGTTCTATCTGTTATGAAAAGTTATTTGATGTCATTTCTTCAAATATTTTGTTCTCAGAGTGCCTGCATGGTTAAGTCAGTTAAGCATCCAACTCTTGATTTTGCCTCAGGCCATGATCCTAGGTTTATGCAATCAAGTTCTACACTGAGCTCCACACTGGGCATGGAGTGAGCTTAATATTCTCTCTCTTTCTGCCCCTCCCCCATTTATGCTCTCTCTCTGGCTCTCTAAAATTAATATCTATACATTTGTATCTATATCCATCCATCTTCTCATCATTCTTTCTACTTTTGGAACCCTGGTTAAACGTAATTCATGTATTTCTATTCCATTTTTGGTCCTATTTTTAATTGTTATTTTTTCTATCACTGTAGGTTCTATTCGTTGTTTTCTTTCCCTCCAAAAGTGCTTTGTCTTTCTGAGGTCTCTTGTTCTCACATTTTTAATTTCTTATTTCATTCAACATATTTATCATTTTCTTTTATAATCCACATTTTATAATTCTAATACAGATTTTTTATTGGTCTATTTCTTCTGGCTTTTGCTCTGCCACCACATTTTCTTTGCATTTAGTAATTTTCATAATTTTGTGAGAATTTTGAGGCCTCATTTAAAAGTGAATTCTCCCAGAAAGAATTTTCATTTATTTAACCCAGGTATGTGGGTGACACCAGTATACTGGGCAAACTTTAAAACGATGTTTTAGTCTTGAGGTTTTTAGGATCAAGAAAGAGGTACAAACTGGGCTTCAAACTCATGTTAAGTCTAACATGAGGGTATAAACTTTCAGAGTGGATTTTTTTCTCCTATATTTTGTACTACATTTTAAGATGGGCAGTTTTCTTTGCAGCCCCCTACAGAGCTAGGTTTACTTCTCATTTACCCTAAAATGAGTTTCAGCTCAATACAGTTGGTTCCTATTAAACTCTTTTTTTCTCTGGCTACTTGCTTGGGGCTTGTTCTGTCCTGTGTGACCTGAGAGGCAGGGACGACTGAAGCTCAAGTTCACAAAGTTCACCAAATTCTGTCAAGTTTAAAGCCAACTTCAGTCTCTGCTTTTATTTAACTTTTGGTATTTGATGCTTTCTTACTCTGTTTCAGCTTACATATACTTTTAAGCAGATTTATCTCAAATATTTTATTCACATACTACACAAACTGGAAACAACACAAATATCTATCAACAGAGGAAGGAACAAATTGTATTGTATTCATGCAATAGATTATACTGCAGCAATTATATCTATATATCTATATATATATGAACAAATTGTATTGTTTCTATATATGTATATATAATATAGGAACAAATTGTATTGCATTCATGCAATAGATAACACTGCAGCAATTATATCTATATATATATATGAACAAATTGTATTGTTCCTATATATGTATATATAATATAGGAGCAAATTGTATTGCATTCATGCAATAGATTACACTGCAGCAATACTATATATAATATGTATCTAGGGGCACCTGAACTTAAGTATCTGACTTTAGCTCAGGCCATTATCTCATGGTTCATGGGTTCAAACTCCATGTCGGGCTCCGTGCTGACATCTCAGAGCCTGGAGCCTGCTTTGGACTCTGTGCCTCCCTCTCTCTGTCTCTCTCTGACCCTTCCTGGATTGCACTCTGTTTCTCAGTATCAAAAATCAATAAACATTAAAAAATAAAATAAATTTAAAAATGTATCTACAAACACCAACCGATTACACAATCGAGACAAATCTCACATTTTGCTGATTGAAAAAAAATGGACACAAAGCAATGCATGTTGCATAAATCCATTTATATGACATCCAAGAAGAGGCAAAAGCAAACAGGGTTAGTAGAAGCCACATTACTAGTTATTATACCTTGGTAGTTGGGCAGTGGGGTTGTTGGTTATTGATTAGGAAGGAGCATGAAGGAAATTTCTGGGGCTATGGAGATGTTCCAGAACTTGATCTGGTGATGGTTACAGAGGCATAAAAACTCAGCTAGTTGTATACTCAAGATTAGTGCACTTTTTACATGCTTTAATGTATATATGTTATACCTCAATAAAATAAAAGAAAAATTACCTCCAATTTTAGTTAGTTTGGCCACAGTACCTCCTCTGCTTTACTACTGCAAATAAAAAGCCAAGTGTTTTACAAATATAAGGGGTTTATATTCATTACCTACATTGCCACTGTAAAGTAGAAGATTGGACAGTTATTTAGAGAAAGCAATGAGAATATAAAATTACTACTTCTCCCTTTTTGGCAATAGAATTTTATCATAACAACTCCACATTTCATTTCGCTTTTATAGTCAGTATCTAAATGAGAGGAAACATCTCATTGAGAAAATGGATTAAAATAAAGTATTAATATAATTGCAGATATAATTCCTAAAGGTATAGTAAAGCTATCATTTTTGTAACAAAGTCTTGAAAATGAATGTACTTTTAATTCTTTAATGAATGCTACCATGAAGACCATAGGCACTGAGATCTGAAGGATGTGATTAATTTTTCTAATGCTTCATTTCTGGATACTTGTATCCTTTCTACCACTGCATATGCATGGCACTTTTTCCATATCTAAGTGCAACTCATCTATAAACTAAATTTTGTGTATAGCAGTTTATTAATAGAGAAGGAAAGGAGTAGTTAAATCTGTATATTTACTTATTTAATAGCCATTGTTTACACATTTGCTAACAGGTTCGTTAACTGGTTTTGCAAATGAGAGCATGGAGTGGGTAACAAATTGTAGATGATGCAAGATGCTTATCCTTAGTACAGTGAAGCTTGCAATTAATTTGTTATGGGTGGAATGAACCATTCATCTTATAGATCTTTGTCTCCCTTGGTACATCTACCTAACATATAATTGGAGCTCAGTAATGTTTGCCAAGTCAATAAACAATAATGATAGCCTACACTTCCTTTTAAATCATGTATATATATTTTAAATTATGTCTCCAAACTCTCAAGTTTTACAGTAATATAAAAGAACACTGTTATAACTATTATTTTTATGGATAAATAAAAATATCTACTATTACCATTTTTTAAATGTTTATTTATTTATTTTGAGAGAGAGAGAGATTGAGAGAGCAAGAGCAGGGGAGGGGCAGAGAGAGACAGAGACAGAATTCCAAGCAGGTTCTGTACTATCAACATGGAGCCTGATGTGGTACTTGGTTTTATGAACTGTGAGATCATGAACTGGGCAGAAATCAAGACTTGGATGCTCAACCAACTGAGCCACCCAGGGACCCCTTTGTTACTATTTTTTTAAAAAACGAAATGTCTCAGGGAAAAAGAAGAATACTTATGTCAATGGAAACCAGTGGCTAACCTACTTGATCCCTAAGCATTAAAAATTGAAATCAACAAGTATTTCCTAAGGACGATTTGTATAAGGCATTCAACTGGATGTGAGGACACTTAAGATGTCACTTCAGTCTACTTGGGAGGTGGGCCTCTTGATATTAGGTGATCCCAAACATAGTTTTGGTATGATGCTGTAAAGAGATCCTCAGACAAAAAATTGGTCTCTTTGAGTTAACAACCAAATGACTATGATAGCTGCCAAGGAATGCTACAAACATATTAGGGTGTAAGAAGTTAAGAGCTAATATTTTTGGGTAATTTGTTTGCTTTTATTTTGTTCTTTCTTCACATTACTACAACCAAGCATGCCTATAATTTGGGTTTTACTATATAATTTGTTCATATTTCTTTGATTTTCTTGAAGCCAAAGATGAATGATACCTGCCAGTTGAAATTTAGAAACACTACTTTTGCTGTACTATAGAGACCAAGTCTGCTTGAGGAGACCACATTGAATGACCTTTAGTAAGGCATAATTTCTATATGCCTCGTTTTTCATCAACCTAATAATCAGGATGACATTACTGATTTCAAAGAGTGGTTGTTCTAACTATACAAGATTACAGTCTATTTCAAGTGACTTGTACTTTACCTAGAAGATTAAAAAAAGTTCATAAACATTAGCTTTCAACATGATTAACTTCTTCTTATCTTTTATATTATTAAGGAGTGGCTAGGAGTCTAGACCTTTGGAGCCATAGCTGAGATCTTGCCCTGGATCTGTCACTTGAGAGATACACAACCTTAATAAATGTCTTTCCATCTCTCATCCTCAGTTTTGCTATCTTCAGATTAAGAAGAAAAAACAGCTCTTAACACATTTAATTACTATAGTAATTAACTGAGATGATACATGTCACAACTTTAGAGCAATGCCTATACTACATAGTAAATGCTCAATCAATGTACGTGATGAAAATGCCATCTGCCTATAAAACAGTAAATATCTCAAAAGCAGATTGTTCATCTCTGTTGTATGGTTCATCTCTGAATGTACAGGGCCAGGCATTGAAGAAGATATACAGAGGAGGGATGCAATCAGAGAGTCTTGCATGTCATAGGGGCACTTTCAGATAAGATAATGAGGGGAGAAAAGGAGAGAGAGAAATTGATTTGATTTCTCAAAGGACCTTGTAGAGGGTGTAGAGGGTCATTTACTACAACTCTTTTTAGTCCAAGGAAGTCTTGCCCTGTCCATTAATGTTAGAAAACATTAATGATAGAGGGATTTAATTATAACAACTCCTTAGAAAAACACACATATGAATCAAGACAATTATCATGTAATTTTAGGTCTAAGGCTAGATTTGGTGGAATTACCTGGATATTTGCACTAGTATCTAATTTTAAATGCCCTTGTTCTTAATGATGCCCCTGGGAACTGGTTAAGGTTAAGTATACTTAGAGCTACCAATATGGTGGCAACGAGGCCTCTGCAAAAAGGTAGCCAAAAAACACCAGGAAACAGTGACTTAAATTTATGGATTAGTTTTGTCTTCCTTCCAGTCCCAGAATTTCATTGTCATAGTAAAGGGTAATTTACAGAACTAATTAGTTGCCCTTTTTTGCTTACATTCTTAACTGAAATATTTCCTAACAACAAATGCCTCTGGATCTTTGTCTTGATGAGAAAAGGCCTTCATCTCTCTCCTGTCCTCTATTCCTCCAAGTCCTCCTTAATCTTAAACTCACTCCACGTACCTTATTCAATAGCAAATGGCTTATGGACAACTTCAAGTGGTTATCAGATAACCCCTGTCTTCCTTCAAAGCATGCAAGAATAAACTCTATCAGATGGTGAGAAATAAGAGGAGAGATTTACTGTTGGAAGGCTGAGTTCTCTTATCTCCTCAACAGCTTACCCTGATTTAGAGGATTCTTCCCCTTCTTGCTATCACTTACATATTCTCAAGTCATGAAGGCAAATCTGAAAAAGACATAGAAAGGCTTCTCACTATCCTGTGTAGCTGGTGTTATTGAAGAAATTAAATCATGAGGAAAACGACTGGAGAGGGACAGTAGTCATTGTGCACCACCTGAAAGCACTGTTCATCTTAGACATCTTGTTGTGGGGGAAAAATAGGTTACGCAAATTAAAGAAATAAAACACATTTTTTTTCTTTTTACTATTTGACTGCTGAATGCTTTACAACTTTGTAATTTGCAAAGAGTGGTTCAACTCCTTTTGTGCTTTACTTTATCATGCTATATAATTACATCTGTTAAAGCCCAGCATCTATTTTGCTTTTTGTGCATCCATACAGTCCATCATCACAAGTGACACTTCTTTTAGATGTTGCTGGTTACTTAGCACTTTCATTTTATATTTTTACCCTATTAGTACCAATCACAGTAATCAGTTTTACAAGGCATATTTTTATTGTGACTTGCCTTACTTCCATAAAGAAATGATGATTGCAAAAGATACATTACAAAGTCTGTATGCAGAGCTTTCAAAACAACTGTTTCTTTTTCTTCCTTTCTTCCTTCCTCCCTCCCCTCCACCCTCCCATCCTATCTGGTTTCTTTTGTCTCCTAAGTGTTAGTGCATTTTATACATATTAAATTTGAATTAGTGGCCCAAACATTGAAACTGGGGAGTTTCATTTGGACCTGAGTTGGAAATGGCTCTTTAGATGAGGGGGTTAGGGCAAACAGGGCCTACCACTCCATTTTGAATAGTTCCTATCCTTCCCTACATGTTCCCTGACACCTTGCTTAGTTAATTTACACTCCCTGCCAGAACTGTGAGGGCATTTGGAGTCATGATCCCTATTATATGCTGAAGTGAGAGTTGCTATTCCTTTGTTTTTGCTTCAAGTTGAAGAACCTTCATACACGCTAGCCACCTCAAAGGGTGAAACCCATCTGACAAGCTTTATTCCTTCCTTAATACCCTTCAACACTTTATGTTGAAACCAAGGCACTTTGTGACCAGGAGGGTGAATTACCTGGCACTTTGTGGAGACAATATATTATTATAGAGTTACAACCCTAACCGTGTTTGGTCTCATTGACACAAGTACCCTACTCCCAGGAATGTAAAGCCCAATTTAAAAAACAAAAATATTGGTAGAATGCTATTTGTTGTAATGTCGCTAATACCCAGGAAGTTTTTTAAATATTAATTAGGAAGACCATGTTAAAACATGAGCATGTTATATGAAAAAGGGCAAAAGTGAAATGGCACACCCATTATTACAAAAACCAAGCCTCTAGGGATATATGAAGATATAGGACAGCCAGGTTAAATTTCAGCAAGTGTTGTCTTTATATTTTTCTCCTTCTTTCCCTCAAGACATGTAAACTACTATGTGTAAATGAAATCACTCAAACCTACAAATTTCTTCTCCCTTTGAACGTGGAGGTGCAGTTGGCTTTCATCAAGAAAAACATGTCTGGAATTGAATTGTGAATGTACTGCCTTAAAACTGAAAAAAAAAATCAAGAGATAAAATTTCATATGATCATCTCAGTAGAGGTAGACAAAGCATTTTACAAAATTCACCATCCGTTAATGATAAAAAAAAAAAACTCTTATAAAATTAGGTACAGAAGGAACATACCTCAAAATAATATGTGAGGTAATCACATAATAGTCCATATGTGACAAGTTCACAGCTAACATCATACCCAATAATGACAAGTTGAGAGGCTTTACTTTAAGATCAGGAAAAAGACACAGGTGCCCACATTTATCATTTCTATTCAACATAATACTGGAAGTCCCAGCCAGAGCCACCCAGCAAGAAGAAGAAATAAGAGACATCATAATTGGAAAGAAAGAAATAAAATTGTCTCTATTTACAGATGACATGATTTTATATATAGAAAATCCTCAAGAGTCCAGCAAAAAGCTTTTAGAACTACAAATTCAGTGAAGTTCAAGGTACAAAATTGACATAGAAAAATTAGTAGCTTTTTATATACAAACAACGATTATCTGAAAAATAAACGCATAAAAAGAAGAAAAAAGAAAACGATCCCATTTACAGTAGTAAAAACAACCAAACAAATACTGGGGCTACTGGGTGGCTCAGTAAGTTGAGCATCTGACTCTTGATTTTCACTCAGGTCATGATCTCACTTTCATGGGTTCCAGCTCTGCATCAGGCTCTGTGCTGACAGTGTGGAACCTACTTGGGGTTCTCTCCTTCTCTCTCTGCCCATCCCCTGCTTGCATTATCTCTCTCTCTCTCAAAATAAATAAATAAACTTAAAAATTAAAAAATAAAATACTTAGGAACAAATTTAGCCAATGAAGTAAAATGTCTTTACAATGAAAACTATAAAATATTGATTAAAAAAGTCAGACACAAATAGAAATATATCTGTTTTGATGGACTGCAATAATTAATATTATTGAAATGTCCATACTACCAAAAGCCATGTATAGATTCAAGACAATCTCTATGAACATTCCAATGGCATTTTTTTTTACAGAAGTAAAATGTACATGGAACCACAAAAAAATGTCAAATAACCAAAGCATTGCTGAGGAAGAACAAAGAAGGAAGCATCACACTTCCTGATTTCAAACTCTGTTATAAAGCTATGCTAACCAAAATAGTATGGTGTTGGCATTAAAACAGATACATAGACCAAGAGAGTATAAATGAGAGCCAAGAAATAAATCCATGCACACATGATCAACTTATATTTGACAAAAGGAACAAGAATAATAAATAGAGAAAAGACTGTCTCTTCAATAAATGATGCTGGGAAAATTGGATATTCACATATAAAAGAATGAAACTGGACTCCTATCTAACACACTCACAAAAATTAACTCAAAAGCAATTAAAGAATTAAATGTAAGAATGGAAATCATAAAACTCCTAGAAAAAAAACTAGGAAAAATGATCTTTGGCCTGGATCTTGTCAATGACTTTTTGGATATTATACCTAAAACACGAGCAACAAAATAATTAAGTGGGGTTATATAAAACTAAAAAGCTTCTGCAGAGCAAAATGAATGACCAACATAACGAAAACACATTTTACAGAATGGGAAAAACATATTTTGTAAATCAAATATCTGATAAGGGATTAATATCCAAAACATACAGTAAATTTACACAACTCAATAGCAAAGCAACAAACAATCCAATTAAGAATGGCCAAAGTCCCTGAATGGATATTTTTTCCAAGGAATATCTACAAATGGCTAATGAATAAGATGTAAAAAGGGGCTCAAAATCATAAACACTTAGGGAAATGCAAATGAAAACCACGCAGAGATATTACCTTATGCCTGTTAGAATGACCATATAAAAAAGTCAAAACATAACAAATGCTGTTGATGGTGTGCAGACAGGGAAACCCTGGTGCACTGTTGGTGGGCATGTAAGTTGGTACAGCCACTGTGGAAAACAGTATGGATGCCCTTCAGAAAATTAAAAATACAAATACCATATGATCCAACAATTTCACTTCTGGGAATATCGCTCAAGAAAATTAAAATACTATGTTTGAAACGGTATATCTTTACCCCCATGCTTATAGCACAGTTATTTACAATGGCCAAGACATGGTGACAACATATGTGTCCATCAATGGATAAATGGATAAGGGAGTTGAGGTGTGTATCTACACACACACACACACACACACACACACACACACACACACGAATAGTACTCAACCATTAAAAAGAAATTGTGTTATTTGAGACAACATAAATGGACTTTGGCAAACTCATAGAAAAAGAGATTAGATTTATGGTTACCAGAGGTAGGGGTGGGTACAGTAGGGTGAATTGGATGAAGATGGTCAAAGGGTACAATCTTTCAGTTTAGAAATAAGTAACTACTATAGATGTAATGCACAATATGATGACTATAGTTAATACTACTATATGGTATAATTGAAGGTTGTTAAGAAACTAGATACTAAGAGTATTCATCACAAGGAAAATTTTTTTCCTTTTCTTTTTTTAAATATACATAGAGATGATGGATATTAACTAGACTTAATGTGGTAATCACTTCATAATATAGTTAAGTCAAATAATTGTACTGTTTACCTTCAACTTATATAGTGCTATGTGTCAGTTATATTCCAATAAAACTGATAAATGAAATTCAGCCCCACATAGTAGTTCTTAGCACACACTTGCTACTCTTGGCTTTTAAAATAGTAATAAAAACTTACTTTTAGCATTTTGTAGGTTTTTTTTCCTAAGATGTTTAAACATATGTTCATTTTAGCAAGTTTCCATGAGTTCTCAGAAATGCTTACCACACAACTATCTTGGGTTTTCTCACTGATTCTGAATTCTGGTTTTCATACATGGAGTCAAAATCTTTAAAATTCTTATTGTTTAAAATTTGATTTCAATGCAATGTACCATTTTGATAGTGAACTATAAACTTAAAAAGAGTTTCCTTGAGGAAAGTCAGATGTCAGAAAGGAAAAAAAAGTGAAATGTTGGTTTATAAACAAGAACAGTAGGAATCTATATTCTTTTTTAATAGAGTTGTGTTTAAATTAGGAATTGAAATTCTCAGAAGGAGATTGCTTGGCATATATAGAGAAGTATTTAAAATTGAAGTCAATTTAATGAAACAAATATAATCATTGTGTGTTGTATCTTGACTGTCCAAGAATATTTTTCTACAAAAACATATTAAGACATTTTTTCTCTTAGTTCTCTAGTAGGGGAAAAAGAAACCAAACTATCCAAAATCCACTCTCTCTGATTTTGTTTCCATTTTCTTTTGGGAAACTATTCTCCACTATTAATCTGTTTGAGGTGGTGGGAATGTCATAATGGCTTACCCCATCAGAAAGTTCCAATCTCTTGACCACCATGAAATGGCCCAAATCTACTTGGCTTTAAAGAAAAGAAGGGAGTTCTTCCCACTGGAATTACATAATTTTTTTAAAAAATTTTTTTAATGTTTTTATTTATTTCTAGGAGAGAAAGAGAGACAGCGTGAGCAGGGGAGGGTCAGAGAGAGAGGGAGTCACAGACTGAAACAGGCTCCAGGCTCTGAGCTGGCAGTCAGCACAGAGCCCGATGCGGGGTTTCATAGAAATGCTACTATGGATATAAGAATTTTACATGGAAGATTATATAGAGGAAAGAGGAGCCCAGAGATGAGAAGACAGCCCTTAGTTTCAGCGAGGCCCAAAACAAACTAACTTTGTATATTTTAGTTCAGTTCCCCTCTGGCTTGATCCAGTTTGAGCTCAAATTTTTATTTTGCCAGAAAAAGGCCTGATTTATATAGCATTTCATAACTGTCAAACTAAAGGGAAGCTCACAAACAGACCCTGTGGATCTATTTTTCTGTTCAGATAATTTTAATCTAAAGGAGGTCACATCATTTTCCAATAAAACAACAACTGATAATACATGCACTTTTCTCTTCTGGCATTGTTTTAATTACCAACTATGAAATAAACTGAAGACCAATGAGAAATTTTCAAGATACTTAGATATATCTGCCAATCCCTTAGTTTCAGAAGGATGTCATCAAAGTATTTCTTTTAAAATCAGGTAATATTTTACATTTACTCATTACTGGGAATGGTTTTAATTTCCCAAGCCCAAATGCACTATGGAAATAGGAGGATTTCACAAAAACATTATAACCAAAATAAATTCTTTTTCTTGGTTCTCTTGTAGAAACCTTTCTTGTTTGTTAAGTCCTGAGTAGCAAGTGGGAAGAAGCCTTAAATCTCAACATATGATGCTTATGTGGATAATGAAAATTGATAGCACTGTGAAAAGGGCAACCAAAAATGAGAACAGTTTACAAACTATCTTTGCTAGCTTCCCGAAATTCAGTAAATTTCTGGGGAAAAAACAAAGAGCTTTATAATTTATTTTTATGCTGGTATCTAGAAGTATTAAGAGATGGGCTAAGTTTACTGAGATAATACGAAGTACAGCACTGAGAGTTATTCAGATGATTAATCCCAAAAGAAAGTGATTATGGAAAAGGAACATAAATTTTGGAGAAAATTATACTAGCTATGCAAATTTATTAAATCATCTGTATAACTTGGTCATTTCTCTACCACTTTGCTAGAAAGAGCTCCTGGTTTGTAAATTTTCCAACAGAGTCTGATATAGTATAGACAATAATTGGCGACCATTATCATTATTACTATTGCTGATATGTTGACCAGGTGAGGAAAAAAGCTATCTCCCCTTTATATTGATCATATATAGCATATATTATATGTAGGTAGCATACATTGTATATAAATATATGTGATTTCCAGATGATATACATAACATACATAATTTATGTACATATATATTACATACTCTGTTTTTATATACTGTGCATGTATATATATAATATGTATGTCCATATTATACATAAATATATGTGTATTATATATATGCATTATAATTCCTAGTTTAGATTCACATAGTTTAACCTGTATTTCACAGGTTAATGCAGATGGCAGTAAAAACTGGAGAAATTGGTAGTTGGGGGCAGAAGGTTTAAGCAGAGAAGAAAATGTCTGGATCAACCATAATGGAATATTTGCTGTTTGGGTCTGTATGTATCAGCCTGTGTCAGCTTCATCTCTCTATGATGTGCACAGAGTCTCTGCCCAGAGATCTTTCACCTATGACCAGGGTCCATTTCTTGGGGCTAACCAATCTCTCAGGAAAACAATCATTTATCCTTTCTGCAATTATTTATCCTTCACACTCCAGAAACTCAGTGTCATATTAATCCATCCCCCTTTAGGGCACTTCTGTAGATTTCCTCCATCAGGCTTACATATCTGGTTCATTGTCAAAGAACACTTTTGTTACCTGCTCAACAGCTAATCCTCATTTAAGAGGTCTGCAATAAGGGCTATGGATGTTTCTGTATCTTTAGGGTATTTTTATTTATATAACAGCTTCAAGATACTTCACTTTTAGTTTGTTTGTTTGCCCATTTTTGTTTTTTTCCTACCTCATTGGTTATTTTCTCTCTGTCTCATTTGCTGGTTTTCTGTTCAACTTATGATTGTTCTCTTTCTAAGTAAAGTCATCATGCCGCAGGGGTATAATGCCATCATAGGCTGACTCTCATAAGTTTGACTGCTCTCCATCTCAGGAATCAATTGTCCAACTGACATTGGCCCTTGACTGATAAGCATCACGTGTGTGTGTGTGTGTGTGTGTGTGTGTGTGTGTGTGTGTATCATATATATGTATGATATACATATATATCTATATGCATGTTTGTGTGTGTATTGTATGTATTATATATAGAGTTACTGATTCCCATGATCCCTTATCCCTCATCCATTCCTTCTTTAGAATTCTTTATCTTAGAAAACTACACCACCTGCACTCGAGTCAGAAAACAAGGAGTTGTGATTCTTTTATTTAACCCTTTCATCCTTTTAAATTCATTGGGAAGTTCTACTGACTCAATTTCTAAAATATATTCCAACCCAGCGCTTCTATTCATTTATACTGTTATCATTCTAATTGGAGCCATTAGCTTGTAACTTTAAAAAAAAAGCTTGAATGAAACTACCTCCTAATTGTTCTTACTTTCTAAATCATGCCCTTGATACAATGTTCTGAGTATTCAATCATTTCTTAAAGTGTTCAGAAGATCAAATAATCCTTCTGTATAAAACCTTCCATTGACCTATCACTACTAGAATAAAACAATGATGCCTTCTATTTCTAGTAAACAAGTGGTCTAGCTCAACCTTTAACTACAGCCCCCCTTATTTCCATTCTCTATTTCTAGTGGCTCTACCTTCTTTCCCTGCCTCAACTCCTATGTCAGGGCCTTTGCACTTGTTATGATCTCCATTTCTTCCCATTGCTGAGTTCTCCTGTTTGAGGTCTTGATTAATTGTCATAGAGACTTTCTCTATGACTCCACCTAAGGTAAGAGCACAGTGAAGCTCTATCCACATTACCTTGTTTTATTTTGATTCATTTAATTTAAAATCAGTTTAACTACAAGAAATAACTTTTCTGTGGTTGTTTAGAAATGATTTGCTTATTATTCAGCCTAATACTAGTGAAAATATTCTCATTGTTGAGAGCAGAGAACTTGTTTGTCATATATCATGTTGCCAATGCCACAATCTATGCCTAATACATAAGAGTTCAAAAAATATGTCCCCTAAAATGAATAATGAAAGAATGAATGTTTAGACACTTTTATAAATCAACAGTTGTGGGATTTGGCCTGGTCAGAAAAGTTAGGAGGGCTTCCAAGTTGAAGTGATATTTGAGTAGGTTTGAGGACACTGTAAACATGATAGTTTTGTGTCTGAGGGTGAGCACTGTGGGGGAGGAGAAAGTTGGGAAGTTGAACAGTTCTGGCAAGAATGACAGCATATGCAAAGATTCAGTGGTAAGAGGAAGTGTGGTGCACTGTAAGAACAGACAAAGGACTCATCTGGGCATGAAGCTAAGTGGGCAAGATGACTGGAGGTACAGTGCAAACTCTGTTAGAAGCAAAACTGTATGTGGAATTCTAAAACATTCCCAAAGCTCACCTACATTTCCTGTCCCTTTTATTCTTTGAGGACAAAAGGGGACATATATATATTTTACCAATAAAAATTGACAGTTTGGGAAGGAATAAATTCCCAGCCGAGAGGACTGATTTCCTGTGATTTGTTTATTGGGCTATCCTCCTTTGGAAGGAGGTGTCTACTTTCTGTACTATGCCAAGCCCAGGCCTGCCATGCTAGGAATTTGATACTAGAATGTTCTTGGGGAGCTACGGTGGCAGCTCTGGGTTGGGTGTTGGAACACATGGACTTTCATCCCAGGATTGCTATGTAAGATCAAGATCCTTATGCTTCAATGTTAAAACACACTGGAACCCATTAGTCTCCTGTATTTCTATGGTTCATGCATAGCCTACCTTTCAGAGCTCCAACTTTTGGTGGGAGGGACCTAAAGGGCAGGGAAGGCAGCAGTATATAGAGCCCATATTTAATTCCAGAGGAATCAAGACCAGAAACTGAGTCCTAGCTCTATCAGTTATTACTAAAATGACCAAGAGTGAAGTATCTCACCTCTCAGAGTTTTCAGAATTAAATAGAGTCATGTATTCCCAGTCCTGAAATAGTGCTTGATAAACAGTGATAGCATAATTGAAATTAATGCTATTAATCATTATTATTGTTGTGGTTACTAATCTTACCTTTCTGTAAAATTTTTTTCTAATTTGGACTTAAGTCTGTGGCCACTCTGTAATGGTGGTTTTTGATTGGAGAAAATTTTATTGCCCCAGGGAACATTTGGCAAGGTCTATGGACATTTTTGTTGTCATAACTCAATGTACTACTGGCATCTAGTAGGTAGAGATCGGAGATGTGGCTAAAAGTTATAATGAACAGGATAGTCCCTTGCCTCACCCCACAACACAGGAAGTATGTGACACAAAATGTCAATCATGCTGCAAATGAGATACCCTGTATAATATATATATTTATATCTGTCACTGTAAATCTCCCAGTGGCGCAGAAAGCTTGGGGACTGGTCTTTTTTTCCAAATTTACTTACCTTCCCTGGCTACCACTGACTCAAGCAATTACACTTTTCTTGAACACAGCAGGCAGTAAATGATATGTTGATTAATAGAATGCAGCAAAAGGAATGGTCTGTTTCCCCTTACCCCAACTCAGTTAATTTTGAAAGAAATATTTGGTAAATTGAGAGTATATCTGTAGTTAGATTAGAAGGTTTCAGAATTGAATCAAATTGGCCTTTCAGCCTCTTTCCCTTAATTTACTAAGTGTTTAGAAGCAAGAATAAATTTTGATAACTGCAAACCTTAGGCAAAAATTTCATCTCTAGCGCATGCCATCAGTTTAGCTATAGGGTTAAATTGTTTTACTTTATTTGTTCTGTTCAGATCCCTGCAAGACAGACACATTTGAAAGAGACTTTTCTGCTTGAAAGGGTGTTACAAAAGTGGCCTATCATACTCTTGAAAGGGAGGATGCTGACTTAAAGGAAATGACAATTTCTTGTACCCTAAGGTTTAAGAAACTCACCAGAAGTCAATTCATAAGCCTATTTTCAAGAGGCAGGAAGAGCACTTAGGTACTAATGAGGGCAAAATGGGCTGAAGTTTGTCCTTCTCTACCCTGGCTGTACATAAGAATCACCTGGGGAGATTGAAAACAAATGCCTAGGCCAGCCTCCCACCCCACCAACTCCCCACATGATTGTAAACAAAATCTCTAAGTTGAGTCTAGGTACCAGAAGGTTACAAAGCTCCCCATCTGCTTTGTATATACTGCCAGGGTCGAGAACCCATGGTGTAAGTGAAGAAATAAATGACTATTACAATAACATCTGAGCGATTTCAGAGAGCTCTACCAGGCAATATTGTTGGGTTTTTAAATTTGCAACAATAAATGTCTTGGTTTACAGGGAACCAACAAATCTTATGCATCATTAATAATATTGCCTTACATTTGTGTTTTCATTGTCAATTTTCAAAGACACATATATACTTAATACTCAAAGAGTGATCAGAAAGCACATTACATTTTTTTAGGTGGAAAAAAAATGAGCTCCAAAAGCCTACTGGACTTAGCCATATTCAAGTTGGTTGGTTCCTTCTTTCTTTCTTACATTCATTTATTTCTTCAATAACATATATTGAGTGTCTATGTGCTGGAATCTTACGAGTTAACTACTTCAGGAATTACAGAAGTGAAGAGCCTAAGTAATGTCATTTTAAAATTAAGTCCTCCATTAAGAGCAACCTCGGGCTGCATGTAGTCCCAGTCCCAGTTCCAAAAAAGTCTCAGATTGTTCAAGGCTAAAGCCATCCTCGGACTGCCCTCAGGTCAGTGAATCAAAAAAGCATTCCTGTGGTCTGAGTCAAGGCTGGGAACTGTAGACAGTTATTTTGTACAAACTAGCCAATTTCTCACCAGTTGCCTAAACCCTACATAGGCTCTTTGAGCTCACCTCATAGTTAGTCATTTTCAAAAGATACTCAAAGGTCATGATTGGGTCCCCGCCAAAAGTAACAGACACCTCACAGATACTGAATAGTCAAAATATTACCTTGAGTGCTGTACAATTGTAATTGGAACTTATGTAATAATGTCATACATACAACGTGTGCAGTGTAACACCCCCATCCCTTACCCCATAAAAACCCTACTGGCTATTGTTTGGGGCTTGCCTTGCTGCCATGACACCAGTAGGCGGGTGAACCCCTGCTTGAGCTTGTAATAAAGACCCTTTTGTACTTGCATTGGTGTCGGCTCCTTGGTGGTTTCTGGGGACTCGCGAATTGGGCACAACATATGGAGGCTCATCCCGGATTTCCCAAGGCCCCCAGGACCCCTGAACCGGAGGGTCATCCAGCTGGTAAGAAATTCTTTCTGTTGTGTTTATCTGTGTAACTTTGGTCTCAAGACAAATCTGTATTAGGCGACCAAAATTGATCAAGGCAGACGCGCTGGGGGCCATGGTCGTGGGAGACCTGGAAGATGTTCCGGGCTCCTTCTGTATTGGAGGGGAAGAAGTGTCCAGTGGACTGCTCCTAACCTGTATTCTGTATCAGAGAGGAAGAAGTGTCCAATGGACTGCCTCTAACCTGTGTTCTGTATTGGTTCAGAGGGACAAGGCAGGTTGTGCCCATGATCCAACCGAAAGCTTTCTGAGAGAGAGATTTGCCCACGAGTTTATATTTCAGGTGACAGGACACAGAGGGACCTGGTTTCCTGCTCTCCAGCTGACCCTAGGTGGGATACACTCGTCCCAAGTGACCCCCAGATAAAACTGCTCCTCACTCGCCAGCCAACCTGGAGGAGATGGGAGCAGCGGCCTCTGGCTCGATCCCCAGGGGCAAGAGGCTTGATACTGCCCCGAGGGACTCACCTGTGAGTTTATATTTCTGGCAATTTCAATGGGGTGCTCAGACTGGGATCTGGAAACGACGCCTGACCTGGGATATAGAGCATGGCGGCCCACCTTGGCTGTGCCCCCAGCACAGGGAGTTTACACACCCAAAAAAGGGAGTCGCAACACTTGGTTCAAGAAGGGACTGAGGCGCCGCCACTCTCCTCCCCACAACCACCAAGGCAGGACTCCTTCAGGATGCACTGGACCAAACCACGCCCATCCGTGCTAGAGAGCTGCTGTCATCGTCTCCTCCTCCTCCTCCTCCTCCTCCTCCTCCTCCTTCTTCTTCTTCTTCTTCTTCTTCTCTACCGGAGCCAGGGCAAGACCAACATGAATGCACTGCCCTGATTAATTCTGGTCACTGGCCTGCTTCAACAGTCACATTTAATCTATTCTCTAGATGTAAACTCTACACCTACCTACCTTTTCATCTCTTTCTCTCTGGAGTAATCAGACTATATAGTTTCTCTGGATAGCATCATCATCATTTCTTTTGCCTGTTCTCCAACCATATTCCACTCTTTGGCTTTTTGAAAAAAGCCTCTTATTCCTTCTGCCTGCACATTTCATTTCCAATTTTGCTTCATCCCTGCCCTGTCATCTCTCTCTTTCTCTATGCTCTTCCACCAGTACTACATACACCTGGCTATTTATTTGTAGCTACGAAATCTGGTTACATGCTTTAAACTGTTCTTTGTCTATTGGGTTTCTTCTTTTTTCCTTTTCTTTTCTTCTTTTTTTTTTAATGTTTTATTTTATTTATTTCTAGGAGAGAGAGAGAGAGAGAGACAGCGTGAGCAGGGAGGGTCAGAGAGAGAGGGAGTCACAGACTCTGAAACAGACTCCAGGCTCTGAGCTGGCAGTCAGCACAGAGCCCGACGCGGGGCTCGAACCCACGAACCGCGAGATCATGACCTAAGCGAAAGTCGGACGCTTAACCGACTAAGCCACCCAGGCGCCCCTCTTCTTTTTTCTTTTTTATCTCTGATTATTCGCCTTCCCTCCATCCTCTTTTCTCTTTTTTTTCGTTTTCCTTTTTGGTTTGCGTGTTTGTTGGATTTATCTGTGCATTTGTGTGCCTTTGTTCCCTGCATGTTGGTCTGTTTGTTTTCTTTTCCAGGGCTACCTCAAGAAACAAGCCAAAGTACACATGGTGGAGAGTGCCAAATACCACTAGAGTAGGAAAATAAAATAACCAAGGTCTCAAAAAGAGAGACCAAAAGATACCATTCAAAGAACACTTTCTGAATGGACAGGCCCTGGACAGTCAAAGAGACTTCTTTGGTACAGTAGCGCTCACAGGTGCAGAGTGCATAACAAGCTTTTAAAACTAACAAGAGATAGAAAGCTAACTAAAATGATGAAACAAAAGAGCTCTCCTCCAAAGAAATTCCAGGAAGAATTGACAGCTAAAGAACGGCTCAGAAACAGATATAAGCAAAATAACTGAACAAGAATTCAGAACAATAATCATAAAATTAATCGCTGGGCTTGAAAAAAGCATGGAGGACATCAGAAAAACTATGGCTACAAACACTATGGAGCTTAAAAATACTTATGATGGATTAAAAAATGTGATAAATGAGATACATAATAAACTGGAGGCGTCCAATGCATGGATTGAAGAGGCAGAAAGGAGAATAAGTGATTTAGAAGACACTATTATAGAAAAAGAAGAAACTGGGGTGCCTGGGTGGCTCAGTCGGTTAAGTGTCCGACTTAGGCTCAGGTCATGATCTCACAGTTTGTGGGTTCAAGCCCTACGTCAGGCTCTGTGCTGACAGCTCAGAGCCTGGAGCCTGCTTCAGATTCTGTGTCTCCCTTTCTCTCTGACCCTCCCATGCTCACGCTGTATCTCTCTCTCTCTCTCAGAAATAAATTTAAAAAAAAAGAAAAAGAAGAAACTGAGAAAAAGATAAACTCATCCAGGAATATGAAAGAAGAGTTCAAGAGCTCAGCAATACAATTAAATGGAACAATATCCGTATCAGGAATCCCAGAAGAGGAAGAGAGAGGGAAAGGTGCTGAAGGAGTCCTGGAACAAATTATAGCAGAGAACTTCCCCAACCTGGGGAGGGAAGTAGCTGTTGAAATTCAAAAGGCAAAGAGAATTCCCCTCAGACGTAACTTGAATCGATCTTCTGCACGACATATCATAGTGAAACTGGCAAAATATAAGAACAAAGAGAGAATTCTGAAAGCACCTAGGGAGAAAAGGGCCCTAACGTACAAAGGGAAACCTATCAGAGTGGTGACAGACCTATCTACTGAAACTTGGCAGGCCAGAAAGGAATGGCAGGAAATCTTCAATGTGATGAACAGAAAAAAAAAATGCAGCCAAGAATCCTCTATCCAGCAAGCCTGTCATTCAGAATAGAAGGAGAGATAAAAACCTTTCCAAATAAACAAAAATTGAAAGAGTTTATCACCACTAAACTAGCCCTATAAGAAATCCTGAGGGGGCCTCTCTGAGGGAAATGTTACAAGGAATGCAAGATGCTAGAAACACCACCACAAGCAGGAATCCCACAAACGACACAATGACTCTAAACCCATATATTTCAATAATAACACTGAATGTAAATGGGTTGAATGCTCCAATCAAAAGACATAGGGTAGCAGAATGGATAAAAAAACAAAATCCATCTATTTACTGTCTACAAGTAACTCATTTTAGATTGGAAGACACCTTCAGATTGAAAGTAAGTGGATGAAAAAATATCTACATACTACTGGAAGTAAAAAAAAAAAAAGCTGGAGTAGTTATACTTATATCAGACAAACTGGACTTTAAAGTAAAGATGGTGACAAGGAATGAAGAAGGGCATTATATAATAATTAAAGGGTCTATCCATCAGGAAGAGCTAACAATTATAAATGTCTACACACCAAATATGGGAGCACCTAAATACATAAAACAATTAATCACTCTTATCGATAAGAACGTGCTAATAGCAGGGGACTTTAATTTTCCACTTACAGCAATGGACAGATCAACTAGACAGAAAATCAATAAAGACGCAACGGACTAAAATGACACATTGGACCAGATGGATCTGACAGATATATTTAGAACTCTACATCCTGAGACTATGAAATTCACTTTCTTCTCAAGTGTGCATGGCACATTCTCCAAGATAGATCACATACGGGGACATAAAGAAGCCCTCAATAAATATAAAAGAACTGAGATCATACCATGCACACTTTCAGACCACAATGCTATGAAACTCGAAATCAATCATGGGAAGAAGCCTCTCTGATCCAGGCATTTAAACTCTGTTTTCAAAACAAAGTCCTCTTTGTTAGACTTTCCTCATCCCACTGTGGTGCTGAATATCCTCCACATGTTCCTCCTCCCAACCATCAGAGCAGAGCGATCGCTCACCTCCCAGCCACTATATTGAGCATGTGACCAAGGGCTGGCCCATCTGGTTTCTCTGTTTATGGTGATTGGTCTAAAAGTGGCTCTGTGTTTCCAGTGTAGCCAATCATAGCTCTTGACTTGAGGATAGAAGGAGACAGTGTATGAGATGCCCTGCCTGTTTTGTCTCTTGAAAAGAGAGTTATCTGTGGCAGGAAACATTAAGTTCAGCTGCAAAGAGGAAGCATGACAAGCAGAATCAGGTGATGGAGAGAGTGGGAACTAGACTATATGGGGCTGTGCCCTGGATCCACCTGTGCCTTCAATTTGCCAAATATGTAAGTTAATAAATTTCTCTTGAAGTTTCAAAGGAGAATAAATCGTATTTGTCAGTTTTGTAGCAGAAAATAACCTGATTATTACACCTCATGTCTTAAAGACTTAGAGCATTTGAATATAGTTTTGCTTAGCCAGTTTCAGCTCACAATGGTGCTGTGATACATAATTGAAAATCATAAGGACAATCTTCCTCAATCATAGCCTTTGGCCTTGGCTACAAAGGATATTTCTCTAAGGATCATGGAGTATGAAACATTTTAGTGCAGTGATTCTCAAACTGCTGTACCAGACAACAGCATCAGTATCACAGAGAAATTTGTCATAAAAACAAATTTTCAGGCCCCTCCTAGGATTTAATGAATTGGAAACTCTAGGTGGAGCCCGGCAGTCTGTGGTTTAAGAACCTCTCCAAGTGATCTTAATGCATGCTCAAAGTAGAGAAGTAATGTTTTAGAATCAAAACATGCCCTTCCTTTTATGAGAGGTATTTAAAGCATATTTTGGGTAAAAATATTTAAAATGTCACACACAAACACACACAGACATCTTCTTTGTCTAGACAGTTTTCCAAACCTCGACAACCTGGAAATGTCTTAAATTACTTTCAATAATGATAATAAACAGTAAAAATAATAGTAGCTCAACTTATTGAATGCCTATTAAATACCAGGGATTATATCACTTTTTTTACATGTATTACTTCATTTTTGAAAGCTGGGACAGTGGGATTCTTTTGGATTTGCTGTCATGCTGAAATGAGTTCTCAATACTTTAGTAATAATCCTTGGATTAATGACTCAATAGGTACATTTCCTCTATTTATGAGATGAATTTTTGTGGCTCTCTGATTTTCTCAGAAGAGATACCATCATTTGAAAACACCAGTGAAAAATTTTTGATGGTGAATAGGAGAAGCCTGTGTGAGGAAATTAGGAATGGAAATTTCTTGGGAATAATTTTCCTGTTATTACATAAGCATGTGTGACCCAGGTGGAATCATGGCATAATTTACAAGCCATCTGTTATAAATGTGGTAACTTGAAGCTAATAATAATAATCTGATACTGTAGAGAGGGAATCATACTTTATTTATCTGGTCGTTGTCATTTTCAACATTTGAAAAATTACATTCTACTGTAGTAGTTTTAAGTGCTGATCCATACCAGCCAGCTGAACATCTTAATAATTACCTGAGAGCTTGTGTAAAGTATACTTTTCTGACTGAATCAGATGATATGGATGGAGTCCGAGGATCCATACTATATGAAAAGGAACCAGGGACCTTTAAATAGACCAGGGACCTCTCTAAATCAAGACCATTGTTTTATAAATAGTGCACTGACTGTTTGGGAGAGTCATCATAAAGGCTATGGGCAGTCTATAAATGACTGCCACTTTTATCTGTTTTATATTTTGAATTTCTGTGTGAAGTTTGGTTTAAAGAAAGAAGTACTGCAATTATTTTTTTATCGCCATTTTGGTTTATCTTTTTGTTTAGATTTATAGGGGGATTGGGACTGGAGACGAGGCCTTCTGACCCCCATTACAGTGTTCTGCCTCCAGATAGCCAATAAGGATCAAATACCATTGTGGGAAAGAGTTTTCTCAGCTTTTTCTAGCTTTCCAACTATAAGGCAAGTTTAGAGATATGATCCTTTGGTCAGGTTCTGTGTGACTTCTAACTTGGGATACCATTTAAAGTCTGACCCTTTCTGAACTTGTTCATTCACAGATATCTACTGAGAGGTTACACGGCTGCTGTGTGCACACACCCAGGTCTTCTGGGTGATAGCTGGAGGGAAAATAAAAGTGTAGTAAGTTTAGGATTTAGAAGCAGAGAAACTTGCACTTTTCTTCTTTCTTTCTTTCTTCTTCTTCTTTTTTTTTTTTTTTTTTGAGGTCTCGTCTTTGCTTGGAAAGTGCATCTTTATGAAGAGATATACTAGAACACAGTTTTAAGATTCCTGTTCTGAAAAAAAAAAAAAAAGAAACCTTATTTTATAAAACTTTGAAAGTCCCAGTTTCTGATTTTGAGATCTCAACACTGATTTTAGAGAAGACTGAAAATTAGTCACTGACAGACATTGATATCATGATATTTAAGGCAGAGATTCATAAAACAGGGTCCATGGAAAAGCAAGGAAGAGATTTGCAAATATGCACATATAATCTGTGTAGATCCCTCATTCTTCTAACACCCAACCCCCCCCCCCCCACATAAACATACACATACACATATTCTGTCTCAGAGAGGAGGTTTCTAAGTTTCCTTTGTAAAAATGAGACAAGCAACAGGAAAATAATTGTTATGGCCCCTCTTACTAACTGGGATACCTTCTGTTGATGGCTACATAAGTCTGTCTAGTCATCCACAAAAGGCTGGTTTTGTGCTCAACAGATGACTACAGGGCCATATGAAATTTCTTTCCTTATACAGCTTGCTAGTTCTGTTTTTTGTTTGTTTTAGTGAAAAGAAAAGATAGGTTAACCTAAAGTAAAAAATAAAGTAGTTTTATCAAAGGAATCTCCATGTCAGGCTGTTAGAAGCTGTGCCGCTTATTTAGATAACACATCCCATTATATAATCCAGATGAAGGGGGTAATAACTCAGAATTCTTCAGAGAAACAGACTCAATGGGATGTGAATATACAGAAACTTATTACAAGAAACTGGCTTATATGTGTATGGAGGTGGGCAAGTTCCAGGATCTGCAGGGTAACTCGGCAAGTTGGAGACTATGGTGAGTCAATGGTTTAGTTCCTGTGACTCTAAGAGCCTGAAAGAGAGAAGAAAATGTGGTTTTTTATGGGCACCCAGCTAAGTAGAAAAATGATCAGAACATCACATGTGGGCAGACTCAAAGGTTAAGTGAAATTGTTGAAAGTGTTCTAAATTATACTGTGCTTCTTCAAACCCTAGTGTTAGGAAATTAAAGTCATAATAGTATTTAAACTATTTTCCGTGTACTTGAACCATCAGCATTTATAAGCTTGCCCTTAAGTAGTTTCACATAACTTTCCAAATAACATTATGGAATCAAAATAAATCACCTTTGCCTAGAAATTATCCCAAAGCAAAGAGAGATGATGATGGAGGGGACTTGTTTTCATCATAGTGCAGTAATTTAATTTTACTTAGACCTGTAATGTATTGTTCCTCTAATGGCTGCCCAGACCCAACTTCCAGCATGGAGCCCAGCATGTAGTTGGGGTGCCTATGTCTGATGAAATTCTGTGTTGGCCCAGGAGATTATTTCTAAACACCTTTATTCTTTTGTGCCTGTTCCATAAATCCTTATACCAGCACACTCTGAATGTGGTATAAGTATCAACCCCCAAATAAGAAAGTAGATTCTGACAGAGCTATATAATCAAAAGTAATTTTCCTTTTGCAACTATTCCACAAAGAAAAAAGAACACTTGAAGTTGTTCAGCTACTTCCATTGTCTTACATTAGCATTCTTTTCTGAGCGTTGTCAGATAAAGCTAGGGCAAAGCTGTAATAATAATATCCTGTATCATTTTATTTTTTATTTTTTATTTTTCCTCTAACTTACTGCCTGTCTCTTTTCAGTGTTTCCTCCCGTCCTTTTATATTGCCTGCTGGGCAAATCTCTTCTCAAATCAAAGAGTTGAATTTTCTTATTATGTTTCAAATATCTTAAAGATGCTCCCATGTTTCCAAAACTCCTTGCAGCTAGACAACAGTCCTATGAGCTCCAGCCCACATGCGGAGAAAAGAGGGTGTGTAGCTTGGAAGGCTTGGAAGAGGAAGCAAAGTCTTGAGTGCTAGGATCCTCTATCTGCTGACTTTACTTTGGAGGTGAGTGACCACAAGGTAAAGGTAAAGGCAGGTCACATCTGGAGTTTTTCAGAGAATATGGTGCAAATTTGTCTTCCAATAAAAACAAATGAAAAATAAAAACATAAGTTTTAAAAATTAAATCTTCAGAGAGGAAGTTTCTCACCCCAAACCAGGGCACAGCAAATTCTAAGCTCAGAGATACAGATGCAAGTGTGATGCTTTTTAAAGTTGGCCAAGGGAGGTGATAAACCAAGGTATCACTGATAGTCAGGGATTCACATGGCTCAGAACGTGGGTGCCAGTGCTACTGGAAAGTTGAGGAGGAAAGCCTAGGACATATTTCTTGCACTGAGAGTCCAAAGGGCCACTGAGGAAGAGGGATTTGTCTTATGACCTATATCACATATTCTCTATACTGCTGCCAAAATTCCCTGACTCAGGAATGCTGTGGCTGTAAGTATAGTTACAATATGCCTGCATGATTCTGGAGAGAGCTGATGGCACCCCCTTGGGCATCACCTTCCAACATAACTAGACATAATAATAAGAAAAGCCAACCTACATTGCACACTTAATATTTGTCAGGCACATTGTTAAGTGCTTTGCATTCATGATCTCACTGACTCTTCCCAGCAATATAGTGAGCACCTATATAGTGAGCTCACTATATAGTGAGCGAAGTCTATTACCACTTCGCACCTGAGGAGATTAAGTTGAACCATATGAAGTACATTGTCCATTCAGCTAGAGAGTGTGGGACCAGCAGAACCAGCTACATAATCTGCAGAATCCTTTGTTAGGAAATATCTTTATCTTTACATTTAAAGCAGCTTCGTTGAGATATAATTGATAATAAAAATGGCATATACTCAATGTATACAATTTGATGTGTTTGGAAATATGCATACACTTGTGAAACTGTCACTCGTCAAGGTAATAGATATACACATCACCACCAAAAGTTACTTGTGTCTCTTGGTTTTGTTTTTGTTATTTTGTTTGTGGGTGTGTGTATTTGTATACGTGTGTGGTAAGAACACTTAACATGGTATCCTCTATGATGTTACAAAATCTATGATGTTACAAAAATAAAAAATACAAATACAAATACCTTACAAGTACAAATAAAACATAATGATACAGTATTGATACTGATACTCATATTGATAGTACTATAGGTACTATGTTATACAACAGATCTATATACAGAGTTTATTCATTTTGCATAACTAAATCTTTATACTCATTGAACAACAACTCATTTTTCCCTCTCCTCCCAGCCACTGGCAACCACCATTCTGTTCTTTCTTCTATGAGTCTGCCTATTTTAGCTACTTCCTAATTTGAGCCTTGGAATAGTTTTTCTTCTATGACCGGCTTATTTCGTTTAATATAATATCCTTCAGGTCACTACATGTTATCACAAACAGAAGGATTTTTTTCTTTGTTGAGGCTGAGTGGTGTTCTATTGTATGAATATATCACATTTTTTCTTTATCTATTCAATGTTAATGGACATTTGGATTGTTTCCCTATTTTGGCTAATGTAAATAAACATGGTGATGCAGATATCTCTTTGAGGTAATAATTTCAATTATTTTCTATATAACCCCAGAAGTGGGATTTCTGGATCATATGGAGTTATAATTTTAATTTTTTGAGGAAACTCTATACTGTTTCCCAATAGCAGCTGCAACATTTTACTTTCCCATACAGTAATATACAACAGGTCCATTTTCTCTACATCCTCACCATTGTTTTTTATCTTTTGGATTTTTGTTTTGTTTCGATAATAGCTAATGTAATCGTTGAAGTCATATATCACTGTGGTTTTGATTTGTATTTTCATGACAATTTGTTATATTGAGCATTTTTCATATACCAGTTGGTCGTTTTTATGTCTTCTTTGGAGAAATGTCTATTCAAGTCCTTTGCCCATTTTTAATTAATTAAATAATTAATTGATTAATTGCTCTTGAGTTGTAGGAATTGCTTATATATTTTGGATATCAGCCCCTTATTATATACATGGTTTGCAAATATTTTCTCCCATTTTATAGGTTGCCTTTTGATTTTGTTGTTTCCTTTACCATGCAGAATCCTTTTAGTTTGATGTTATTCCACTTGTCTATTTTTGCTTTTGTTGCCTGTGTTATTGGGATCACATGCAAGAAATCATTGCTAAGTCCAAAGTTGAGAAGTTTTCCCTCTATGTTTTCATCTAAGAGTTTTACAATTTTAGTTCTTACATTTAAGTGTTCCATCCATTTCGAGTTTAATTATTTTCTATAATGTAAGATAGGTGTCCAGCTTCATTCTTTTATATATCATTATCCAATTTCCCCAATACCATTTATTGAAGAAACTATCCTCTCCCCATTGTGTATTCTTGGCATCTTTGTGGAAGATCAATTGACCATACATGTGTGGATTTATATGGGGCTCTCTGTTTTATTCTGTTGGTATATGTCTGCCTTTATGTCATGCCATATTGCTTTAATTACTGTAGCTTTGTAGTATTTTTTTCAAATCAAAAAGTTGGTGGTTCCACCTCTCCATTTGTTTCTCAAGGTTGTTTTGTCTACTTAGAGTCTTTGTGGTTCTATATGATATTTAGGTTTTTTTTTTCTATTTCTGTGAATAATGCCATTGGAATTTTGAACAGGATAACATTGCATCTTTAGGTCACTTTGGTAGTATGGACATTTTAATAATATTAATTTTTTAGGTCCATCTGCGTGGCTCAGTTGGTTAAATATATGACTTCGGCTCAGGTCATGATCTCCCAGTTAGTGGGTTCGAGCCTCCTGTTGGGCTCTGTGCTGACAGCTTGGACCTGGAGCCTGCTTCATATTCTGTCTCCGTCTCTCTCTCTCTGCTCCTCCCTACTCCACAAAAATAAATAAACATTAAAAAACTTTTTAAAAAATATTAACTTTTTCAACACATGAACATGAAGTGTCTTCTCATTTGTGTTTTCTTTAATTTCTTTCACCAATGTTTTATCATTTTCAGTGTATGTATATTTTATTCCCTTGGTTAAATTTATTTCTAAGTATTTTGCTATTTTGGATGCAATTATAAATGAAACCATTTTCTTAATTTCCTTTTTTGGATGGTTTATTCTTAGGATATAGAGAAGAAACTGATTTTTGTATGTTGATTTTGTACCCTGCAAATTTACTGATATATTTTAATAATTTTACTCATTTGTTTTTGTGGAGACCTTTTTCTTACCTAATTACACTGGCTAGGAATTCCAGGACTGTGGTGAAACGAGTCAGCAAGCATGGGAATCCAGATTTTGTTTCAGATCTTAGAGAAAAATATTTGAGCACTTTGCCATTGATTAAAATGTTAGCTGTGGGTTTTTCTTATATAGCCTTTACTCTGTGAAGGTAAATTCCCCCTAAACATAGTTTGTTGAGTATTTGTATGATAAAACTCTGTTGAATTTTGTTAAATGCTTTTTCTGCATCTATTGAGGTGACTATATGATTTTTATCATTTGTTATGTTAGTATGGTAAATCATATTATTAATTTGCATACGTCAAACCATCCTGGCATCTTAGAGATAAATTCCACTTGATCGTAGTGTATGATTCTTTTAATGTGCTGTTGAATTTGTATACTAGTATTTTGTAGAGGATTTTTCTGTCCATCAAGGATTTGGGTCTGTAATTTTATTTTTTCATAGTGTCTTTGTCTGGCTTTGAAATGAGGATACTGCTGACCTAGTAAAATGATTTAGGGAGTATACTTTCCTCTTCAATTTTTAAAGAAGATTTTGAAAAGGATTACTCTTAATTCTTGTTTAATTGTTTGATAGAATTCACCAGGGAGATCATTTGGTCCTGCCATTTTTTGATATTTTTGTTGGGAGGCTTTTATTACTGTTTCATTGTTCATACTTGTTACTGGTATGTTCAGATTTTCTATTTTTTTTTTTTAATTTTTTTAACATTTATTCATTTTTTGAGAGGCAGAGAAAGAGAGCATGAGTGGGGAAGGGGCAGAGAGAAAGAGAGACAGAATCCAAAGCAGCTCCAAGCTCTGAGCTGTCCACACAGAGCCTGATGTGGGGCTCAAATGCATATGTTGTGAGATTATGACATGAGCTAAAGTCAGATGCTTAACTGACTGAGCCACCCAGGCACCCCAGATTTACTATTTCTTTGTGATTCACTATTGATTGGTTGTATATCACTAGGAATTTTTTGATTTCTTCTAGGTTATCCCATTTTCTGGCATACAGTTGTTCATATTAGTCTCTTATCCTTTCTATTTCTGTGGCATCAGTTGTAACGTCTTCCTTTTTTAATTATTTTATTTACTTTAAAAGTTTTTAAATGTTTTATTTATTTCTAGGAGAGAGAGAGAGATAGCATGAGCAGGGGCTGAAACAGGCTCCAGGCTCTGAGCTGGCAGTCAGCACAGAGCCCGACGTGGGGCTCGAACCCACGAACTGCGAGATCATGACCTAAGCGAAAGTCGGACGCTTAAGCGACTAAGCCACCCAGGCGCCCCTGTTTTATTTATTTTAGTTTTCTTTTTCCTTAATCTAACAAAGATTTATTAATTTTTCTTAGCTTTAAAAAAAACTTTTTGTTTCATTGATTTTTTTTCTCTTGCTTTTATAGTCTGCATTTCACTTGTTTCTTCTTTTATCTTTACTGTTTCCTTCCTCTCCTAACTTAGGATTTAGTTTGTTGTTTTTCCAGTTCTTAGTGGTGTCAAGTTAGGTTGTAATTTGAGAGCTTTCTTATTTTTAAATGTAAATAAAGTGCATTCTTCAAGTTGGAACTAAAAGACACCAAACAGCCACATGAAATAATATAAAAGTATGAAATTCATTGATGAGGTGCCTGGGTGGCTCAATTGGTTAAGCGTCCAACTCTTGACTTTGGCTTAGGTCATGATCTCACAGTTCATGAGTTCAAGCCCTGCACTGGGCAGTGTGGTGCCTGCTTGGGCTTCTCTCTCTCCCTCTCTTTCTGCCCCTCCCCCCATCAAAATAAATAAATAAACGTTAAAAAGTAATGGACATCTTTAAAACTTTTCTAGTTTTATCCTATTCTTCCTTCAAGAAGGAAACCTATCTAACAAAAGGCATAGAAAAAGACTTTTTGATGCCAACTTCTCAAGTGAATCTTGCATCCTCAAGTCCACCATTATTTTAAAATTTTTTCATTAAAAATTTTTTAGTGTGTATTTACTTTTGAGAGAGACAGAGAGAGAGTGGCGGGGGGGAAGGAGGTGGGGAGCAGATTGAGAGCAAGACATAGAACCTGAAGCAGACTCCAGGCTCTGAACTATTAGCACAGATCCCAAAGCAGGGCTCAAACTCACAAACTAAGATCATGACCTGAAATGACGTTGGACACTTAACTGACCGAGCCACCCAGGTGACCCAGTCTGTCATTATTTTAAACATTTAAAATAGACATGCCAGATTCTGGAACTCCCTGTATCAAAATACCAAAATTAAAGGTTATTAGTATTTTCTGAACAAGTCTTATCTTTCCTAACTACACTCTCAGAAATAGAGGTCTGTAACTGGTCTCAAACACAATACAGCATTTCTCAGGGCACAATAAAAAATCAAACTTAGAACTAGCAGATCATTCACAGCTATTCCTCATTATGGAGTTAATAATAACAGAGCTATTATAAAACAAAATCATGGTGGATTTGGAAACTATTTAGCTTTATAAATTCACTCCAACATAACTAATTAATTCTGTTCAACATGTCCTTTCATTCTTCTCTGACTTTTCCCTTCTATTTATGCCTAACCCAACACTCTCTTCTCTCTTGTCTATCTACTCTGACCTTCTATATGTTATCCTCATCTCTTATAAAGTCCATTCTTGTGCTCCCTTTTTCTTCTCCTCCTTCCTCTGAGTTATTTCTTCTTCCTCTACCAGTCTATAGTCCTGGGAATTCATTTACCACCCTCTAAGCCTCTGAGAAGATATTCACTTCCAATGAGATATCAGTGTTTTACATTCGGGGCATTTTATTCTGGTAATTGTGTAACTTTCCAGTGCAAACACAATGAGATCCAACAAGATATATTAAAGCGTACATACCCTCTGAGGCACTGTGTAAATCGAATCAAGATTTCCATGATCACTTGAGTAGCAACAAACAGCAGTAGTCAGCCCTCGAAGTGTTTATTCTCATCTAGACCTGATCATGCGTTTATGAGTTAATATTTAAATACTACAAGACTTGTTTTTTAGTATATTTGAAAGTAGTTAAGTGATGGTGATTTTATCTTTCTATTTCCATTACAGGGGACCACAGGTGGTATCTGCTGTGGCCCAGACATGCACATTACTGGAAGATGTCTGCTATTTTTATAGATGTGGCTTGGAGCTTTCATACAGTGCCAGTGAGATGAAGTGCTATGCTCTTAATTTCTGTAGTGATTTTCTTGTCAGTTGTGGGGTCTCAAATACCCATAGGAAGACCTCAGCAAATAGTTGTTCCAAGCAGTTTAGTCTTTTTTTCCCTCTCCTTTCATTTTCCTTCATTTTTTATTTATTAATTTACTTATTGTGAGTCCCTATGGATCAAAATATCTTCTTGGGGCTAGTTTTGCTCCAGGAAAGTTAAGACTATTGAGAAGAAATATACCCATCAAATTTTGGGGAGGGAAGGGGAAGAAGAGGAATATTACAACAAAAAGTACCCTGATGATTACATAAATAAATTAGACAAAAGATTAAAAAGATTTCATAAAGGACAAGGGATCTATCAGTTAGTTTTCTCTCTCTTTGAAAAGCATAGCAATACAATTTTATGTATTTCAAATAGATTCTAAATAGTATCTTCTAAATTAAACATTTGGGGAAAAAAAGGACACAGAGAAAGAAACAGAGTACCTTTTGCATTAAGTACACCTGAACAATGAAATAACCCTGGGTGGGAATAAAGAGGCAGAGGAACAGATTTTTAAAAAGTAATAATTTTAGTTTCATTTTTTAGTTGAACCATGAGTCAACATTTTCAAATTGGTCACTAGTTGTTGTTTTTTAAGATTTTGAAAGTGAAAGGAATCTATTACTGGCTTTATTACCATGATCAAATATTCTAGACATTCTTATGCTTGAGATTTCAATTTTACACAAGGCACTTTCAGCTGCAGTTGCTGGAAGAGATTAGTTTATGAGATGTGAGCAAATCCAATTTGAAAAAATTTTTGTAGAGCTTTTAGTCTGTGTATAGCACTGAGGTTCACTGAATGTACAAAGGGAGACATCATGATGTGGCATATGACCAGCAATGTGGAACAATTCAGAGGCAATATGAAACAGCTGGTGGTGGGGATCAAATGTGGCAACACTAATTACTTGGCGAGAGTCAAGGAGGGAGAGATTGTTTCAGGCAGAAGGAGGCTTGAAGAAATGTCAAAAAGTGGGGAGCTTGCGTGGCTGAGTCAGTTAAGCATCTGTTAAAAGTTCAGATCATGATCTTGCAGTTTGAGTTCAGCCCTACATCAGGCTCTGTGCTGACAGTAGAGTCTGGAACCTGCTTCAGATTCTCTGTCTCCCTCTCTCTCTCTCTGCCTCTCCCCTGCTCGTGCTCTGTCTGTCTCTCTCTCTCTCTCTCTCTCTCTCCCTCTCACTCAAAAATAAACAAACATTGTAAAAAATCTTTTAAAGAAATGTTAAAAA
This sequence comes from Proteles cristata cristata, assembly GCA_017311185.1. Classification (NCBI taxonomy): domain Eukaryota; kingdom Metazoa; phylum Chordata; class Mammalia; order Carnivora; family Hyaenidae; genus Proteles; species Proteles cristata. The sequence goes on along the minus strand of JAESUZ010003717.1, from coordinate 108,862 downwards.
TGATGTGAAGGTTTCGAGGCACCTAGGTGGCTCAGTTGGTTAAGTATCTGACTGGATTTGGCTCAGGTGGTGATATCATAGTTCAGGAGATGGAGCCCTGCATCAAGTTCTGCACTGGTGGCGTGGAGACTGCCTGAGATTCTCTCCCTCTTCATCTCTCTCCCTTCCTCCTCCTCCTCCTCCCACTTGCGCACGCTCTTTCTCAACAACAAATGAAATAAACTTAATTTAGAAAAGGATATGAAGCTTCAACCTGGTAAAGAAAGAGTCCTCTAAGCAGGGGAAACAGCTTTGAGCCAGCCTGCAGGTGGGTAAACCCCACCTGGAAGGCATGGTATGAGCTGCTGCCATATGTCTCAGATGATATCAGCAAGTGAATTCTCAAGCTAGTGAGTCATGGGGTGAAAATGAAACCTGTGTATGTAGAGTATACACTTATTAAATGTCTAGTCTATACTGGGCACCACTTTTACAGTTGAAGCTACAAAAACAGGTTGGATTTGATAGTCTAGAGTCTCACTATCTCCTGGAGGAGCCAAACAAGTAAGTCAATAATAACAAAATTCATACAATATACACAGCAATAGAGGTTTTAACGTCTCCTAGTGGCAATAAGAAAGGGTATCATTTAGGTGGTGATTGCTAGAAATAAATAATTGTTTCTTTTTCATTTTAGTGTTCAGATCAGAAAACTGGATTCAGCTACTTTTGTATGGATGTTATGGGCACAGTCTTAAATGGCAAAGATGTGATTTGTTCTCCCTATAAATTGTGTTCTAATATGTTCTGACTCAAAAGCAGTGGTCTTTTCATCTGGCCTGCTCAGCCTTAGCCTCACTGCTGACAGCTGGGAGGGTTGACAAACAAGGAAGGGAAAAAAAAGACCTGGAATCATAGAATGGTTTTAACTCTAAGGATGCATTTATAATAGCACACACCCCCTCAGAGCAACATAAGCTCTGCAGACTCTGGCTTCTATAGTTTGAAAGCCAATTGGATTGTTTGAAGGAATGTGGTTTATGCTGATAATTGGAAGAAGGATAAGAAGGTTATAAACAAACAATAAAGCTGTAAACAACATTTAGAGAACAATTTTATTCAGTATCTCTATTTCTTATAATTAACTCTCAGCTTGGTAATTTTTTTGGAACTCAATTTCCAATCATTTTTTTGCAAGTCATAGGATGCTAGGCCTATGGGTAAATTGACTGTGTTAAGCTAACTACTGAAGTTAAGATTGAAGAAATGAAGGATGGTGAAGTTATAACAATTGCACACTATCTACAATGGAAAATTGTTTCATATGGAGAGGAGGGAAATAGGTCATTATATTTGTTGGCATTACCAAAAAATCAGCATTCATCCACTCATCCACTTACTCATTCATTTATTCATGCAGTCACTAAATACTTATTGAGTATCTTTCATTAGCCAGGCATTGTGTGTCTTTTGTTAAGATTTTAGGATCAGGCAAGTTTTGTCTTTGAAATCCAGTTACACAGTTTGCAATAGTTTATTGTAGTAATGATAATGCTAGCTAACATTTATTGCACATTTACTATGTGCCAGGCACTTTTCTCCATATTAACTCACTTAATAATCTTACACATTTTATGAGGTATTATTATTATCTTCTGTTTATAATTGAGGCAACTGAAACTGAGGAGGAGTAAGAAACTTGCAAGGCCACACATCCAGACAGTTTTCCAATTCAGGCAGCCTGACATCAAAATCTGGGCTCTTAAAAACTTTGATAAATGGAGTATACATCTTTTCCACGAACCAACAAGAATGTACTGAATTTATCCACTTTGTGAATTTTTCAAGAGCAGAGACCATTTCTATATGATCTCTTTATGCTTAGCACCTAGTATGGAGACCCATAATAGATATTCAATAAATGTTGTTGAATAAATACTTCAAAAATACTCAAAATATAGAAAATATAGAAAAATCTATATCTTCTTCATAGATTTCTATGAAGCTATTTATAGCCTAATTACCACTGTACCTATACCTTATATTTGTTAAGAAAAAAACTTTTGAAACTTAGAAATAAAGTAAAACTATTTATAATGTGTTCATTGAAAGTCTTGCTACTGCATTGTTTGATAGACCCATCTATGAGCTATTAGTAATAATCATATTATGAATTGTTTATTAATTCATCAGACCTAGACACTATAAACATAAATGTGTACTTACAGATTTCTGTATGGTAGAAAAATAAATAAATCACTGTCATATTATCATTCTATATTTGTAATGAAGTAATGCCTTGCAAGTTTTAAACTTAATATTTTTATCCCTTCCTCATCAGGATTTAATGCAAAATATAGAGGATATCATCTAAAGATTTGTTTATACAGTGATAATAATCATAGCTGACAATTATTAAGGCACTATTCTAAATGCCTTCTATGGATTATCTAATTAAACCCTCAAAAACAATCTTGTGAAAAAATGCTATTTTTTTAAATGTTTTATTTATTTCTAGAGGAGAGAAGAGACAGCGTGAGCAGGGGAGGGCCAGAGAGAGAGGGAGTCACAGACTGAAACAGGCTCCAGGCTCTGAGATGGCAGTCAGCACAGAGCCCGACGCGGGGCTCGAACCTATGAACCGCGATATCATGACCTAAGCGAAAGTAGGACGCTTAACCGACTAAGCCACCCAGGAGCCCCGAAAAAATGCTATTTTTATCCCCCTTCTGATATTGGGGAAGAAACAAAGTGAACTGCTTAAGGTCATTCAACTGATATTGGTCAAGTCTGGAGGGATTTGAAGTTAAATAGCCTAATTGCAGAGACTATCGTATAAACCACTATGCAAAACCCCTACGAACATATGATCCTTAACATCGTATTACATTAATTACATTAATGATCATTAATAAATGAGCATACAGACAAGGGGCTAAACAGTGATAACTATCTTTTTTTGAACTACATGTTTACAATGTTCCAGTGATTTACATATAATATCATTTAATCTTCACACAATGTTCTGATGTAACTATTATTCTCCTTCCAAATTGATTAAAGACAAAACTAGAGAAATTAGAAATCTAATCCAAGGGGTTAGAACATTGCAGGGGTTCTAATATTCTGGTCTTTAGGACACCAAGGCCATCTTCTTAAACCCTTTTTTTTTTTTTTTTAAATTTTCAAGAACATTATATACAGCTGAAATATCTTTTAAAATCCCTCATATTGTTTGAGCTGGTTCCAGCAGGAGAGACCATTCAGGTAAACCTTCTTCATATTAGCAGAGCATGAGTTAGAGCCATTAAAGTTGTTCACATTCTTACCTAAGCTTATCACATAATCTAGATCAATGAGAATACCAATAGTGATTGTTAAACCAGAATTTTAGCCATTCAATATATAAAAGAGACAAACATTTGAAAATGTGTGTGTGTGTGTGTGTGTGTGTGTGTGTGTATAAGCATTTGGAACTCATTAGCAAACAATGACAAAGACACCAGAAACAGAATCATTAAACAAGGATGGTTTACAAGTTAGGGTCGGAAGGTTGAAGATAAATGTGCATTGTGTAAAAAACACTGGACACCTAAGCCATATGATTTATCTCAGTCACAAAGAATCTATCTATGTGGCCCTGCCACACACACACACACACACACACACACACACACAGACACACACAGACACAGACACACACACACAGACACACACACACACAGAAACACTCACTCCTGGAAGAATTTAAATTGTCTAATCACTACATCATATTCCTCTTTACTTCTTGTAATCCCCTGGAATATCTTTGTATCTTCATTGTACCTTCCACTTATTGAAATCCTACTCACTAGTCTAGACTTGACTCAAAAGCTGTATGTTCCATGAAGACTTCCCTAGAAACTCCAGCCCTTAGTCATGCCCTACTCCTTCATATTCCTATGGCAAAGATTTTCAAATTGTTTTAAAAACCCTGCTGGCCATTTATTAAAATGCAGACTGCCTGGCTCTTCCCTCAGAGTTCTTAATCAATAGGACTGGGGTGGCATTTCAAACCAAGAAATCTGAGAATCTGTAATTTTAACTAGCTTTCTAGGTAATATTGATCTAGGTGATCTGAAAACCAAGTTTTTGAAAAGTACTGTTCAGAGCTTTTAGGATTCAGAGATGAGATGGAAATGCATTTATCTGATCAAAGTGTGAGCATCTCCAGGCTTTCTTTTCTTGCTCTCTTCTATATTTGCCTGCATATTTCCCTGAATTTTTTATTAAACTGAATCAAGAGACTAGGTAGATACAGATAAATGAGATTAGAAGGACAAGAGAGGTGCAGGGGCGCCTGGGTGGCTCAGTTACTTAAGTATCTGATTTTGGCTCAGGTCATGATCTTACGGGTTCATGAGTGCACGCCCTGCGACGGGCTCTGTGCTGACAGCTTGGAGGCTGGAGCCTGCTTCAGATTCTGTCTCTCTCTCTCTCTCTCTGCCACTCCCCCACTCATGCTCTGTGTCTCCTTCTCAAAATAAAATAACATTAAAAAATTTTTTTTAAAAAGGGGACAAGAGAAAAGGAAGAGTTTCTCTGCTTAAAGCTCAAAGAAAACCAGAGAAAGGTAAGAAATAGGAAGACTACTAAAGCAATTACATGAACATAAATGGAGGAAAAGATGGGAGAGATAAAGGCTGAAAGAAAAAACAGAGAGAAGGGAATAAATTAAGAGGGAAGTGTTTTTGGCACTAAAGCAGGGTGAAATGTAAGATCCTTGAGAGGGAAGGAGAGAGAGTTGGAGAAGGCTTACTGTGGCTTATGAATGGGCCCCCTTGAATAGTCTTGGGAAGACAAGATAAAGAATGAGATTTCTTTTAAGCTAATCTTTTGCTCTTAGACTACTAAGACTTTCTCAAATGCATTTCTGTATAAGATTGAACCACATGAGAACTCTAAAATTTATTAAAATTATAGAAAAAAGTAAACTATTCTCAAGATGCTCACTGTCTGGTTGTGGACATATGGCATGAGTGTAAGTCTCAAAGAATACAAAAACGCTAATTTGAAGGGATACATGCACCCTTATGTTTACTGCAGCATTATTATAATAGTCAAATTATGGAAGCAGCCCAAGCGTATGTCAATAGGTAAACGGATAAAGATGTCTCACACACACACACACACACACACACACACACACACACACACACAGAAATATTATTCAGCCATAAAAAAAGAACGAAATTTTACCATTTCCAACAACATGGATCATGGGCAGACCTAGAGGATATAATGTTAAATGAAATTAGTTAGTCAGAGAAAGACAAATACCTTATGATTTTATTCATAGGTAGAATTTAAGAAACAAAATAAACAAACAAAGGAAACAGGAGACAAACCAAGAAACAGACTCTTAATTATAGAAAACAAACAGATGGTTACCTGAGGGGTCATGGGTGGAGGCATGGGTGAAATAGGTAATGGGATTAAGGGTATACTTATCTTGATGAGCACTGACTAATATTTGGAATTATTGAGTCACTGTATTGTGCACCTGAAACAAATAAACCACTGTATTCTAACTACACTGGAATTAAAAAAAAAAAACATTAAAAAAAAGATGAGTGCAAGTGTACCCAAAGTGTCGGAACTGGCCTCACAGCCTGGCCCTGGTGTAACTCGCTGGGACTTAAGGAGAGACAAATCTTAAGAAGGTGGACAGTGTCGTGTTCTTTGACTCCCATAACTCTTGCCAGGGAAACGTGGTCAGATTTATCAAGCTGAATTACACTTGCTTTTGAGCATAGGAACCATATCTTACTTGTCTTTGTATCCCTATGGCCCAAGAGTGCCTCCATGTTTATACTTCGAGGAAGTGATACTCAACCAGTACCCCCATTAAAGTGAAGCTGAGTTTCCTGTGAACGCATTCACCTTTGTTTTCTTCTTCTCACAAAACAGAAGAAAACATGGAATTGCTTTTATATAGTGATTGTAAGCTTTCTAATGTCATAAAGAATTAAACAGAAGTACTTCTATTATCTATTAAAATAGCCATAGATTGCATGAGAAGACAGAAGGAAAGATTATATTGGGTGGAATCCAGACGCCATAACTGTTCCCTTGAAAGTGTGGTATTTCTCTGTTTCATACTTTTTTAACAAATAAAATGAACATCACTGACACTGTGTAAGTTTAATAACACCTTCAATATTGCAGTTAAGAAAGATAATTCTTAAAGAAGCATGAGAGAGAGAGAGAGAGAGAGATAGAGAGAGAGAGAAAAGAGAGGAGAATATGAAGAGATAAAAACACCATTCCCCAGGATTAATTCTTATCCAGGGCACATAGTATATGCAGCCTCTGAATCGCCTTAATTCATCTCTGTCTGTTACTCTGATTCAGATGATAGAGTGGCTCAGTTAAATTAAAATTGAGTTAACTTGACAGCAAAAGAGTGGCGTTGTTACTGGCTGAAAATCATTAATTTTGATGTGATAAATTCCTTTCTAATGGGGGCATTTTTATTATCTGATGTTTTTGTTTTGGTGACTTTTTCCAATAATGTCAATATTTCAAGCCAGAGGAAAAACAAAACAGCCTTACACTCCTTTCTCCATTATTATTATACTTTAAAAACTGCCCTAGACTGCTTAAAGTAAAATGAAAAATTAACAGGAACAAAAGCATAACAAAATTGTGATTGTAATGTACTGATTAATTCTGAGGTTTTATCAGCATATAAACATGGAAGCAAATGTGAGCTATTCTACATCTGAAGATTGGTTGAAAGATTAAACCAACTGGGAATAAAACCCAGTCATCTGGCCATGCCTTAATCAGCAAATGTCCTGCTTTGAGAGCCTGCTGTATAATTAGTGTCTTTACACACAGAAATTTGAGGATGTGTTACTTATTTAGGTCATAACCTTGGTTGCATACATTGTCTCCAGAACTTTAAAAAACATGTTGCTTCCTAGTGATTTATATTTAATTGGTCTGTGATACAGTTGGGCAACAAGATTTTTTAAAGATACCTGCATGATTTTGTATGAAGATCCATGCACTAACTGAGTGCTGACATCTCTTTAGTGTATTCAGTTGTCACCTAAGTTAAGGCTCAAAAGCTTTACTTACGAAATTATTCACACCAACATGATGGAAAGTAGATCTCCTTTTGCATAGTAACTTGATATATTAGTAATAGCTACTGGAGTACCATATTGAAAAAAGTATTAAAGCCACACATGGCCTCAGAAGGACATGGTACTGGGAAAGGGAAGAATGAGTGGTGCTGTATATACCACATTTTGCCCATCCCTAAACTTCCAAATATATGAGTGTTTAAATTACATTTAATTTAGGTGGGATTTACATTTAAGACGTGATCTTAATTGACCAAGGAATCGGCAGTCTTTTTTTTAAATGTTTTATTTATTTCTGAGAAAGAGAGAGACAGCATGAGTAGGGGAGGGTCAGAGAGAGAGGAAGACACAGAATCCGAAACAGGCTCCAGGCTCTGGGCTGGCATTCAGCAGAGCCTGATGCGGGGATCGAGCCCACGAACTGTGAGATCATGACCTGAGCAGAAGTCAGAGGCTTAACTGACTGAGCCATCCAGACGCCCTGGAATCAGCAGAGTCTTAACGCTGGTTTTCTACAGCAAAAATTCTCTGTCCTGATTCTTTTCTGATTCCTCTTTCTCTGTTTCCACAATTGCAGCCTTGAGTAGGTGATGATAAAAAATATTGATTAAAGGGGTCATAATACTCCCTTTAAACCATGAGCTTCTTGAATTGTGTTTAAATTTTTTGTGTCACCAGCACCTAAAACAAGGGATGGCATGTGGATGCTAATATAATTAGTACATTCAAGTGACTTCCCTCGAGCCCACTTTCTGAAGCACAGATCTTCCTACCTTTAATAACCACTTTTGCTTTTTACACTAGCCTTCCCTCTTTTTCCCTTTGTGTTTGCTGGCATTGTCTTGGCATTGCTGGATAAGAGGTGTCTCTGCTCAGGAAAACCTTTATTTTTAATCTGATGATCCCTCTTTATTGTTCTGGTTTCTCATGTGTCCTACTGCCCTGCTTTCTGGAGACTGCTTGACTGTGAGGCAGTGTTGTCTTTGCAGAAGATGGTGGCCATATTGTCTCCCGCTTCTTATGCTCCTTTGCAGTGTGGCCTGGCCATTTCTCTTCAAGGAGGAATCTAGGGAGCTTCTGTTACTGCTTTGACTTATAGATATGGGGAAAGTGATGCTATGCCTGTTTTGAGCATAGCCCTGAGCTATCCTAGAAGTTTCATATGTCTCCTCCTTGGAAGTCAGCAACTTCATAAGAATTGTGTCTGCCCTCACACTCCCATGCTGTGAGAGCCCTAAGCTAGTGTGGAAATTCGATGTAGTGAGAGAGAGAGAGAAAGAGGCCAAAAGAGTGCCAGAGTGCCAGATGTGTGCATGAAAAGACCTTCACAGTGGGTCCTCCGCCTGAGCCAGCAGGTGATGCCACATGGTTCAAATTCAAACTGCCTATCTAAGCCCTTCCTGAATTTCTTGCCCACAAGATTCTGAGCAAAATAAAAAATAATAAATTGTTTTTTCAAGTCACTAAGTGTTAGGGTAGTTGGTTATGCAGTAGTAGCTGGCAGGGACAGATTCTAATAAATTCTTGTCATGTATTCTCTCCACAACAGTATGCTTTCTGCTTAATGATCTCTACTTGAGTACATTTCAAATCACCGGTGCTTGACTGCAGTGGTCAAAATATTTCTCAAGTCACAGAGATCTCTTGGACTCCCAGGTGTACTTTATAATAGGCATGGGACTTTGGCCTTATTTTCCTTTCCTGAACCCCAATCTTCATGTTTTCTAAAATGCAGTGAATGATAAATGATAATCATGTTGAGGTTTAAGTAACATACTGTATATAAGCTCTAAGCACAGTCTTTAGCTCATTTTAAGTATCTAGCAAATGGGAATTATTAAAAACTGCAAAATGATTGCAGTTTTCTACTTCTGTTTTTGTTGTTTGTTGTTCTGCTGGTTATTGACCAAATGGAGCAGCTGTGATCATTTAGTGCCATAACTTCAATCTAGTTATTCTGGGACCCCCCCATTCTCAAAATTTGGAAATATCATGTTCTCTTTGGAACTTTAGCCCATGGTAGTCCCTTTCTGCGTGCTTAGCATGGATCCCTGCCCCCATCCTTTTAAGGTAAGAAGGAAGAGCTTCCAAAGTAATTGCCTTTGGATAAGTATTCCCTAAATAAGCAGCAGATTCTCTCCTCTATGATTTATCTACTTATTCCATAGAATGCCCCCTTCTCTCACCGAGTTGGGATAAGGGAGGAAATGGTTGTGTTTAATATGCAAAAATTATGGCTGGCACGCAAGTTTATAATTACCATCGTGTACAGAAGCAATAGGGACAAGCCAATGGCATTCAAAGACAAGTGTTTGCTTAACTCTTTATCCTGTATTGTTGGCTGTTATTTTAAGCATCTTATTTCCTTAACAGCCTGTGAGCTCCATAAAGTCAAAGACAATACTGTTTACCTGTGTCAATAGATGGTGTTTTCACAATTCAAAGTACATTAAACATTTATTTGAATAAAAGATATACTCAAATGAATAGAGCAGATATGTCCAGTGAGAGCCAATTTTATCTTAAGCCTTCATATGTTATCTTATTTGAAGTAGAGACTCTAAAATACCATTTTAATTAAGATGGCAGGACTATTATAATAAGTAGACACTGAATCTATAATTGTTCATTCTAAAGCAGTGTTTCTGGTTGGTGGGTGGCTCTTTCCATTTTGTGGATCCATCAATTTTAAGGTTTCGTCTATATAGGCAGCATAGCAGAAGATCCACCCACCTACTTTCTTAAAATTCCTAACCAGTAAGCAGCACATTTCACTTCTCACTTTCTGTTGGGTAGAAATTAGGCATATAATCTCATCTAAATCCAAAGAACAACATTCAAGGAGGCAAATGGGTGTGAATAGTTCTTTATGTAGTGGAAGCCCTGTAGGATATTTAGCATCATACTTGGCTTACCTTCTGTCTCTCTGTATATATGCTGATGCCAGTGGCAGCCTCTTCTCCCATTCCTCTTCCCTTTCACCACTACCCCACCACCACACAGTTGTGATACAGAAAACATCCCCAGAAGTTGCCAAATCACCCCTGGTTGAAAACCTCTAGATGTGTTTCATGTGCTGTGGTGGAACAGAGATAAGATGGTCACACAAAAACACTCCCATTCAAAAAGAGAAGGATGCAATAACAGTGATTAGTCTGGCCCATTGCTAGATGGGATACTGGGAACAGGCATTATGAAGATCCCTGGCAATGGAGGAAGTTCCGTGATTAAAGTCATCAGATGCTCTCTCTGCTCTCTGGGAGAAACACCCCCTGGGTTGCTCTACCTTGCTTATTTCTCCTCTGGCCACATCTCAGATGCACATAATTGCCCATATGGAGCCTTTGCAGCCTGCTTGCTACTGATGCAGGTTTTGAGCCCTTGGGATGTCTGATGACTTGAACAGTTAAAGTCTTCTTTAGGCCAAGCTTGTGCTTTTGCATTGGCAATAAAACCGTCTTAAAAACTTAGTGGACTTTTGATCTATTTGCTTCTAGGGCGGTTCTAGGTAGGAGGAACCATGTCTTAAGTTTTTGCCTAAATTTCTTTTCTCCCTTGTCCCATACCTCTTTCTCTCAAATTAATGGCACTTTCCCTGAGGCTATCTGAAACAAAAAGCTTGGGAAGAAATATAACAACTTTAATCTATCTTTGCCACAAGGCTGTTTTTTTTTTTTAATTTTTAACTGAGAAGTCTTAATGGGCCTTTTTTAGATTTGTCTCCTATTCTTTGCAATCTATAAGAATTTGGCTTCTTCAACCCTGTAAATTATTTAATTTCAACTTGCAAACCTTTGCTTGTAATTACTTACTATATGCAGCAAAAAAACCACAAATAAGCAAATGATATGCTAACACATTCCATCTGCTGCTTCCAGAGCAAGAGGCTTAGTATGCACATGACCTCCTTTTTAAGTCACTGTAGCGACAGTTTTACCAGACTTGTCCCCAACTTTCTAGGCTATGAAATCTATTTCTGCACCACCTGTTGCAGGCCCAACAAGTTCTCCATCACTACATATTTTATCAGTTTGTTAGATCAGCACTTCACTTAAAGATACTAATTCCGGCATTAGATGGGATAGACTGAGTTGCTTTAACACACAAATAGTATGTATTAAATATATAGATATCTATACTAAAAACTAACACTGCTTTATTATGTATACTTATGTAAATAATGTATATATTATTTGTGTAATATATTTATAAAATAGTTTAAATACACAGAAGCTTATTTCTTGGTCACATAACTATTCAAGGCAGGCAAATTAGGAGTGGCTTCCTATATTTATATTAATATTTATTAATACAAATATATTAATATATCCAAATATATACTGATTTCTATTATACATACCTAAAATATAAAATGGTTCAAACACACAAGAAGTTTATTTCTTGATCCCATAACTCTTCAAGGCAGGCATAACTTGTGGGTGCCTTTGCTCCTTAGAGTGATTGCAAGACACTGGTTCATTCTATTGTATGGTACATTATCTCCGGAGCCTCTGGAAGGGGATGGAAGCAGAGGAGTCACGTAACACTTCCATTCAAACTACACAGGCTAGGCCTTAGTCATAGGATTATTAGCCAGCTCAAAGCCTGGCCGGAACATGTAGTCTAGCTGTGTGAACAGGCATAGAAAGAGATAAGGATCTGGAGTGAGACAGCTGCTCCTCCATGCACTCTATATTCAGGTAAGCCCTCAGGCTACCCTGAGTTTCTGATTTCTACACATGGATGTTTCATATTCAGCTTAAAAAGCAGTAGAATATGCCATCTCAAAATCTAACTCTTAAGAATTCAGGAAATGCCACTTCAAAATATGCCACCTTGGTATATTGATTATTTTGAGGCACTTGAAAAATAACAAATGCATGGAGGGGTTTTCTCTGAACTCCCCGAACTGCCTTAAGTCAGATCTTCCAAAAGGAACTCAGTTATTATGTATCCCTTCTCCAGGAATTTGGTCAACAGAGAGGACTGACCCATCACAACAGAGGAGACTAAGTCAACACCACATACCCAGACAGACTGTCACAGATTGAGATCTATTCTTCTAAGGCACATTTATCTTTCCTAAAAATTATTTACTCTCCCCTAAAGAGGCCTACATTCTCTTTCCCCTTTCCCCATTAAAATGGTACTTAATCCTAAAGTCTAAGCCTCCTGGGGAGTTACTCATTTTTCCCTGGGTTTTTCTCATGTTTACATGAGGTGTACATGTTAGTAAATTTCTCTTTGTTTTCTTCTTGTGAATCTATCTTTTTATCACAGTGGTCTCAGCTAAAACCTCAGAAAGGCAAAGAGATTTTTTTTTCTCCCCAACAAACTCAAAATGAAATCATGTCTTTTCCATCTCAGCAAATGGCATGATCATCCATTTAGTTGCTCAAGCCAAAAACCTTAAAATCCTTTCCCTCACTTTACCATCCAGTCCATTTACAATTCTTGTCTTTTGTTTGTTCATTTTAAACACAGCTAAGTGGAATTAGATTAATCATAATCCTCAATTTACGACAATCTCTGTGACTTTCCCTAATCTGTGTCCCTACACCCCCGTCTGAAGTAACCAGTATCTCTAATCTTTTCTTTTTCTTTTTTTTTTTTAACTTTTTTTAAAAAAATATTTTTATTTATTTCTAGGAGAGAGAGAGAGACAGCGTGAGCAGGAGAGGGTCAGAGAGAGAGGGAGACACAGACTCTGAAATAGGCTCCAGACTCTGAGCTGGCAGTCAGCACAGAGCTGGACGCGGGGCTTGAACCCACGAACCGCGAGATCATGACCTAAGCGAAAGTCGGACGTTTAACCGACTAGCCACCCAGGCGCCCCTTTGCTTTTTCTTATGGTATTTCATCATATACATTTGCATTCCAAAAAACACATTGTTTAGTTTCCTGTAATATTAAAAAAAAAAAAAAGAGAGGCTGCTTGTAATCCACTGGGACTTTATTTTTTACTCATTATTGCAATGTTATATTTCTCCATATTTTGCATGTACCTATAGCTTAAAAAATATTGACTGTTGCATAATACCCTAAATATATCACTCTTTATTTGTACTCATTTTCTTGGGTATTTGGGATGCTGTTACAAATACTATAATTTTGTATAATTGTGTGTATGTAGAAGAGACTCTCCTGAGTATGTACCTTGAGAATTTCTTGATTGTAGGATAGGAGAATGTTCAGCATTACATAATTATTCTAAATTGTTCTCCAAAGCAGTCATTTCAATTTACACTCTTATCAGAAAAATTTAAGAAATCTTGATGAATCCTCAAAAAATTAAAAATCTAAATACCATACACTCCAAAATTCCACTTCAGAGAAAATGAAAACACTAATTTAAAAGATATATGCACTTCTAATGTTTATTGCAACATTATTTACAATAGCTAAGATATGGAGACAACCTAAGGGTCCCTCAATAAATTAATGGAAAAATGAGTAAGGAAGATGTGATGTGTGTATATATATATATATATACATATATACATATATGTATATATATATAACTCAGCCATAAAAAAGAATGAGATCTTGCCATTTGTGACATGGATGGACCTAAAGGATATTATGCTAAGTGAAATAAGTCAGAGAAAGACAAATACCATATGATTTCATTTATATGTGGAATCTAAAAAACAAAACAAATAATAAAAAAAGACGAAACAGACCCATAGATACAGAGAATAAACTGGTGATTGTCAGAGGGGAGGGGAAGGAGGTATAGAGCTCCAGGTATGAAAAAGTCTGGGAATGAAAGTACAACAGATGGAATACAGTCTATGGTATTGTAATAGTGTTGTATGGTGACAGACAGTAGCTACATTTGTGGTGAGCATGGCATGACATATAGAGTTCTTTTTTTTTTAAAATATTTTTATTTATTTCTAGGAGAGAGAGAGAGACAGCATGAGCAGGGGAGCGTCAGAGAGAGAGGGAGACACAGGCTTTGAAATAGGCTCCAGACTCTGAGCTGGCAGTCAGCACAGAGCCCGACGCAGGGCTTGAACCCATTAACCGCGAGATCATGACCTAAGCGAAAGTCGGATGCTTAACCGACTAAGCCACCCAGGCGCCCCTGGAGTTCTTGAACCACTATGTTGTACACCTAAAACTAATGTAACATTCTATCTCCACAATACTTGAATTTAAAAAATCTTGATCACTTAGTCTTTCCAGTATTTCCAATCTTGTTAGCCTTCTTAATATTTACTCATGGTATTTGTATGATTGTTTGATTTGCATTCCCAATTACTATTTAGTTGAACATCTACTCATATGTTTGTTTTTCTGTGGAATGCCTCTCAAAGATCTATATGGAGATTCTCTGATTTTTCCACAAAGACTAATATATCATATGCAAATAGTAAAAAAATTACTTCTTTTCTAATTCTTATAATTGAAATATCTTTTTCCTGTTTTATTTTGCTGGCTAGGATATCCAAGACAAGGTTGAATTGAATAGTATGAATTTCTTTCATACTCACAATTGTATTTTTTAAAAATTTTAATAGTTTTTTGTCAAGTTGGTTTCCATATAACACCCAGTGCTCATCCTCACAAGTGCCTTCCTCCATGCCCATCACACCCCTTCCCCTCTCCCCCACCCCCATCAGTCCTCAGTCTGTTCTCAGCATTCAAGAGTGTCTCATGGTTTGCCTCCCTCCCTCTCCCCTGCTATTTTTCCCCTTCTTCTCCCCCATGGTCCTCCATTAAGTTCCTCCTAATCCTCCTATACGTGCAAACATATGGTATTCTGTCCTTCTCTGCCTGACTTATTTCGCTCAGCATAACACCCTCAGGGTCCATCCATGTTGCTACACATGGCCAGATTTCATTGTTTCTCATTGCCATGTAGTATTCCATGGTATAGATAAACCACATCTTCTTGATCCATTCGTCTGTTGATGGACACTTAGGCTCTTTCCATGTTTTAGCTATTGTGGAGAGTGCTGCTATGAACATTGGGGTACATGTGCTCCTATGCATCAGCATTTCTGTATCCCTTGGGTAAATTCCTAACAGTGCTATTGCTGGGTCATAGGGGAGTTCTATTGTTAGTTTCCTGAGGAACCTCCACACTGTTTTCCAGAGGGGCTGTACCAGTTTACATTCCCACCAACAGTGTAGGAGGGTGCCCGTTTCTCCACATCCTCGCCAGCATCTAGTGTTCTCTGATTTGCTCATTTTAGCCACTCTGACTGGCGTGAGGTGGTATCTCAGTGTGGTTTTGATTTGTATTTCCCTGATGAGGAGGGATGCTGAGCATCGTTTCATGTATTTGTTGGCCATCTGGATGTCCTGTTTGGAGAAGTGTCTGTTCATATCTTCTGCCCATTTCTTCACTGGATTATTTGTTTTTCAGGTGTGGAGTTTGGTAAGTTCCTTATAGATTTTGTTACCATTTTAAAGAAAGTGCTTCAAACATTTTCCTTCTTAGGATGCTATTCTTTATGGCATTGTTAAAAATAAATAAATACTTTATCAGGTTGGGGGCATTTTATTCTCTTTTCAATTTAATAGGATTTTTAAAAATCATGAAGTTTTGAATATTATCTAGTGATTTTCCTGCATATTTTGAGATGACATTATAGATCCAAAAATGTATTATACATATTTAAGGCTGTCAGAGAAATTGGAGTTAACTGGAGAAAGAAAATAGACAAAAGGACATGTAAATGTGCATACACAATAGTCTTATAAAACAAATGAATTTAGTAATTGTTCATCTTTCAAAAAATTTTCCTCTGAGAAAGTATCTTGCGGAAAGCGGCCTTTAACATGTTTTTTAAAAGTTTATTTATTTATTTATTTTGAGAGAGAGAAGCAGGGACAGAGAGGAGAGAGAAAATCCTAAGCAGCCTCCACATCCAGCACTGAGCCACCTGGGTACCCCTAATATGGGATTTGAAGGATGGATAACATTTGAAAGATAGTTATAGGATGGGATCAGGAGAAAGGAGAAAGATATATTGATATTGGTTGAAAGGTCTGTTGTAAGTAAAGGTATGGTGTTGGAAAAACAAAGGAATGTTAACTAATTATTTGATTTCATCAAAGTATTAAAACGAAATAATATCAGATAAACTTGTTGGTATTATAATTTGAAAAACAATACATTTCAGAATGAAAATTCTAGAAGTTAACTTTACTGAAACTGCAATTTAGAAGGTAAATATTTTAGGTAGATAAATCTAGCAACATTCTCTGTGTTCCAAAAGGCACTGGTTCTCTCAAAAAGGGATTCCATTATCAATAGTTGGATAAACACGACATATTCTATCCCACAATCTACATTATGATATTAAAAGCTCGAAGAATTCCTGAAGTATCTTGTATGTCTACATTTGTCAAACACTATATGATACTGAAAATATTTTATCATGTAACACATATTAACATACATGGACAATACTTGATTTAAAACAAGGGGAAGTTGAATGTGGGGAGGTAGAATAGAAAGCACATTTTAAAAAGCTTTGGAATGTATTGAAGGACTTGCTTTTAAAAATAAGGAAGACTATCAACGGAAAAATGGATCAAGAAGATGTGGTTCATTTATATGATGGAACACTACATGGCAATGAGAAAGAATGAAATCTGGCCATGTGTAGCAACATGGATGGACCTTGAGGGTGTTATGCTGAGCGAAATAAGTTGGGCAGAAAAGGACAAATACCATATGTTTGCACGTATAGGAGGATTAGGAGGAACTTAACAGAGGACCGTGGCGGAGAAGAAGGGCGGAAATGGAGGGGGGAGGGAGGCAAACCATGAGACACTCTTGAATGCTGAGAACAAACTGAGGACTGATGGGGGTGGGGGAGAGGGGTGTGATGGGGATGGAAAAGGGCACTTGTGAGGATGAGCACTGGGTGTTATATGGAAACCAACTTGACAATAAACTATTTGTAAAAAAAAAATAATAAGTAGGACTAGTCAGCAAATTGATTTATTAGGGAAGAACGAAAAGCAGGGAAGGAAGGAAGATCCAGAGATGAGATTAGGCTTTAGAGTGTGATAGAATGAAAACTGCAGCCATTAAGCATAAATAAGAAAGAAGGTGAAGTTTAATTAAGTTTGAACTGCTCTATATTTGAGGTACTTGTGAGAATTTAGGTAATTTCCAGAATATCCGATAAGCCTATTAGATATGTATGTCTGTACCTGAGAAACAGAATAGATATTTGGGAATCACTCATATAATGCTAACTGATGAAATGAAAGTGAGTATAAATTACCAATGAGAAAATGAGAAATCAAACTTCCAGTTCGAGAAAAGGTTACTGAGGAATAGTCACAATTACAAGGAGAGAAGAAGAAAAGTAGTGAGTAAAATAGAAGAAACAAAGAACAGAAAACAAACAAGCAAACCAAGAAAACAGAAAACCCAGCCAGCCAAGGAGAAAAATCTATAGTTCAGCCTCCTGGAAAAGCTCATGGAAGGTGATAGGAAATGTGGAAAAACAGTTGAGAATGATGAATACTGTCTTTACCACTATTTTTTAAAAAGAATTTCATTTTCATTTTCTTTCGAAAAGCTGTACTTTTCTCGTCAGTATACTCTATTCTTGTTGGGTTTGGATTTTGAACTATACTTTATTCTGAAGACCTCTGTTACATTGTGGGTTATGAGTTAACTCAGGGCAATCATGGTGCCAATTGCTTATCTGTTTCTCTGACCCAACTGTGTAAAATATGGAGGGGGATGAAGTGTTCATTTACAGATGGAAGCTCTTCAATTTATTGTCACAGGGGAGTTCTGCACCATCTTGATACACATGCAGCTAAGCCCCAGGACCTAATTTGAATTGGAAAGTTGAACTGTAATGATCTCTTCTGGCTCAGAGAGCATGAAAAGCATTAGTTTAGCATCCTCCATACCATGTCTCAGAGCTTCCCAAATGAGAGGAGGAATCATGGATGCATCCCAGGTGCAAACAATATCTTTTATGAATAACTGTTGTTCAGGGCAGCCTGGTAAACATTTGAATAATTGAAATTGAACTAATCACTGCTCAATAAACTCTCCATTCTCATTAGTGATACAGCTTGTGAATTTCTTGCTGGCATCCATTTTGAGCTCACAACCTCACTGCAACTTACATGGACCACAGGAGTGCTATGGTGAGTGTTGACAAAGTCAGCCAATGAGGGATTTTCTGGATACTGTCAACACCACAGGCTGTGTCAAATGATCCATTGGGACCAATTTTATGAGAACAGCACCCAAATTCAAGCATCATCAGCAGAGCAAGTAATGCATTGTCAAAACCTTCCAACTCCCCAGGATCTAGGTGATTTATCTCCTGGGAAACTTTTATAAATGGACCATATTTTCCCCATACAATGAAGAAAAATGAAAGGCACCTGTATACTGACAACTATATCTTCAGAGGAAAAAAATGATGGAGGGGCTTACTTATGAGGAAAGATTAAAAGAGCTTAGGGACAAATACAGGGGGAAATAGTGATAGCCTGTGAATATTTGAAAGAAATAAAAACAGATGAGAGTGAATTTACAGTATTTAGAATGGCCCAATAGGGGATAACTAGGAGTAATGGGATGAAAATAATGGAAACATTTAAGCTTACTCTCAGCAACATCTTGCTGGCAGTGTTAGATGATAGACTCATCTCCTGAGGCAAATGACAGAACTGCTGTCACCTGGGGAATTTGAATCTGGAGTGGAAAAATACATAGATCTGGTGGCAGACAGCAACTCTGCAGTAGCAGAGACATGGGGTCAGACTCATCTGTTCTCGATTTTGATTTTTTTTCTCTCTTGAGACGTTGTGATTCTTGAAGACAAAGCATGCTCAGTGATTGTCCTTGATCATTTCAGCATCTATGTATGTATGATTTATAAAGCTTCACGTGTTTCCTCAGAGAATGGTATCACTGATTTATGTTCTTGTATAGGATAATTTTTTTCTTCTATCAGCAACAAGTCTTCATTCTGGTTATTGGTCCTTTGAGTCATTCTTGACATATGAATCTCATGCTTTTGATTATAATGTGTATCCTCAGATGTGGAAATGTACTTGAGAGTGACACCACCTAAATGATGTGGAGGGAGTGACATAGTCCATATTGAGAACCAGAATGCCACTACTTGCAAAGGCATGTAGCACACAGTAGCACACATCTGGTGCCACTGGGTAAACTCCATAGGTCCCATGAACCCCTTCAAGCAATGTGAAATATTTTGTGTGAATACAGATTATTTTCCTTTGGAAAGTATCTGTAGTGTCCGTTAGCTTCTAAAGAGGATAATGAACCCACAAATTTAAGAAATAAAAAAGTGAAGCTAAATATTTGAAGCAGTTATTGAAATATCATTTTTTAAGCTTTGATGATGTGAGAAAATGTGCAAGTATCTTTATTTATTTATTTATTTATTTATTTATTTATTATTTGTTTACTTATTTGGACATTTTGTATTATTATCTAATTCTTCTTGGAATAATCTCTAATTGCAAGTCTAGAAAAAGGAAATGAGATATTTGTCTGCCTCATCTCAGGATTTGGGCCACACTCTACCTGATTACATTTTAAAAATTAATTTCTTATTTTCATGAAACTGGTACAGACTCTCATTAAGGAATTAAAGGGATGTAGAAATGCACATGCAGAAAATTTAAAAATCAGCACAAACAAATCCTACTCTCCAGAAATATCTGTTACTACCATTAGGTGAATGCAATTCCAAATTTCTGTGTTTGTGAAGAGAGATATATCATTATAAAACCAGAAAAATTCTGTAAAACTGATATCATTATATAAGTACTAATTAACATAATTGTTATTTAATTCCATGTAAATGTTGAATTTGAAATAAAAAGAAATTTTAAAAACTCAAAGAAATAGAAGGAATTGAATATAAAAAATATTTACTATATAAAGTGTTGTTTTTCTCAGCAATCCTTGTTATAAAAACAGTAACTTGAAAACATTAGTTTCAAAGAAACTAGTATTGATATTGTCTTAAAATATTATTGCAATTTTATCTCTTAACTTCCTTATTAAAAATATTAGAAAACTAGCATTATTCTACTTTCTCCAACCACCACTCCCCAATTTTATAATATAGTTTTATTCCTAAATTTATTGTAGCTCTGAAGTTTCCTTTTATTTCTTCCTCTTTTTTAAAAAAATATTTTGTCTTGGAGCTCTTGTTTCATTTTAGTTACCTAATAAAATCTTCTCTAGTTCAAAACACTTGTGGGGTGTTTTCTTCTGATTCTTTGCTTATATTTTATTCTAGATTGGCTTCATCAGCTATTGTTACTATTTCTCTCTATTAGAGAATGTTGTCAATCTAGTGTTGTGCTATTTATTTTCACCTTGATTATGTGTAGTGTGGGCTGCTCTGTTTAGAAATTACACCTACTCTGTTATAGTGTGGGGTAACTTCTCCTTGATTTGCTTCCTACTGTGTCTGAGGTTGTTTCCCAGCATGTGCTATATATCACAGCTATATATTCATGTTTTAGGTACTTTTCTTAACACAAAGGTATGAAACACAATGGGAAGAACAGAACTGAGGCTTTGTGTAGTTTTTGTTGGGATATCATTCCTTTTCTCTATTTTATTACACAGTTAAATTTTTGGTACCAGTGTTTACTTAACTCACGGCAAGAGTGTGCAGCTGGCATCCGAGTCTGCAATGTCAGCAATCAGATTTAGGAACAGAATCCACTCTGGCCTTCACATGGGGAGGAATCTTGGGATCCTTCCACAGCACAGCTACTCAATTCATCTGGTTCTATTTTGGAAATAACCTTCCATTTTGAAATTCTCTTCTTTACTTTATTACTTCTATTTCTCTACAATTTTTAATTTCTTGCTGGATTCTATTACCTTGCTATTTACATACTTTCTTATTTCTGCCTTTTTTCCCTCCTGTTTCACTTCCAGTGGATTTTTCTCTATCTATAACACAAACCACCATAAAAGAGGATCTGATTGATTTAATTGAGCATTACTATTTCTAATGGACAAGATGCTCTCCATCCAGACTCTCAATTGTCACTTACCATTCTGTAGATTAGCTGCTTTTTGTTCTTGTAGTTCAAAGAGTTGTGTTCAGAGTTTAGGATTACAGAATCAAAATTATGGTCCTTTTTGCCCAAGGGACTCTCTAGGAACACTATCCTCTAAGCATACTGTAGATGGGTACTGTTAGAATGGAGTAATTAGTAGGACCTGCAAATTGTCTAGTATCATTGACCTTGATATGATGCAGAAAAGAGCTAACAATATTTAATTAGCAAAAATTTTTGTTTTTGAAAGAAAGACCTTGTTGTGCAACTGACATGAGAAAGCTCTGTCTGTACCATTCACAAAGTGATTTACAAAATATCTGGTTAATTGAATTCAGATCCAATAACCAGGTTTCTGTTCATTCAAAAATAAAATAAATGATTAATTATATTCAACTTTTAAGACATCTAAATAGTTTAAACATAGAGAAATAGTAACTCATACTGTGATATATGAAATCAGGGGCACCTGTGTGGCTCAATCAGATAAGTGTCTGACTCTGATTTTGGCTCAGGTCATGATCTCACAGTGAAACTGGGCCCCACATTGGGCTCTGTGCTGACAGAGCAGAGCCTGCTTGGGATTCTCTCTCTCTCTCTCTCTCACTCTCTCTCTCTAAAAATAAATTAATAAAAACTTAAAAAAATAAATCATGGAGATTTTTAGCTTTATTGAGGAATAATGGACAGACATAACTATATATATTTAAAGTGTAAAATGTGATGATTTGATATACATATACATGTATATAATGGACATTTTAACTAATAAAAGGTATTGTTGACTGATTGAGACAAAATGTTTTTTCATCTTTTAGTTAAGCCTGTGTAAAATGTATTTTCATTTTTCATCATTAGGCTATCTAATTCATTACAAAGGAAACTATTCAAACTCCCAATTCTACCTCACCTACACAGAGAGCATGAGAAATACACAATATGATAATTATCAGCTAGCTGAATGAAATCTACACAAAACTTTGATCTTCCAATCTGAAAGGAGTCATGAAACCTCAAAGCCTCCAGTTTACATAAGTCTTTATTCTCCAGTAATGACACAGAGAATCAGAGAAGAAAGGAATTTGCTTAGGGTGTCAGAGAGCAGAACCTGGCTCTTTTTGCTCCTGATCTAGAATCTTTTCCACTTTGCCACACAGCTTGCAGCTCAGGTCAATGTTTTCTCTAATACAGGACACCCAAGAGGCTCTTGGGCCATTTTAGGGGAAATGAGTTTGTGAATGGGTAATTTATAGCTGCAATAATGCTTCGCCTCAAAGTGCCCAAGGAAAGAGAACAGACTGTGATTGGTATTGCATGAATGAAACCCAAGACCTAGTTATACCTAGACATTGTGGCTCCTTCATCAGAAATGAAAGGATAGGTAGGGATGAAGTATAATTTAGAAAATATGTAAGAGATTACTGACAGCGTTTTTGAAATATTGGCATTGCGTATTTTTGTTCTGTTTGGTAGAAACAGAAAACAAAAGAAACTCTCAGTCAGACTGGAACGGCATTAATTTTAAGCGTGACTGGGAGCAAATAGGTGGAATAATTTTTCTAGCAGGTTGAATGTACTTAGATCAACTTAAATATTTGTGATTAAAAAGTAATGTATCCATTTTAAGGAATAATACATAGTAAAAAATGAATAATCATAAGATACAGATGTTGAAAGTTTTGTAATACATAGTACTAGATGAAAAGAACCAAGATGCAGAATAATATATATGTATAATGCCATTTATATTTAAAAATCCATTTATAAATCTCTCTATATTTCAATATATGCATGAAGTGCTATATATTAATCATGGTAAAAAGTCTCAAATGATGTACTCTAGATAGTAGTACTAAACCAGAACCAATTTTGCCATCCAGGGAACATTTGGCCATGTCTAGGGACATTTTTTGTTGTCACAGCTGGGGGCAGGAAATGTGCTATTGGTGTATAGGAGAGAAGCCAGGCTGCCATTAATCATGACAAAGAATTGCCTTATCCTCAATGTCAATAGTGCTGACATTCAGAAACCCTGCTCTAAACTGATAACAATGGTTTTCTCTGGAGGGCCAAGTAGAACCTGAGTTAGAATTTTGGAAAACCAAAGCAGAAACTCCACTTTATTTGTATTATTCATGCATGCACTAATGAGAATATATTACTATGCTACTAATATTTTTTAATGAAGTCTAAAATATAATAGATGTCCAAATTTGGATAAATACAATGGATGTCCACATTTGGACTTCTCCTTTACTTTCATTAACATGAGAAACATGAACAATTTGGTGATAATTCATATTTAATGGCACAGTCTGATGTGTTCAGAGCAATACAAGCAAAATTCTGCTTCACTAGGGTAAGTGGCAATTTATAGAATGTAATTGGGAAAAACTTGTAATTTCATTCATTATGCTACAGTTTCATTTTATGAAGGAGGCTGATGAATTTACAAAGTAAATTAGGGAAATTCTAACTTCTATTTGTAGGATCTTTTGGTTGCAAAAGACTTTCCAAACCCTGTTGACACGTTTTGCAGTCTCTAATAAACAGTCTATTTAGAGTCTCTATACTTGACAAATAAGACCTCTTCATACCACTACTCTGAAGTTTGAATGTGTGCATATTCTTTTTCTTTTTCACATCTTTTAATGTCTTTATTTTTTTGAAAGAGAGAGAGAGAGAGCACAAGAAGGGGAGGGGCAGAGAGAGTGACAGAGGGAGACAAAGAATTCTAAACAGGCTCCAGGCTCTGAGCTGTCAGCACAGAGCCTGATACAGAGCTCAGTCTCATGAACCATGAGATCATGACCTGACCCCAAGTTTGACTACTCAACCAACGGAGCCACCCAGGTGCTCCTGTGTGTGTATATTCTTTAAAGTGTATACTTGAGTATTTTTAATGATGAAACATCTCACAAGCCAGCTTCTTATATTTTTATTATGAAATATTGCTAGCAGATGGAAGATTCAAGGAAATACTTAGAATAAAGATCTATGTAAATAACAACTAGGTTGAAGAAATGTTAATAATTTGCCATAATGGATTCAATTTGCACTTCTCTTCTCAATGGTTCTTTCTCTGTTTAGAAAATGCAGCATTACAGCTAAAACAAAGACCCATTTATTCCTTCACCTTCTAGACCCAGAAGTAACCCCAATACTGAACTTGATATATATGCTTCCCATATATGAGTTTATTTTTCTACAGATGTGTTTATGTATCACACATACACATACTTAAATTTGATTTGCTTTAGAAGTTTAAGTGAATGACTAAGTGAAATTAGTCAGAGAAAGACAAATACCATATGACTTCACTCATGAGGACTTTAAGATATAAAACAGATGAACATAAGGGAAGGGAAGCAAAAATAATATAAAAACAGGGAGAGGAATACAAACATAAGAGACTATTAAATATGGAGAACAAACAGAGGGTTACTGGAGGGGTTGGGGTGTGGGGAATGGGCCAAATGGGTAAGGAGCATTAAGGAATCTACTCCTGAAATCATTGTTGCACTATATGCTAACTAACTTAGATGTAAAATAAAAAATAAATTAAAAATTAAAAAAATAAATGAAATATATATTATGCAACATCAGTATACAATAAAAATTCTATAAGTATTTAAAAAAATAAGTTTAGGTGAATGATGTTCTGCATTTTTTTCTTTCATTAGTAATTATATCAATCCATGTGGACACAAAAAATTCTAGTTCATTCATTTGAAATGCTACATGTATCATATTCCATCATGTGAATATATCATGGTTTATTTATTCATCAGCCATTTATATTGTTTCCTTTTTAAAAAATATTACAAATAATGTTGCAATGAATATCACTGTTCATGCTTCTATGGTTATATGAAAAGAAGTTCCTTCAGGCAAATATTTCCAGAAATGAAATTGCTGAATCATAAGATGTGCACATCTTCAATGTTACTAGATAGCAGATTAATATTCTGCTCTTAAGAGTGTTTCATCTTTCTTAGAGTCTTACCAAAAGGGTCTATAAGAATCCTGTTTCTCCATAGTCTTGCAAACACCCAGTTTGTTAAGATATTTGACAAAAATTCCTCTGAAAGCTATAAAATATTATTTCACTTTTATTTTATTTTTAGTTTTTCTGAAGACTAGTGATTGAACAACTTAAACTTTTTTATCCATGGTATATATTCTGGCTGCTAATCTTTTGTCTATGACATGTGTATCAATTCATTGATTTTTCTTTCTATGGACTGTACATTTATTGTCACGTCTAAGAATTCCTTGCTCAGTCTTAGGTACCAAATATTTTTTCTTATATCGTTTTCTAAAAGTTTAAGAATTTTGATCTTAACTTTATGATCCATTTTGTGTTAATTATTGTATAACATGTGAGACTAAAGTAAAAGACTCATTAGGGAAAAAAATGTGGCCATTCAGTTTTGCCAGAACCACTTGTTATCTCTATTTTTTGTCTTCTGTTTTTTGTTTTTAAATCTGAGAGAGAGAGAAAGAGAGAGAGAGAGAGAGAGAGAGAGAGAGAGAGCACAAGCAGGGGAGAGGTGGAGAGACAGAGAATCTTAAGCAGGCTCTGCACTCAGCACAAACCCCAACATGGGTTTGATCCCACAACATGACCTGAGCCAAAATCAAGAGTTGGAAGCTCAACCAACCAAATCACCCAGGCACCCCTCTTGTTTTATAATAGTCAATCTAACCGTTTGTCAACTTGGGTTTTTTTTCCAAAAAAATTCTTAGTTTTATTGATTTTTTAATATATTTTTTCTATTATCTCTTTTATTTTCTATGTTGATGTATATTTGTGGGTACTTGAATATAGCATATATTCTGCTATTTTTTGGTAGAATATTCTATAAATGTTGATTAGCTCCTATTGGTTTATCACACTGTTAACTTCCCCACTGATTTTCTTTCTAGTTTTCCAATCCAGGTTTGAAAGAGGCATATTTAAGTTTCCGTAAACATTTGGGGCTATTGTATTTCTCCTTTCAGTTCTACCCATTTTTGTTTTCCATATTTTCATTTCTGTCATTTGGTACATAAACGTTTTGGATTATTATATCTTCTTGATGTATTGACTTTTTATTGCTATATAATTTCCTCACTGCATGATATTTTGTTGTCCCTATAATCTACATTATCTGATATTAATGCAGTCATTCCTGTTTTTTTTCAATTAATTTACATTATTTGAAATGAAATTCTTATAGACAGTAGAGAGTGGAGTCATTTTTATTTTAAGTAACTGTCAGCCTTAGTCTTTAGTATATTTAGACCTTTTATATTTAATGTAATTATCAATATGTTAAGTGTCAAGTCTGTCTTTTTTTTAAATATCTGCTGGTCCTTTCTCTTTTCCTTTTTCTGTCTTCCTTTAGATTACTTTCTGATACCATTTTACTATATCTATGGTGTTTTGGTGTATCTATAGTGTCTTTCTATAGCTTTTTGGTGTTTGCTTTATATATTATATTATAAATACACACCTTATCACAGTCTATTGAAGTCCTCAATTGTCAATTGGGTGCAGTATGAAAACCTTTCCTCATTTTTGTTCTCTTACCCTTCCTTGTATATAATTTAATTGCATTAAATATTTCCTTTATATACTTTAGAACTATATCAGTGTTAAATTTTTCTTTTGCTTCTACTGTCAAACATAATTTAGAAACTCTGGAAGGGAAGGAAAGTCTACTATATTTGCCAATTTTTAATTTCATTAAGTATTTTTTTTTTCCTGATGTTCTAAGATTCTTTATCCTTTTCTTTCTGTTTAGGGAATTTTCTTAAATTATTCTTTTAGGATGGGTCTGCTACTGAGAAACTCTCTTAACTTGCCTTTATCTGAGAATGTTTTAGAATTTTAAATCTTAGTTCTCAAGAGCATTAACCGGTAATTTGCCTTGTATATAATAAATTGCCTTGTTGCTTTGTGGAATAGTTAATGTTGGCCTCAAACAAACAAAGAATAGAAACATTCTTTTTTTCTGGAAGATCTTGTTCATGTTGAGATTTTCCCTTAGATTTTGAGCAGAGTTACTAGTGCAGCCCTCTGTATCAGGAATTTTCTTATGGATTCAATCTTTTTCATACATATAGCATTATTCAGATTTAATTTTTTTTTTCTGTGTTGGTTTTGGTAGGTTGTGCTTTACTCCCCCAATTTCTTCCATATTTTAACTTTTTAATTTACTTTTATTCATGTTATTTTATTTGCATAAGCTTCTTAATAATAACTTCTCATATCCTTGTAATTCCTGTACAATCTCAGTAATATCTCCATTTTTAATGATAATTTATAATTTCTTTTTTATTCTTGATTGGTTCATTATATTTTTTTCTTAAAAAAAGCAAGCTTTTAGTTTTTTATTTTCTGTATTTAAATTCTGTGTTCCATTTTATTGCTTTCTATTTTACCTTTATGATTTATTTTATTCTATTTTCTTGGGATTTAATTTCCTGTTATTTTCTTTAGGTGAATATTCTGTAAATAATTTTTAGGTTGTTTATTACTCTAATATATGCATTTAAAGCTATAAATATCACTGTAACTTTACAAATATTGCACAAATCCTAGTGTTTTATTTTCATTATTATTAAGCTTAATCTTAGTAATTTCTGCAGTCTAATTTCCAGTGAGATTTCTTTATTTAAATTTTTTAATGTTTATTTTTATTTCCGAGAGAGAGAGAAATAAAAATAAAACATGAGCAGTGGAGGGTCAGAGAGAGAGGGAGACACAGAATCCAAAGCAGGCTCCAGGCTTGAGCTAGCTGTCAGTATAGAGCCCGACGCGTGGCTGAACCCACAAACCGTGAGATCATGACCTGAGCCGGTCTGTCGGTCAACCAACTGAGCCAGCCAGGCGCCCCTCAGATTTCTTTTTTGACTCAAGTTATTTTGAAATTCATAATTTATTTTCCACGTAGTTCAGTTTTTCTATATGTCTTCTGGATACCAACTTCTGGCTTAATTCCACTGTGGTCAGAAAACATGTTCTCAATGTTTTTATTTTCATTTTTTCCCCCCAAACTTGTTGAGACTAGATTTCTGGTTTACATAATGTACATTTTTGTAAATGTTTAATAGGTACAGAAAGAAATGTGCACCTTTTTTTTAATCATTGAATGTAATTTCTACATTGTTAATTGGTTGACATTATCCATACATATTTTGTCTTTACTTTTGTTTATTTAATCTAAAATTATCTAAAAATATGACAAAAAGTCTTCTACTCTGATTATAGCTTAATCTCTTCTCCTTCATTTTCTTTATTTTGCTCCACTTATTTTTAAGCTATGCATATTTTTAAGCATATTTTTACGTGCCCACAAATGACATTTAAGTTTTTATAGTTTTGTTTTGTTCTCTTTACCAATGGGAAATGCTTTTTTGTAATCTCAAGTAATACTTTTTGCCTTACAGTCTAATTTGTTTATTTTAATGTATCTGCTCCAAGTATCTGTAGGGTAGTATCTGCCTGAAAAATCTTTTTCTATTCTCTTGCTTTTTATCACTTGTATTCTATATTTAAGGTGTATCTCCTTTATCTTAGAGTTTTAGCTTTTTATCTACTCTGGTCATCTTTGTCTCTTTTTTCTTCTAGAATAGTTTATCTGTAATATTTGATGTAATATACTTTAAGTGAATTTAACTCTACAATTTTACTCTTTATATTTGTTTTTCCTATTTTATTTTTTTTCCTTTTTCTAAGTTGTCTTATTTTACCTAATGAGAAAAAAATGTTTTAATATTTCATTTTTTTCTGTGTTTGTTAGTTACAAAGTCTTATTTTACTCTTATTTTAGTGGGTATCCCAGAGATCACAACCTGTGTCTTTGATCTCTTTGATATCCTCCTTTTTATCTCTGCTTCTGTATGGGATCATTTTATTTCTGTCCAAAGTATTCTCTTTAGTATTTCTTTAGTGAAATTCTTCTGTTGACAAATAACTTTTGTTTAGCTGGAAACATACTTAGTTTGCCTTCCTTTTGGAGAGATATTTCATAATCCTTAAGACTGTATTGGAAGTCGGGTGATTATTTTCTCAGCAAATTAAAAATGCCCTATCACTGCCTTCCAGCTTTCACCACTTCTGTTGAGAAGGCAACTATCAGTCTTTTTGCTTTGTTAAAAGTGAGGTTTCCTTTTCTTTTGCTGCTTTTAAAATCTTTTTGTCTGTAGCAAATTGTGGCTTCCATACCAAATCTGGTCTATTGACTGGTTTTGTAAAGTTTTATTGGAATATAGCCATGCCCATTTGTTTACATGTCACTTATGGCTGCTTATAGCAGAGTTGAATTGTTGCAAAGGGACAGTACAGCCCTCAAAGATTAAGATATTTTATCTCTGCCCCTTTATAGAAATAGCCTGTCTACCCCTAATCTATAATTTTCAGCAATTAGAGTTATAATATGCCTACCTATGATTATATATCTTTTGAAAATCCTGTGAAAGGTTTGTGTAGCCACTTCAATCTTTAACTTGATTTCTTTATTACGTTTGGGGAAAGATAACTTGATTTTTTAATTAAGTTTGGGGAAATTTTTGAAAACTGTTTCTGGTCCATTCTTTCTCTATTCCTTTTGGGACTTCCATCACCTTTATGTTAGAGATGTTCAGCACTTCCCATTTGTCTCTTAACACTTGTTTCTCTGTTTCTTTTTTTTTTTTTCTACTCATTCAGAGTGAATATTTTATTATTGATAAATTATAGTGAATAACTCCTTTCTTATGCTGTGATGATATGTTTTTATACATTTCTACTTCATTCTTCACGTCAACTATCATGCTTTTATGTTCTATAATATCTATGTAATTCTTCTTCATGAATTCTATTTTTTTGGTATAATTCTCCAACTACTTTACTGAACATATTAATGTAATTATTTTATTTTATTTTAAAATATAATTTATTGTCAAGTTAGCTAACATACAGTGTATACAGTATGCTCCTGGTTTTGTGGGTAGATTCCCATGATTCATTGATTAAATACAATACCCCGTGCTCATCCCAACAAGTGCCCTCCTCAATGTCCATCACCTATTTTCCCCCTTCCCTCTCCTCATAAACCCTGAGTTTGTTCTCTGTATTTTAGAGTCTCTTATGGTTTGCCTCCCTCTCTGTTTGACACTATTTTTCCCCTTCTCTCCCCCATGGTCTTCTGTTAAGTTTCTCAAGTTCCACATATGAGTGAAAACATGATATCTGCTTTCTCTGACTGACTTATTTCACTTAGCATAATACCCTCCAGTTCCATCCACATTGTTGCAAATGGCAGGATTTCTTAACGTTAATATTGTAATCTTTTAAAGATTTGTTTCTATTATCTCTTTCCTTTCCCTTTGTTTTTGATATTATTTGGCCCTATCTCTTGTCAGGGCTAATAACTTTGGACTGAATGCCAGGTACTGCATGTAAAAAAATGTGATGGTCTGAATGGACTTGTTTGAATAGAATTTCAGTCTTTGTGTTAACTAATCTAATTCATTTATTCACTCTTACTTCTATGAAATGGCCTCTTTAGGGTTCTAATTAAAAGTCTAGATCCTTGCCAGACTCCTCCCTCTTGTTTGACTCTGAATTCCAATCAGAATTTTCCCAGCCCTGTGAGACTCTAGAAAACTCTACTCTGCTTTCTCTATCATTTTCTACTGCCCTTTACCCTGCTTCCTAGGGTCTCAGTTCTGGGTCACTTACATATTGATAAATACCTTGAAGGAAGAAAATATGTCATAAATCTACTGAGTGCTTTCTGTCTGTGATGTGAAGTCCTGAAGCCCTGGCTATCTTCCTAGTTTTCCAGCACTTTCATCACATTCAAAACCATTTTTGGATACATTTTTCAGTTTTTAATAAGAGAACTGACCTGCAATAAACTACTTCACCATCAGTAATAGTGTGAATCCCTTACTGTTCCCTAACTTTAACTCTTCTTTAGAGTTTAGGCCAAGAAACTTTGATGTTTCCTTTTTTCTTTTTAATAAACTTTCAAGTTTGCATTTCCAAAATCTGGAGCATGTGGTTTGTTTCTAATTAGAGTACCTTCTAAATGATCAGGGACCCTTTTCTGTTTGCTATAATTCTTTCAATAATTTGTTACATAGACATCATCTGGTGCTTTATCTTAAATTGTGTGAAACCTTCTATTGCTGGGCTGTCCTTAGCATTAGATAATTATAATTGATAATCAGAATTTGTGATCTGCATGAATGATAAACACACCAGGATTTACTTATTCCAATAAAAATGGATCCCCTTTCATATAGGATTTCATAGTTCTAAACACTTATTCTAGCACCTCTGCTTGATGCTTAAGTCTTTTGGAATATTTGGAATAATCCTCAGCATATTCTTGCAAACATGTTTAGTGGTGCAAAACTTTTTTCTTGGATGTTGGAATTAATTTTAAAAATAGCCTACAGTCATCCAAGCAACATCTGGCTAATAATATAGGGTATCAAATCTGTAAAGTTTGGAAGTAGAATCTGCTAAAAGAACTATAAAATTGGTTTCTATTTTTTAAGGTCTAATTCATCAACTTAGTTTTAAATTAAGATTTACTGAGTGCCAAGCACTATGTCATAAAGAAGAGTGTAATACAAGTAATGGTTGAGTAACTGATTATTACTTCACACAGTAAATTTTCAACATGTATAGAGGTTATACATAAATATTACACATATGTATAGTCATACATATGTATGCCTGCTTTCATGTATGTATGCATACAGTTGACCCTGGAACAATGTAGGGGCACTGGCATCAGCTGGCCCCACCCTACTACCATATAGTTGAAAACCCATCCATGACTTTTGAGTCCCCCAAAATTCAACTACTACTAGTGTATGGTTGACCAGAAGTCTTACCAATTACATAAAATTAATTAACACGTATTTTGTATGCTGTATGTATTATACACTATACTCTCACAATAAAGTAAGCTAGAGAAAAGAAAATTATAAGAAAATCATAAGGAAGAAAAAATATTATCTATAGTACTGCACTGTATCTGTCAAAAAAGAAAAACCCACATGTAAGTGGACCCTCACAGTTCAAACCCATGTTGTTTAAGGGTCAACTTTGTAGAACTGCCTTATGTTCTCAGGCATATTTCACACTGATTTATTAGGCATGCCCCATTAATTAGACTATCGACTTTTCAAGGAAGTTTTGTATCTCCTGACAGTGTCTGTTCTGATATTTTACATATACTGAGAACTTGATTAGTGTTGACTGAATGATTATCTATAAGTCAGCACTTTTAGATAAAACTCAAAATTGCTATAAGCACAGGAGTTGTTTTATTACAATATTTCTTGCTGACAGTTGGCTCCTTATTATAATCTATGAGCAAAATATTTACTGTGAATTGCAATGCCTTCACAGAAATTATGACAAAACTCTGATAGATGGAGCCCAGACAACAACAGGGGAAAGAACTAGCATATGATTCATAAAAAACTGCATGAATCAAAATGCATGGGAATATTTGTTACAGTGAGTACTGACTGACTCTGACCCTACAGAGTTCACTTCCATATGGGGTACTTCTCTTCCAGAGACAGCAAGTTAAAAACACACACACTTGGCACATGAGTCATCCTGTATATTCATATTTTAAAGTACTTATGTTTCTCTTTGACACTTAAGCATGTTTTTTTTAAAAAAACCATATACTGTTTTTCTTAGTACTTTACTCTTAAAATAAAATTTTAAAAAAAGACAAAATGGAAATCTAAAATGATACTCTAGAAACAATGAATAGTTAGGGTTATATTGTAATAAGTTATATGCATCAGCTGTGAGCAACAAAAATAATACTGTATTTTTGCTTTTGGATATATTTCTATGTTTGCTTTTCTAATATAATA
Organism: Proteles cristata cristata; assembly: GCA_017311185.1. NCBI lineage: Eukaryota > Metazoa > Chordata > Mammalia > Carnivora > Hyaenidae > Proteles > Proteles cristata. The sequence goes on along the minus strand of JAESUZ010003717.1, from coordinate 75,806 downwards.
ACTTAGTTGGCATTTAATACTGAGATATGAATGTGTGTTTCAGAAACAATTGCTATAATCATACATTAGCCTAATTTTTGTGACTTGGGGTGCCACTTCAGTTAGGGAATAAGCCTAAATCCTTAATTATTCCACTGAATACATCACTCTTTCTTTGCGTACATCCCCTAGACCATGAAATAAAGAAGGATCATTTTTCAGACACTGACATAACTCCCCAAAACAAAGTATTTGCTTTTTTTTTTTTTGACAAGGCTAATTATAGCCTGAATACAATTGGGATAAAGTTGTTTTATTCCAAAATGTAATAAGATAAAGAAAGCGTATTTATAAAAACCATTTGACATTCAGTTTTTAGAATAAATATTTGAAGCTGAATTAAATGTCATCATGCCAGGCGTACATTAATAAGAAGAACTTCAGATGGATTGCAAGTGGGAATAAAGTCTTCAAGGAACCTACAAAATTAAAAATGAGTTATGAATAACTGATACAGTATGTTTTAAGCATCTTGTGAGAGGTAGATCAGTGAGTCTGTAAAGTTCTATTTAACTTAGTATAGAATATTATGTATCTGTCAGGACTGTCTAAGTTCGCTTCAGTAATAAATGATCCCCAATCTCAGTAGCTTATGAAAGCAAACCTTTATTTCTCACTTGTGTTTCATATACAGTGTGGTTCAGGTGTAACTCTGCTCCACATCATTTTCCTATTGGGTTCCAAAATGACAGAAATCTCCCTACTCAGTATTATGTGTCTTTGTGAAAGAGGGATAAGAGTGCATAGTGAAGCACATTCTCTTCAAACTTCTACCTAGATGTGATACCTATCAATTCAGTTACATTTAATCAGCCATGAAAATCATATCGTCATGCCATAGTTAAAAAGGTGGGATATATTGTCTTCCTTTAGAGAAGGGTACTGATATTTGTGAACAATGATATTCTACTAGGCTACCACATGGTGATGGAAACAGGCATACTGTATTTCAGAATGATAAAACTAAATACTTAGAGAAGGGTGCAGTGGAGTTGAGAATAAGAGAGGTTGACTGGATGTTAGAATAGGAGATAAATGTAAAGAAAGAACAGTTGTAGTTCCAGGACAAATTATGGCAGACTCTGAAGGTCTAACAAACAGATTTGGATAGTAATGTTATTTTATAGAAACAAGTTTGTTTTAGGTTAGGTATCCCCACAAGTAGAGGCCTGGGGACTGCAATTTGTTTATCTGGGAGGGAATCCCAGGATACAAAAGTGAGGGAGCAGGAAAGAGAGACAAGGAAGGAAGAGTAGCCAATAGCAGGTGCATTGTTGAACTGGTTACTGCTGTGGGCATTCCCAATATGGTTGTATTGTGGAGCTATGTCAATATGGGTCCTCTAAGAAGGAGACACCAAGTCTACATTAAACATGAAATCACTTTATTATGGTCTGTGCAATAAAATGAGAAGGGAGAATCATCCTAGACTGTCACATAGTTCAAAGAAATTTCAAAAAGGCAGTGGGAAGTGCTAAAGTCAAACTTGTCTTTCAAAGGATTCTCATGACTTCCAGGAGCCAATTTTTTAGTCCTTACATGGCAAGAGCCAATGGAAAGCATGGCCTAAAAGTACACGTGAAGATGGATTTCATAACACTGCAGCTGGGATCCTTAGTCAATGATGCCCCTTATAGTTGAAGGTCTGCAAGGTACATTCACAAATACACTACAGGAACCATATAAAATTTGCCTTAAAATCATCTCTTTAAAGGGACTCAGGTTGGAGCATTTACCTACTCCTTCACTTTCTCCATTGTTTAAGGGTTGTTACAAACAGCATTAAGCCTCATTTTTCCATGGACATGGGATAAGGAAGGTCTTTAAGTTTTGGAGAAAGTGCTAAGGACAAGAAACAAAGATATATGATAGGTGTTTAAGGTGGGGTGCTTTCAGAATTCACAGGAGCCTTCTATCTCATCTGTGTTTGGAATCATGAATGAACCTAGGGTTGAGACACAGAACCCCAAAAAGCATCTGCTGAAATGGTGGAAGGTATATAAGTAGATAAAAGATACAATCAAAAGTATACTTTGAAATGACTTATCAACCTGGAGGACATAGGAAACTAGAGAGTGGGGACAAGAAGACCATAGCAATTGTTCTGATAGTAGGTCTAGAATTATGGTGTGACTATAGTCAGATATATCAGGTCAAATCCTGATTTCTGGACAAGGTACTTAAATTTTCTGATACTCAACTTCCTCATCTATTAATGGGAATATAATAATACCTGCCTGATAAGTTTTTTTTTTTCCTGTGGGGAAGTTACTTAATTTTCTAACCCATCATTTGTTTCTCTGTAAATGGAGATATAAGAATGCCCACCTAACAACACTGCTGTGAGGATTAAATAAGATGATAGTGTGGCAGATTTTATTTGTTGCCCAACCAATGTCAATTCCCCAGTTTTGCCTTTCTAAAAAAACCACATTTGAGGGTGGAATAAGGCAGCAACTTACTTAGTTAGAATACTTCATCTTTTTGCTTCCTTGCATGGCCATTTGATGCAGTATGGCCAAAGAATTGTAAGTTGTTACTGAATGCTACTTCTGGGAAAGCTCTTGGTTTGCTGATGTATGAAACAGAGCAAAAGACTCAGCTGGCATATACATTTCCCCTTTCCCCTTCATTCTCTTTATGTTTCAAAGGCCAAATGATGCCTACACCTTCAGGTCTTTTTTCTGTGTGAATAGAAAAGCCACATTTTGAAGATGGTGGTATAGAAAAAACCCTGAATGTTCTTTTTTTTTTTTTTAACGGTATTGTGTTTTATTTATTTATTTTTATTTTTCCAAAAAATTTTAAGTTTATTTACCTATTTTTGAGGGAGAGAGAAGGGGGGGGGGAGAGAATGCATGAGCAAGGGAGGGGCAGAGAACAAGAATCCCATGCAGGCTCTGCCTCATCAGCATGGAGCCTGACACAGGATTAGAACTTATAAACTGTGAGATCATGACGTCAGCAGAAATCATGAATCAGATGCTTAACTGACTGAGCCACCCAGGTGCCCCATTTTCTTTTCAAATTTTTATTTAAATTCTAGTTAGTTAACATATAATGCAATATTGGTTTCAGGAGTAGAATTCAGTGGTTCATCACTTACATATAACACCCAGTGCTCATCAGAACAACTGCCTTCCTTAATACCTATTACCCATCTAAGAAACAAAACAGGTGAATAAACAGGGGGAAGGGGAGAATAAAAGAGAGAAACAAACCGTAAGAGACTCTTAAAAGAATCTGGATCTTTGATAACTTTCTTGACTAGCTAAATTGACTTGGATTAGCATCTTTAAACCTTTTGTCATTTGAAAAATAAGCCCATATTTTGTTTAAACCACTTCAGTTGGGTTTTTACACACAACTGAGCACAATCCTGACTAAAATCAATAAACAAAGTCCTTTACAGAGTTTCTTACATATATGTTTATATATGCATGTATATTTAATGTATATTTATTATCTATATTATATATGAATTTATATACATAAATCTTAGCTATTATCATTAATATATTAGTGTTATGGTTGCTTTTAGTAGTGAAAGATAATTATGGTTCTAACCCAGGAGTACAGAAAGATGGGGATTAAGAGACAAATAAGTTATATATCAAAGTAATATCCAAAACATTTGTTCACTGAAAGTGGGTAGAAGCATCAGGGCCCTAATGACTCAAAGAAAAAGACTGGAGGTCTGAAAACCCAATAATGATGTTAAGAAGTAGCTAACAGTTTTCAGTGTTCACTGTGTGCCTGGCAAGTTTTAAGGACTTTGCTAGGCTCAACTGCTGAACATCGGTACCACTGACAGACACAGGGCAGTTGGGGTAATGCAGTAATGAGAAAATGATCAGTTTCATTTTGGAATGTGGTGACTCTAACACGACAGCCAAATCTCCAGGGCAGAAGGAAATGTGTGTCTGTTTCCTGGCAGAATCATTGGTACTGGAGATATTTGGACTGGGCATGATCTGCTTATGGTGAGAATTGAAACTAGAGGAGGAGACAGAGCCAGTGAAAATTCTAGCGAGACAGAAGAGAGTCCAGAAGAGAATTTGTATAGCTGAAGGGTAAAAGTCAACTCTTTCCCCCCAGGAAGATGCTCTGAGTGGTCCTATTGCCACAGATGTAAGCTGCTAAAACCAAGACCCATGTCATCTTCCACAAAACACTATCACAAATGATCAAAGAATAGTATATTCTGCTGGAAATCAAAATGTTATAAATCTTCCCTTGTTTCAACTCTTATTAATAAATATGATCTAGTGAGCCTAACTTATTTAAATATTATGGAATTCAAAGAATGCCTGGATAGTTTTTCTGGGCATTTATAATAAGTGTCAAGTGTCTATAAATGCCAAATTTTGAGAGATAATGGGGATTTATAGTGACTCCCAGGAACTAACACATATAGGATCTATTTTTGTAATCATTTACTTCTTAGTCCAACATGGTGATATGAGAAGGGACTCCAGTTAATGGGGGACATTCTGGTTACCTGGAATACTCTTAATTTGAGTTTTGTTTTCCACAATTTTGACTTTAGTGTAGTGATTATGCTCACTAATGTTTATTGAGGGAATAATTGCATCTATTAAGTTTTATAAAAATGGATTAAATTCATTTCATCATATTTCATTCTATATAATGTATTGATATAATAAAAGCATACAGTATTTGTAATATTTTTAATTGAAATTAGAAACTTTTTTCAAATACTAGAACTAGCCAAAATCCTGATGCAGACAAGATAATACATCAGTATTGAAACGTAATTTTTCCAGCTACTCTAATAGGCATCATGCCCAGCGATGTGTTGGCTGCTAACTGCAGGTTGAGAAGGCTCAGCAGCAAGTGTTATAATGGGTTGGAAGTGAAAGGGGAAGAAGAGATTCATTTTCACTCTTTCTGCCTCTGAATAAGATGATTCACACCCCTTACAGCTCCTGTGGGTTTCACTAGCAGCACCTTTTAAAAATAGAATTACCAAATTTCAGCACTAGAAGCAAATTTCAGGGGGATCATAGAAAAAACCATCATATTATACAGGGAATCTCTTTTATATCTCTTCATGCCTCTATGGCTTTCAAATGTCTGGAGGTTAACCCACAATCTCCATATGTAGCCCATTCCACTTTGTTTGAGATTTCTTTCTTAGTTACAGCTTAAGTCTTCCTTTCTGTAAATTAATAGCAGTAAAATAGATGCAATAGCTACTGATGTTTGCATATGTTGAACATTTTATTTAGCTGCACCTAACTGAATCCACCCTTACCACTTTTAGCAACAGTAACAAAAAAAAGTTTTTGAAACAGAGAATTTGATACTGACAAAATTAGAAGGGCGAGTGGAATAGGTGTAGGTGAGGTTTTCAGGAATATCTCCTCAAACAGGACTGCAGAACTGGCCTACCAAGGGTGCTTCTGCATCCATTACAATCAGGAAGAGTGAAGAAGAGAAGCCACAGTTATTCCAGGACCATGTTCCCTCACATCTGACACATGCTGCAACAAACAAAGAAAAACAAAGCAAGGCAAAGCAAAGCAAAGCTGAGCAAGCCTTTCCTCTGTCTGGATCCATCTATCTCTAGTCCCTTCCATTATTCTACATATGTCATGGTTTCCAGATTTTGTGTGTATCGTTGTTGCTATTATTGCTTTTAACGTCCCTTGTGAAGGTATTCAAGTGGGTCATGCTGTTTTACAGTTGTGGTGGGTAGAACTGAATATAGGGACATCTGATCCAGCAAGTTGGGGAACTAATAACTTTTGTGTGCCATGTATAAATTCTTCAAATTTTTGCCAAATTTTGAATTTGTTAAAGAACCCATTAGAACAGGCTGTGGTGAGGAAACACAAAAGATTGGGAGAGATAAAGGTAATGCTTTGCTTTTTCTGCACTTCCTCTAAGGATTTCAGTCTACTCTAGCACCAATTGGTTACATTTTATAACATTCTTTTTATAAGTGTTATCATACTAATTTTAATTATGAATAAATATAGGATCGACAAGATTAAGTGGATTCCTAGAGACTGCATACTCAATGACAAAACTGGGAATTAAACTGAGAACATGTTTTCTCCTCATATCCATTCCATTTCTGCCAACGAAGAAAGAGCCCATTTTCTCACATCAAAAAACCTGAAGCATGGGGCGCCTGGGTGGCTCAGTTTGTTAAGCATCTGACTTCATCTCAGGTCATTATCTCACAGTTCGTGGGTTTGAGCCCCGCACGGGACTCTGTGCTGACAGCTCAGAGCCTGGAGCCTGCTTCAGATTCTATGTCTCCCCCTCTCTTCTCCTCCCCCACTCATGCTATGTCTCTCTCTGTCTCTCAAAATAAATAAAAACATTAAATAAAAAATGAAATCCGAAGCTCACCACACTTCTGTATGTATCAGTGGTGTACTTAATGGACTTGACAACCAGAACAGGTAATTTTTTAATATCCCTTCTCTTCTCTATGAATGGATAATAAGCTTAAGTGAAACAAATAATAATGACCAGAAAAAAATAACCAATGAAATGTTTTTGTTTGAACTTGTACAACAATGATGGTTTAAAACTCTATATATTATATGAACGAAAGAGAACCATGCTTAGATTCTCTCTCTCCTTCCCTCTGCTCCCTCCTCCATTCTTGCTCTCTAAATAAATAAATAAAAAGTGTTTCTCACATAAAGCACAGATACACCAATTGATTTTCAACAAAAATAAAACAAAGTGTCACATAAAATGAGAGAATAAAAACAGTGTAGGTTCTGTTTCTCCTTTCTCTCAATCTCTCTCTCCTCGGCGTTTGCTTTTTGTTTAAAACTGGCTCTTTAGGGGAATCTGGACGGCTCAGTTGGTTAAGTGTCAACTCTCCATTTTGGCTCAGGTCATGATCTCACAATTTGTGAGTTAGAGCCCTGTGTTGGGGTAAGCACAGAGCCTGCTTGTGATTCTCTGTCTCCTTCTCTCTCTGACCCTCTCTCGATGATGGTTGTTCTCTCTTGTGCTCTCTCTCTCTCTCTCTCAAAAATAAATAAACTTAAAAAGAGCTAAATTGGAAAAACAAACAAGCCCTGCTGTTTAAATACAGTAATATACAGTTTCACAGGGCTAGTAGACAAACCAAACAAACAAAACTGCCTAAAGCAAGCTCAGGCCATTCCACAGCATTATGGACTTATTTTTGAAACAAGGGCATGTGTGTGAGTCCACATGAATCTGGGAGTAATTATACAACTAGGGGTGCTCCAGTTCTCTCAGTGTACATTCTCTTATTTCTTATTGTGAATTTATCCACTGGAAACATGCAATTTCTTAGTCTCCCTTCCACTTGATGTGTCCATGCAACAAAGTTTTGTTCAATGAGATGTAAGCAAAAGTATACAGAGCAGTGCTTCTAGGAAGATTCTTTAAAATGGAAATGAAGCACAATGTTTTTTTTCCTTCTTCCATCCTGGAGGTGACAATCTAATGGATAAGTACTGGCATGACATTTTACGTTTTCTTTGCATTTCCCCAATGACTAATGATGTAGCATCTTTTCATGTACTTATTGACTATTAATATCTCTCCCTTTTTCTCCATCTGGTCCTTTGCCTCTCTATCTCTGGCTCTCTCTCTCTTTTTGGTTGAAGTTCCTTTTCAAAGTCTTTTGCTTTTTGAAAAACAGTTTTAGTTCATTTGCCTTAATTTTTAGTCGCAAGAGTGTTTTATATATGCTTGATATAATCCTTTACCTGACACATGTGTTACAAATATTCTTTTCCTAGCTGGCTTGTTGTTTTGTTTCCTAAATGTTGTCTTTCAAGGGCAACATTCTAAATTTTGATGAAGTTTCTCATTTTTTAATGTTTTCTAGATTTTTAAAGGTTTTCTATATGCAGATTTTGTCATTATGAGGTGGGCAAGATGGCAGAGAAGAAGGGAGCTCCATGCATTTTGCCTGCACCCATCTCCCAAACAGAGAAGGCCTGATGTCATCGGACACTGAGCCACAGGAGTTTGGAAAGAGAAAGAGACGGAATACACTGGGAATGAAATCCAATAAGTGTGGCTGCCTCAAGAAACAAGACACACTACACATGGTGGAGAGTCCCAAATACCACTACGAGTTGGGAAACAAAATAACTAAACGCTCAACAAGAGAAACCAAGAGACATGATTCAAAGAACACTTCCTGAACAGACAGGCCCTGAACAATGAAACAGCTCTTTCTAATACAGGATAACTCTCAGGGGCAGAGTATACAAGAAGCTTTTAAAATTAACAAGAGATAGAAGCTAACCAAAATGATGAAACGGAAGAACTCTCCTCCAAAGAAATTCCAGCAAGAAATGACAGCTAAAGAACTGCTCAAAAACAGATATAAGCAACATAACTAAACAAGAATTTAGAACAATAATCATAAAATTAATCGCTGGGCTTGAAAAAAGCATGGAGGACATCAGAAAAACTATGGCTACAAACACTATGGAGCTCAAAAATAGTTATGATGAATTTAAAAATGCAATAAATGAGATACATAATAAACTGGAGGCGTCCAATGCATGGATTGAAGAGGCAGAAAGGAGAATAAGTGATTTAGAAGACACTATTATAGAAAAAGAAGAAACTGAGAAAAAGAGAGATAAACTGATTCAGAAACATGAAAGAAGAGTTCAAGAGCTCAGCGATACAATAAAACTGAACAATATTCCTATCATAGGAATTCCAGAAGAGGAAGAGAGAGGGAAAGGTGCTGAAGGAGTCCTGGAACAAATTATAGCAGAAAACTTCCCCAACCTGGGGAGGGAAGCAGATGTTGAAATTCAAGAGGCAAAGAGAATTCCCCTCAGACGTAACTTGAATAGATCTTCTGCACGACATATCATAGCGAAACTGGCAAAATATAAGGACAAAGAGATAATTCCGAAAGCAGCTAGGGAGAAAAGGGCCCTAACGTACAAAGGAAAACCTATCAGAGTGGTAACAAACCTATCTACTAAAACTTGGCAAGCCAGAAAGGAATGGCAGGAGATCTTCAATGTGATGAACAGAAAAAATATGCAGCCAAGGATACTCTATCCAGCAAGCCTGTCATTCAGAATAGAAGGAAAAATAAAAGTATTTCCAAATAAACAGAAATTGAAAGAATTTGTCACCACTAAACCAGCCCTACAAGAAATCCTGAGGGGGACTCTCCAAGGGAAATGTTGCAAGGAATGCAAGATGCTAGAGACACCACCACAATCATGAATCCCACAAAGGACACAATGACTCTAAACCCACATATTTGAATAATAATACTGAATGTAAACCGGCAGAATGCTCCGATCAAAAGACATAGGATAGCAGAATGGATAAAAAAACGAAAATCCATCTATTTCCTGTCTACAAGAAATGCCTTTTAAACTGAAGGATACCTTGAGATTAAAAGTAAGGGGATGGAGAAATATATATCATGTCACTGGAAGTCTAAAGAAACCTAGAGTAGCTATACTTATATCAGACAAACTGGACTTTAAATTAAAGACAATAACAAGAGATGAAGAGGGCATTATATAATAATTATAGGGTCTATCCATCAGGAAGAACTAACAATTATAAATGTCTATGCACCAAATATAGGGGCACTTAAATATTTAAAACAATCACAAAGAGAAACAATCTTATAGATAAGAATATTCTAATAGCAGGGGGCTTTAATATTCAACTCACAGCAATGGATAGATCAACCAGACAGAAAATCACTAAAGAAACAATGGACTTGAATGACACATTGGACCAGATGTATCTGACAGATACATTTAGAACTCTACATCCTGAGGCCATTGAATTCACTTTCTTCTCAAGTGCACATGGCACATTCTGCAAGATAGATCACATACTGGGACATAAAGCAACCCTCAATAAATATAAAAGAATTGAGATCATACCATGCACACTTTGAGATCATAATGCTTTGAAACTTGAAATCACAGGAAGAAGTCTGGAAAACCTCCAAAAACATGGAGGTTAAAGAACACCAAACTAGAGAATGAATGGGCCTATCAGGCAATTAGAGAAGAAATTTAAAAATATATGGAAACAAATGAAAATGAAAATACAACAATCCAAACTCTAAGGGATGCAGCAAAGGCAGTCCTAAAAGGAAAGTACATTGCATTCCAGGCCTATTTCAAGATATTAGGAAAAGTGAAAGTGCAAAATCTAACAGCACACCTAAAGGAATTAGAGGGAGAGCAACAAGAGCACCCAAAACCCAGTAGAAGAAGAAAAACAGTAAAAATCAGAGCAGAAATAAACAACATAGAAACAAAAGAAACAGTTGAACAGATCAATGAAACCAAGAGTTGGTTTTTTGAAAAAAAAATTGACAAACCTCTAGCCAGGCTTCTCAAAGAGAAAAAAGAGAGCACTCAAATAGACAAAATCATGAATGAAAATGGGCTGTTTACAACCAACCCCTCAGAAATGTAAGCAATCATCAGGGAATACTTTGAAAAATTATATGCCAACAAATTGGACAACTTAGAAGAAATGGACAAATTCCTAAACACACACTTGCTACCAACATTCACACAGGAAGAGATAGAAAATCTGAACAGACCCATAACTAGTGAAGAAATCAAATCAGTTATCAAAAATCTCCCAACAAATAAGAGCCCTGGGCCTGATGGCTTCCCTGGGGAATTCAGCCAGATATTTAAAACAGAATTAGTAACGATTCTTCTCAAACTATTCCAAAAAATAGAAATCAAAGGAAAACTTCTGGACTCATTTTATAAAGCCAGTATCATTCTGATTCCCAAGCCAGACAGAGATCCAGCAAAACAAGAGAACTACAGGCCAATATCCTTGATGAATACAGATGCAAAAATCCTTAACATGATACTTGCAAATCGAATCCAACAGCATATAAAAAGAATTATCCACCAAGATCAAGTGGGATTCATTTCTGGGATACAGGGCTGGTTCAACATTCGCAAATCAATCAATGTGATACATCACATCAGCAAAAGAAAAGATAAAAACCATACGATCCTGTGATAGATGCAGAAAAAGCATTTGACAAAATACAGCATCCCTTCTTAATAAAGACCCTCGAGAAAGTTGGGATAGAAGGAACTTACTTAAATATCATCAAAGCCATCTATGAGAAGCCCTCAGCTAACATCATCCTCAACAGAGAAAAACTGAGAACTTTCCCCCTGAGATCAGGAACACGACAGGGATGTCCACTCTCACCACTGTTGTTTAACATAGTGCTGGAAGTCCTAGCATCAGCCATCAGACAACAAAAGGAAATAAAAGATATCAGAATTGGCCAAGAAGTCACACTCTCAGTTTTCGCAGATGACATGATAATCTACATAGAAAACCCAGCAGACTCCACTAAAAGCCTACTAGAACTGATCCATGAATTCAGCAAATTTGCAGGATACAAAATCAATGTACAGAAATCGGTTTCATTTTTATACACCAACAATGAAGCAACAGAAAGAGAAATCAAGAAACTGATCCCATTCACAATGGCACAAAAACCCATAAAATACCTAGGAATAAACATAACCAAAGATATAAGAGATCTGTATGAGGTAAAGTATAGAAAACTTATGAAGGAAATTGAAGAAGACACAAAGAAATGGAAGAACATTCCATGCTCATGGATTGGAAGAATAAATATAGTTAAAATGTCATTACTTTCCAAAGCAATCTATGCATTCAATGCAATCCCAATCAAAATTGCACTAGCATTCTTCTCAAAACTAGAACAAACTATTCTAAAATTTGTATGGAACCACAAAAGACCCCGAATAGCCAAAGTAATATTGAAGAAAACCAAAACGGGAGGCATGACCATCCCAGACTTTAGCCTCTACTACAAAGCTGTCATCATCAAGACAGGATGGTATTGGCACAAAAAGAGACACATAGACCAATGGAATAGAATAGAGAACTCAGATTTGGACCCAAAAGTGTACAGCCAACTAATCTTTGACAAAGCAGGAAAGAGTATCCAATGGAAAAAAGACAGCTTCTTTAACAGATGGTGCTGGGAGAACTGGACAGCAACATGCAGAAGAATGAAACTCAATCATTTTTTCACACCATACTCAAAATGGATAAAGGACCTACATGTGACACAGAAAACCATCAAAACCCTAGAGGAGGAAGCAGGAAACAACCTCCCTGACCTCAACCACAGCAATTTCTTACTTGACACATCCCCAAAGGCAAGGGAATCAAGAGCAAAAATGAACTATTAGGACCTCATCAAGATTAAAAATTTCTGCATGGCAAAGGAAACAATCCATAAAACTAATAGACAACTGATGGAATGGGAAAAGATAGTTGCAAATGACATATTAGATAAAGGACTAGTATCCAAAATCTAAAAGGAATTCACCAAACTGCACACCCAAAAAACAAACCATCCAACGAAGAAATGGGCAGAAGATATGAACAGACGTTCTCCAAAGAGGACATCCAGATGGCCAACAGACACATGAAATGATGCTCAGCATCCCTCCTCATCAGGGAAATACAAATCAAAACCACACTGAGATACCACCTCACACTAGTCTGAGTGGCTAAAATGAGCAAATCAGAGGACTCTAGATGCTGGCAAGGATGTGGAGAAACGGGCACCGTCCTAGACTGTGGTGGGAATACAAACTTGTGCAGCCCCTCTGGAAAACAGTGTGGAGGTTCCTCAAAAACTTAACAATAGAACTCCCCTAGGACCCAGCAATAGCATTGCTAGGAATTTACCCAAGGGATACAGGAGTGCTGATGCATAAGGGCACATGGACCCCAATGTTCACTGCAGCACTGTCAACAATATCCAAAACATATAAAAGCCTAAGTGTCCCTCAACAGACGAATGGATCAAGAAGATGTGGTTTATCTATACCATGGAATACTACATGGCAATGAGAAAGAATGAAATCTGGCCATGTGTAGCAACACGGATGGAACTCGAGGGTGTTATGCTGAGCGAAATAAGTCAGGCAGAGAAGGACAGATACCATATGTTTGCACATATAGGAGGATTAGGAGGAAGTTAACGAAGGACCATGGGGGAGAAGAAGGGGAAAAATAGTGGGGAGAGGGAGGGAGGCAAACCACAAGACACTCTTGAATGCCGAGAACAAAATGAAGGCAGATGGAGTGGGGGGAGAAAAGGGGGATGATGGGCATGGTGGAGGGCACTTGTGGGGATGAGCACTGGGTGTTATATGGAAACCTACTTAACAATGAACTATTTAAAAAAAAAAACCATTTTCTATATGTATAAATAAGCAAATTCTAAAGTTGCAAATAATTTGTCCTATGTCTTCCTGTTGAATTTTATAGTCAAGTTTTACACATAGGTCTATGATCCATTATGAGTTAATTTTTACATGGTATAAGGAAAAGGTCTACATTCATTTTTCAAATATATATTCAGCACAATTTGCTAGTAAGTTTTTACTTTTTCTAATGAGTTGTTTTGGCACATTTGTTAAAAATCAAGTGATACATACATATGCATCTATCTTTGGGCTTTCTATTATTTTCTATTAATCCATATCTGTATTCTCCCTATTACTAAATCATTTTGGTACCACATAAAGTCATCTGGTTTTATTTCTTTATTGTATATATATATATTTTTTAAAGATTCTTCCCATTTATTTATTTATTTTTAAAAATATTTTTATTTATTTCTAGGAGAGAGAGAGACAGCGTGAGCAGGGGAGGGTCAGAGAGAGAGGGAGTCACAGACTGAAACAGGCTCCAGGCTCTGAGCTGCAGTCAGCACAGAGCCCGACGCGGGGCTCGAACCCACAAACCGCGAGATCATGACCTAAGCAAAAGTCAGACGCTTAACCGACTAAGCCACCCAGTGCCCCTCTTTATTTTATATTTTTAAATTACTTTGGTTATAGTAGGTCCTGTGCATATTTTAATGTCAGTTTCTTAATTTCTTTAAAAACAAAAGGTTACTTAATTTTTGACTGGGATTCCATGGAACCAACCCATGGATCAATTTTAGGAGAATTCCTATATTACCAATATAAATTCTGCCAATCCATGAAGCTGATATAGGTATTTAAAACTTTCAGTAATTCTGTGTTTTCAGTAAAGTAATTTTGGATGGCTTTTTGTTAGATTTATTCCTATGTATTTTATGGTAATTTTATCATCTGGAAATAGGAAGAGTTTTTGCTGTCATTAAAATTGTCACTGTTTTCTTGCTATCCACTTTTATGATGGCTGCCTTCTGTTCATGTTCTGCCAAACATAAAATAATTTGTTTGTCCTGTCTCTCTTTAGGTGGATTTGCCACTTTTTATAATTTATCCCATGACTGTAGTTCTCTGACAGTCTAAGAAAAGTTTATGCCTTTATCAGTTATCTTTCTCATGATTAGTGCAGAATAACATTTTCTGGGATTTCTATATCCAAAGCAAATAGAACTGTTCATAAATTTTGCTATATTTTCATTATCTTTAAATCAAAATGCATTCTAATTTTCATTGTGATTTTTTTCATTGATTTGTGAGACTTTCAGAAACATGTCACTTAATTTATCATTAGATTATTTTATATTTGTTATTCTTTGAATTAATGATATTCTATCATTAATTTTAGTTGAATTCTATTGCTTTAGAGAACAAGTTTTGTATCTCTTAAGTTCATTAAAATTTATTGGGACTCACTTTCCAGAGTACTGCTTACCTGTGCTGGTAAAAATTTCATTTGCACTTTGCCAGGATTTCTATCCTTAAACTGTTGGCCATAGTGTCCCAAAATATAAATTAAAATAATTTAGTTAGTTTTGTGTACTTCCTCTATATTCTTATTAATATCCCAAATATATGTGTTATCAATCTATTTCTCTACTAGTTCTGTATACTTCTGTTTCTGATGTTGAGACTACACTATTAAATACCTTAACATTTAGGATTGTTATAGCTTCCTGATGAACTCACCCTTTTGTATTTTTGAAATATACTCTTTATCTCTAACAATATTTCTTGTTTTGAAGTCTACTTTATTCCACATTAATATAGCTGTACAGTTAATTTCATCTAATTAGTGTTAGCATGGTATATCTTTCCCATCTGCTTGTTTTCCAACTACCTGAATGTATCAGTCATAGTTCTACTGGAGAAACATAAACAGTAGGATAGATATATAGCAGTCATCGGAAATAATCTAAATTTTGTTAGTTTCGTACCAAATTCCTGGTATTTTGTTGGACTGAGGTCCTTTACAAGTCTTTACCTATCTATTCAAATATTATTAATGGCCCATACTATAGTAGGCACTAAGCTGCTATTTGGGAAAATAACAATACAAATGGAATCTCCATACCAATAAAGTATTTCGTAGCACTTGGCATTACACAAAGATACGTTGACACATTGGCTCAAGAATTTTAGGTTCTACCCAAGGTTAATCACTTTGCTGAGCTGAGGATGCCACTCCCAATTTTTCTGTAAACTCTTTCCTTTCTTTATTGGGAACCTCGATCTCACTGTTAGGAGCAGATAAGTAGACCCACAGTAGGCAGGTGTTATTATTCTTTCATTTTATTCCTTACAGGTTATGTCAACCAATTGAGCTGAGAAAAAGAACTCTGATGTTAATTAATGTAATACTTGCATGCACATTTTATGGAGCAGACATAGTTGAATGAGTCAGGGTATAATTTATACACAGGCACTCATTCTCACCTGAAATTGAAGACTTAGTCATAAGTCTGAAATGAAAGGGAAAATAGATCGTTCTTAAAAAAATAAGTATAACATTACTTCAACTTCAAAATTTAGGATAAAGTATGTAGTCATTAATTTTGGCTCTAATAAGTGTATTTTAAAAGCAGACTATAAGATCACATAATTACTATGTAGACTAAGAATATTTAATAACCACATTATACATAGTTATTACGGAATACAGTATGGAGTAGAGTTCCATTTTATTTCTGAGAATTAGCATTCCTCCCACGCTAATAAGTTAATTAACTACTGGTTCTTTACTGATTCAACCATTGTTTCCTTTCTTTGAGTTTGGGAATTGTAACAACTGACTTGTGATTATTCTTACTTGATGGTACCTTCCCAACTTACCTTCACACTGTCATATTTCTGCGTTTGTAAGACTGTAGAAAACTTCAGGTTAACACTCCTTGAGTAATTTCTTATTATATTTTCTTTTTTTTTTTTTAATGTTTTATTTATTTCTAGGAGAGAGAGAGAGAGACAGCGCGAGCAGGGGAGGGTCAGAGAGAGAGGGAGTCATAGACTGAAACAGGCTCCAGGCTCTGAGCTGGCAGTCAGCACAGAGCCCGACGCGGGGCTCGAACCCACGAACTGCGAGATCATGACCCAAGCGAAAGTCAGACGCTTAACCGACTAAGCCACCCAGGCGCCCCGTGTAATTTCTTATTATATTTTCAATGCTACTTGTGTTCTGGGACTGCTGACCCTATGCATTCCTTGGTTGCCCTTGATCTTGGGAGAGCTTAGAAGATTTTTGAACTACATTTCCATCTTGCATTAAATTTGTTGGTTGTGAGTCTGAATTCTGCTGTCACTTTACCTTTAGCTGAATAAAAGCCACAGAGAACCTTTCAACACTTATCTATGACAAGTACTTTGTGCAGTCTTTGCCTTTCTGTTTCTAAGCTTAAGGTAGTGAGTGTGGAGAGATTAGAAACTAAAGCAAACTTATTTTAATTGTTATAATTTAATTTAAAAATACTTTTCCACAATTGCTCTGCAGACAAACATGGTACCTGCCATTATAGAGCTTATATTTTAGTAGAGTGAGACAAAAATAAACAAAATATATTTTTTAGATAATTATAAAGACCAAAATAAAAGTGATTATATGTGGCAGGCAGAACTAGCTGCATAATTTGAGAGCCCAGTGAAACATGAAAATGTGGGGTCCCTTAAAAAAAAAAAATATATATATATATATAGAAAATTTCAAGACAGAACATAAAGCCAGCCCTGAGAGAGAGGTTTGCAAGGCCTGGGAGGTGGGCATGAATTAGGAGGTTTGAGCAGAAGGGACTTTATAAAGGATTTTTCATCTCTTTAGGTAAAATTTCAGAGAAGCAGGAAGCATTCCTACATGCCAGGTGGAGTGAACTCTAAGAGTGTAGCCCCTAACCTTCTTGAGGATCAGAACATCTTGTGAGGCTAAAGCATACAGACCAAGGGAGAGAGGTGTATAAGATGGAGCCTGAGAGAGTCGCAGGGAATAGTTCATTCAGGATATTTCAGGTCATGGCAAAGAATTAGAATATGATGAGTAAGACCTAAGAAAAGCTTTAAGAATTGAAAATTGGTCCATATGATTGTGAGCCTAAATAGTATGCATTAATTCCATCTTAAAATTTACAATGTTTCTTCTTTATCTCTTCAACACTCTTTCTTCTGCACTGCCCTGTAGTAAGGAAAATTAAAAAACAAACAAACAAATAAACAATAACAACAACAAAATGACTATTTCCATTCTCCCTCTTTCCCTCCTTCCCTTTACTCCCTTCTGAAGTCCAGTCTATATAATATTATGCCAAAATCATAAGTAGTATAGGATTTTCATATATATGATACATATAACATATATAACATGTATGTAATATGTATATGTTATAAATACACATATATACATGTAACATGTATATATAAATATACTATTTATGTGCATGCATATAATATATAAATATATTACATTTGATATAATCTTGAATTTAGTAAAAATGAGGGAAAGCAACTAATAATATTTCACCTGGAAAACTTAGGTTTTTTCTTCTCCATCTAAATAAAAACTTTATTGATTTAAGGGCCACCTGGGTGGTTCAGTTAGTTGAGTTCTTGATCTCAACTCAGGTTTTAACCTCAGGGTCAGGAGTTCAAGCACCACACTGGGCACCCCTTTCGGCACCACACTGGCCATGAATCCCGCTTAAAACAACAACAACACTGATTTAAATTAAACTATACTATCATAACTGCTTTTAGGTTTTATACACCTTCATTAGGCATAGATATAGATAAAATAGATGCTAAATTAATTCTATCCATTTAGTGAAAATGATTTAGAATTCATTTATTCATTCACTATTCCTTTATTTATTCATTCACTCAATATCTATTTATTAAGCTCCCTCAGTGGACCAGATACTTGCCAGATTCTGTGGTTCCTGAAGACAAAACATTACTTAACATAACTGATAAGAAAACTCAAATAGCATTTTAAAATGAGAGATCCCTGTTACCAAGACAAAAAACATGAGCTTAGACAATTATTAAAGTCCAGATTGATTGCAGAATGGGTCATTTTGATGTCCCATGATAATGTGGGTAATAAAGGATTTCTGTTTTTGTTTCGAATTCATTGTTTTTGAAAGCATATAAGAATGGGCAACATATCCATATAGTTCACTGAAAATTACAATTTTAAATATATTAATGCTTTAAAAATCTTTTACCTAGCACTTGGGCGCCTGGGTGGCTTAGTCGGTTAAGCGTCCGACTTTCGCTTGGGTCATGATCTCGCAGTTCGTGGGTTCGAGCCCCACGTCGGGCTTTGTGCTGACTGCCAGCTCAGAGCCTGGAGCCCGTTTCAGTCTGTGACTCCCTCTCTCTCTGACCCTCCCCTGCTCACGCTGTCTCTCTCTCTCCTAGAAATAAATAAAACAAAAAAAAAAAAAATCTTTTACCTAGCACTAGATGAAAACAAAATGCCACTTGTACTTATGAGTTTTTTGTCACAGATAAATGTGATGAAGTCAGTAACTCACTTGTGTCCTTCCTATGGATTCGGGGCTTCTTCTCATTAGTGGAAAATGAAAATCTAAAAGTGTCATCACTAGCTGTTGTTTTTGCTTTACTTTTAGCTGACACGGTTATTGGTACCTCTCAATAGCAGCACTGACATGGTTATTGGTACCTCTCAATAGCAGCACTATTTTCTCTCTTTGTGTGTTCCTCCCCAGCTTAGCTGAAGGTGGTAGCAGCTTTTTGTATTGCTTGATGCTGACTGATGAAGTATCATGGGACCAGATTCTGAAAATCCAAACTCAATGATAACATTTGAAGACTGAATATGTTTTTGGTGCTACTCCTTTTAAGACTCATTTATAACTAGCAATATTATTTATATAACAGCAGTCCTTCTTTATGCTTACATAATTGGTAGTCCTTCTTTATGTTTATACAATTGACAAATTTTGTAATAAACTCTTCTTTTGTTAAATACTTAACCCTACAAATGCAATCCAAAGATATGTATATATTCAAATGTGGTCTATGCTCTTCTACCATTAGGTGTCCAGGGACATTATAATGCTAGAATCCATTTATCATTTGTTTCCAAAATTATCAGAAATTTTGATGTAAGATGAAAAAAATACTAATGAAAGATTTGTGATATTTAATGTATTTTGAAATGGTAGGTATTTAGAATATTAGAATAAATGGTCATTTAATGTAAGTAATTCAGCATGAATTACTTCTGTCTGCCCTTATTAGCACATGTAATAGTATCTAGGCAAAGCGTACAGTTTAGATAAAACACACAAACCTAAGGAAATTTGGAGATAAGGACTTATTCTCCTGGCAATATATTATTAATATAAATATTTCTTTCTATATACGTAAGTTTTATGGAAATTGGTGAATGGGGTAAAAGAAAATATGACTGTTGCTCTTGCTAGAAGGCTTATGCCAGGTACTACATCCTATATACATCTTTGAGGAGGCAGTGTGTAGTAGAACCCCACACAAAGTGCTCAGTAGTGGTCTAGTATATACTCACAGCTTCCTAACATCATGATCTTAGTAAATCACCCAAATACTCTAAGGTTCAGTTTCTTCGCCTATAAAATAAAGATGAATAAAAAATACTTGCTGTGCTACGACTTATCAAAATGACACACCCAGCTCTGTGGTCTCCTCTTATGAATACATGTTTTATTAGTGAAGAAGCTGTACAATGACATATGTTTAGTGTTAAATGGTTATAGCTTGAAAAGCCACACCACTATTATTTAAGGACTTCCCTCTTTGTCTAATTAATTTCCTTCTCGCATCTTTGTTATAGAATCTTAACTAGAAAAATGCAAATGATTTTATATTTACATGCAAATCTGAAAACTTTGAATACAGATCACACTTCAGGGCTAGAAGGCTAACCAGGTGTTCTGTTGTTGTCATTTTTTTTTTTTTTAATTTCTAGGAGAGTGAGAGAGACAGCGTGAACAGGGGAGGGTTAGAGAGAGGGAGTCACAGACTGAAACAGGCTCCAGGCTCTGAGCTGGCACTCAGCACAGAGCCCGACGCTGGGCTCGAACCCACGAACCGCGAGATCATGACCTAAGCGAAAGTCGGACGCTTAACCGACTAAGCCACCCAGGCGCCCCTGTCATTTTTTTTTTAATGCAGATTTGTCAGGACTAATTTAAGGGCTAGATTACAAATTACATATGGGTAGCAACTGTGTTTTACTGATTTCTCTATCTCCTGCACCAAGCATGAGGTTGGGGAGATAGAAGGTGCCCTGTATGTGTTTGGCCCCAAGTAGGAGCCGTAAACAGCACTAAGGGTAGAGTATATCCATGATATTTTGTATAAAGGCAATGCCAATTGTAGGCATCTTTAAGAATGGAGATGCATCTTCTTACTCTCCACGATACTGTCTACAAGCACTCTACAGGGATAAGGGGCCAGAAAGGAGAAGAGTTCATATAGTAGTAAACATTATTGCCTGAGTAAATCAGAGATTTGGAAACAGATTCACAGTTTCATTGACTAATAAAAGCATCTTTTACTTGGAACCTACTTTCCCCTTTTCTATTTTAATACCCAATTTTCACATGAAGTGAGAAAGTGTATTTTAAAATCATTTCAAAATTTCCTAACACAGTCTGGAAGCTATTTTGGAGATACGGCATTCCCAGAAGAATAAAGTAGATTGAGTAATTCTAAATAAGTGTATTTAAAAAATAGATTAAAGGCACTCAAGTGTCACCACCATTTTGAAATGATCATCAGTTAGAATTATAACTTACTTGTTTTACAACTCAGGTTAATAAATGCGTAAAATATGAATCACTAATAAGACGCTTTTTTGGTATCACTTAAAAGAGAGTTGATGGTGCATGGAAATGCAGAGTCTGCTAACTAGCATGTATTTTCTTAGGACTTTTAATGGCAAATACACTGAAAGAATTTAGATGTCATTTACCAAGTTCAAAGAAATGGTTATTCTTCAATGGTCTCCCAGGTCTCTTAAAGAATAAGGTCAGCTTCCTGGAAACACCATATAAAAGACCTAAGTTAGGAAATCGATCCCAGGAGACTTGAGATTTTCTGAACTCTGTATGTTTTTGGCAGTGGTTCTTCACTCTTATTGCACATCAGAGTTATTTGGGAAGCTTTACAAAAGTATCAACATCTGTGTGCATTTAGAACAATCAAATCAAAATCTTTCAGGGTAGAGACTGGGTATCAGTATTTTTAAAGTTTCTTGGGTTAATGTATAGCCAGTGTTGAGAATCACTGATTCAGCTAGAACAAAGATGGCAAGTTCATGGCACCTGGGTTATAATTTTCCTTATCCTCTGATAGAAGATGTTATCAATATACCCAACCACATATTCCAACAGAAATCAGGTTCAGGCTCAGAACACTGTTAATAGTTTTCTCCAGATAACCATTATGAACAAAACAGCATATGCTTTCTGTCAAAAATCTATTTGCTGTCTCTAGAAAGATTTGTGCTAATTACTAGAAGCACAGAAGATATTCAATAAATATTTGTGGACTGATCAGATTGACCTAAATATCTCACTAGTAGACACCCTTTAAAAATAGGTCAGTTTGTTATTGACCTAGCTTGGACTGGTATTTTCGAGCACA
Organism: Proteles cristata cristata; assembly: GCA_017311185.1. Lineage (NCBI taxonomy): Eukaryota > Metazoa > Chordata > Mammalia > Carnivora > Hyaenidae > Proteles > Proteles cristata. Next base: position 53,862 of record JAESUZ010003717.1, on the reverse strand, counting down.
AGGGAAGGCATACCTCTTGTGCTTCAAAAATTCACAGGCCCAGTCCCAGAGTAATTCAGGATGCTGAAATTTACTCTAAATTAATCTCTGATGTGTGGCATAGTCAGTTGAGTGTCCAATTCTTGATTTTGACTCAGATCATGATCTCATGGTTTGTGGGATTGAGTCCTACATCGGGCTCTGTGCTGACAGTGTGGAGCCTGCTTAGGATTTTCTGTCTCCCTCTTCCTCTCTGCCTCTCCCAAACAAATTTTAGAAAAAAATTTTTAAATTAAAAACTTAAAAAAATAAATCCCTGATCCAAACTGGAGTCTTTTGCTGTATTTCTAATTGGTACAGTGAAAACCTATAAAATAATTAAGCCTGCATTGTTATTAACCAGGTAACTTTTACATATAATGGTAATGTGCAAAAAGGTATATTTCGCCAAAAGAAAAATACCTTGGATTAAATAGAGACACTTCTTCCATGTTGGATAGCGAATCTCTACACAAGGGTTACTAAGTTAACCAACTACATGTTGGTGGACATTCAGGGCCCTGTTTCCAATGCCAAAGGATGTATATAGCTTTAAAGCATGCACATTAAAGAAGCAATGTCCTCAGGTTTCAACACTGAAGAGCCATCTTATGTTTAGAAAAGTTGGCCCATAATTTTACAAAGTTATACTGTTTCCCATTCTCAAAGTAATAAATAGAACGCCTAATTACCTCTCCTATGGAATTGCATTCTGCATTTCCTTAATAATTTCTATCTCAGCTGTGCTACAGTCTCCTAAATTAATTAAAAATACAGAGTTAGTTTGCAAATATCTCACTAACTCTTAAATAATGACTTAACCAGTGTCTCTTGATTGGCAGCCTTTATCACACAATGCTGTCCAAATTCTCTTACCTTTCCTTTTCTGTTAAAATTGGCTTTGGGGAAACCCACAAGTCTCTGATACAGAAAAACTGTTTAGCTCTAGCAAGGAATTTAATCTGCTTTATAGGTCCAACAGCATTCTTGAGATGCTCTGGCAAAAATCCAGTCTCTGGATCCACCTATTTCTTTGAGACACAGCACATCTATATAACATCTCGTAATACACATTAAAATGACAGATCCAAAGGAAGCAATACTATCACCCGTTTAAATACTCTATGAAGTTAGTAGCCATTAGGGGGACTTCCAATTCACTGTAGTACTCTTATTCTGAAATCACAAAAAGAGAATGACTTTAGTGCAGGTTATTCTTAGGCACTGTGTAGCATCTCTTACCTCCTCTTCCTCGTTAGGCATTTCAGAGAAGGAAAGAAGTCCGGCCCTCTCTTCTTTGACAGGAACTATGTAAACCCAAGTGAGTCACCTACTGGTCTAGTTTCTGTCAGAACATCACCCACTGGATTCAGACTAGTGTTCCACCTGCTCCTATTTAGAAAGAAATACTAGGGTTATCTGACATAGGGGACAAAGTTCTTGATACCATTTGCCAGTGATAAGAATGTCATGGTGAAGTCATCCTCAAGGAAAGAAGTTCTCTGTAGGTAGTTAGGAGAGGCATCCAATGATAGATCTCAAAATTTTGTTAAAGGTCTGAATGGCTTTGTTTCTAGTGTGCTTCAATTGCTCACAATCTGGAAATTTGTGGCAGAATCTCATCTAAAAATTATTATACAGATCCTGCTCTTTCCTTGTTTGTTTTCACTAAACCAGTGTTTCCAACTTCAGTCATGTACATACAATCACCACAGTTATCATCAGTTTTGCTTACCACCAGTATTTTTCTTTAAGCTGATTCCTTTTTTTCATTATGTGGACTTATTTTAAAAGGAAGTTGCAGCAACTGGTGCAGCCATTCTGGAAAAAACAAGTATGGAGTTTCCTCAAAAAGTTAAAAACAGAACTAACCTATGACTAGCAACTTGATGACTAGGAATTTACCCAAAGGATACAAAGATATTGATTTGAAAGGATACATGCATCCTGATGTTTATAGAGCATTGTTTACAATATCCAAATTATGGCAAAAGCCCAAATGTCCATCGAGTGATGAGTGAATACAGAAGATGTGATACACACACACACACACACACACACACACACACACACACACACTCTCTCTCTCTCTCTCTCTCTCTCTCTCTCTCTCTCACACTGGGATATTACTGATATTACTCAACCAACAAAAAGAATGAAATCTTAACCATTTGCAATGATGTGCATGGTGCTAGAGTGTATTATGCTAATATATGGAATTTAAGAAACAGATGAACACGGGTTAAAAAGAGAGAGAGAGAGGCAAAACAGATAACAGACTCTTAATTATAGAGAACAACTGAGGGTTGCTAGAGTTTAGGTGGGCAGGAGGATGGGCTGTAGAATTGATGGCTATTAAGGACTGAACTTGTCCTGATAAGCACTAGGTGTTGTATGTAAGTGACAAATCACTAAATTCTACACCTGAAACTAATATTACATGGTATGTTAACTAACTAGAATTTAAATAAAAACTTGAAAAAAAAATAAAAGGAAGTGGCAGCAATACAATGGAATATTGTTACATATTTTTCTAATCTATAATTAAAATGAATTATTAAATTAAAACAATGTTTCACTACATCCTACATAAAACAATTGGCGAATCACTGGGGATGCCAAAAATAGTACTCTTTGAAAATTACTCAGATAAAGCAAATTACTCTTTTTATTTCTCCTCTATTTCTTTTTTTCTGATTGTTTTTATATATTAAAAAAACTACTTAGAGGAAGTCACTTTTTGTTTCTACAGGTAAAATAAAGCAGAATCTGGTAGGTACATGCCATGGCAATTTGATCAAACCAATGAGAAAACAAACACTTAATATGTATTTGACATGACTGATCCTATTTTAATAGAACTCCTTATATAGATTCTCAATAAAAACAATTTACATATTTGGATGAGAAACCTAAGTGGTATTTTTATCAGTGCTATTGTACTCCATATTTTTTCTGTCCTTTCTGACAGCAATATGTCCAGGTAGAAGGAAACCTGCACTTAACTTGGAAAAACAAGTAAGTATCAGCATTCTTTCCTGGTAAGTCTAAGTTATCACTTTTTTCTTCTCAGTATTCATTGCATGAAGGTGGACGTCATGCCCCAGATAAGACTAAAGAGGAGATGTGGCATTTGATGTATTAGCATCTTATACACAGACAAGCATTCTATTGTGGATTAAATTCTTTGAATTAAGGCAGCATCCCACCTTGAATACCCAATGGCATATCCTTAAATTGTTCCCTAAGTAATTGCTTTTGAGGACAGTCTGTCTCATTGAAGGAAAAAGTCCCACATGGACACTTTGTTCTTGAAGGCTAACACCCTGTAAATGATAAAAGTCCTGATATTTCAGAGTATTTAGAAAAGTCCTTTAATTCACCTCCCCCTTATTTGAATATTTGTGTGAGAAATGTAACTGATATTTCCATCAGTGTTATTTTCTTAATGTGGAATACACATTAAGAAAATATGAAATATATTTTCATATGAAAATATAAAATTTAGAACTTATAAATTCCTATGCTGGAGTGATTATTTACATGGCCAAGAAACTTAGTTCCTTAAGATCCAATCTGTAAACCTGTTATAGCTAGTCTCTCCTAAACTTTATTTGTATAATTTGAATAATACAAAATTTATTATTGCATAATAAAGATATAAAGTGCATAATATATTGTGGTCAGATTTTTTACTCTAAGATTTGCAGATTAATAAATTAAACAAATGATTTAAAAATATTTTCTACAAACATGGGTGGCTTATCACTATTTTAATTTGTCTTTCTTTTTTGCTGTTGTTTGTTTTGTTTTCATTTTATTTTGTTTTACTATTTTATTTTTATTGCATTTTGATTGCCAGTTTATTTAAGTAACAAGTTACTTAAGTTCTCTGAGCCTAGATACAGATATTGGAAGGTGTAGTCAGTCATTAACTTCCTGTATTTTGAGTGTAATATACTAAACATTCAGGAAACAATGTGGTGGGTTTTTTTGAAATAATAATTTTGACTCTGATTTTCATGTTGGCTTCTTGGCTGTTTATGATCAACAGATTTTAGAGAGTCCATTTATAATAAAGATGACATTACATATTATCTGACTTCAATATTCAGAGACTTTATTTTTTACCTACATGTTCCTAAGTTTTTTTAATATGTCATTATTTAGTAATTTCTAATTTTCCTCTCTAATAGGACCGGATGATTATCTTGATCTCTCACAGAAGGTAGAGGCTCTCTCAAATGCACTTTTATATGTGGGGGATAAAGTGCATGGAGGGTAAGATATGGTGATCATTAACTCAAATTCATTTCCTAAAGGGTTTTGGTAGCATGTTATAAAGTTCAAGGGATTTACCAAGGTCATGAAGGAGAATTTACTCCTCCTGTCTAAGACAAGCTAGACACAAGTGCCTGTCCCATGCAATACATCTGATCATTTGAGTATTGTTCTGTCTCTACTACTGGGCTGAGCAACTTGAAGACATTGATCAAGATCATGATGAAATTACAACCTGTGCTGGCCACCTATCCAACTATCATTTTGCTTTGTTCTTGTTAAGCATTAGGAACCAGGAAGCACTTGGAAAAAATACAAAGTATGGGTCTCTGTTCCTACATTGGTGACACATGTAAAATTAGTCTGCTATAACTTGGTTATGTCTCTCCATGAAAACAAAATAACTGTTATTCTTATAACAGTCCTAAAATCCTCTATTGAAATGCTCAGGGTAAAATTGGATCATATACCACAACTGAATATATGATTTGGCATTAGTCAATTTAACCACATGACAAAGATAGATAGATAGATAGATAGATAGATAGATAGATAGATAGATAGATAGATGATAGACAGATAGATATAGATATAGAATAGATAAATATATATGAAATATAATATATATAAATATATATTTATATATAAATATATATGGAAGATTATGAAGTATTTTTAACCTAAGATCAGTAATTGATTTTACCATTGATAGGTTTCTAAATATAGCCCTTAGATATCTGGTGAGCTATTGGTCTCAAACTTCTTGTGGATTCATATCATTAGCTTTGAACTCCCAGAACTATGTTGTCATAAGTGAAACCCTTCTCTCTGATGCAGAACCTGACTTATTACCACTAGAGAAATTGAAAGCATCTTATTACCATGACCATTTCCCACCATCTTATTGGAATCAAGTAGTTTTCCTCAGATATTATATATACTCTCATCACAGGTTGGTGAGGTGAAATTGTCTTCACCAAGATTATTTAGCATCAATATTTTGTTTTATCTATGGACCTTTCTTTATTGGTTGGTAAATTTTATGTTCATAGTTGTCTCTTTTAAATGTATATTTTTCTTGTACTAGTGTCGTAGTTTAAAAAAAGAAATTTAACAAAGGAGAGATCTTTATGTTCTTATCTCCTAAATGTTATAAATGAGGAGCTGCAGATTACCCTAGTCTGGCAGTTCTAGGGTTCTCATCTCTAGCTCCAAACTGGAGCTACCTAAATAGTTCACTAATATTCTGATGTTCGGGGGCACCTGGGTGGCTCAGTCAGTTAAGCATCTGACTCTTGGTTTCGACTCAGGTCATGATCTTATGGTTTGTGAGTTTGAGCCCCACATTGGGCTCTATGCTGACAGCATGGAGCCTGCTTGGGAGTCTCTCTCTCTCTCTCTCTCTCTCTCTCTCTCTCTCTGGCCCTTCCTCCCTCTATCTCTGTTTCTCTCCACCTGCCTCCCCAAAATAAATTTTAAAAAAAGATTCTGATGTTTGGGCCTCATTTCCAGAGACTACCATTTAATGGCAATTCCCCAGGTAATTCTAACAGCATCAAAGTGAAGAGCCACTGGTCTTGATTAATTTTGTTAAAGGTGTAACCAAATCACTGAATACTGCCTTCTGTGCTTTGATGTTCATGAACTGCAATGAAATATTTGCCAGCACAAGTGTTACTCATATTTTTTGAGCAATTCATAACCTGATTGTTGCAATTTCTGTCAGAATGAAACTCTCCATCTGTAAAGAAGATGCTTAGGAACAAAAACGTCAGCAACTGAAGGTTTCAGAAGTACAGCATTTATTCTTAGCTGGGACAGATTCGATTAAGCCACATGATTCTCCAAGTCAGTCTGGGAGAACTTGAGTTTGCAGGAAGAGCCACCCACCTTTGTTCCCATTTGTCTAAGGGCCCCCAAATATTTACTCCCTAGATCTTTCAACCTATAATCTGCAACTTACCTTTATCCAAGATAATGCAGGTAAATGCCTGCAGATTGGGAAAAAGGGGCATCATGAGCATTGATCTTCAGGCTATGATCACCACATTCTAACTTGAGGACCCTAAACAAGTTACTTAAGTTCTTTGAGCCTCAGTTTTCTAACATGCAAGCATGATATTACTTACTCTAGAAGGTTTTTGTGGGATTAAATGGACTGGCATACATTTACCTGCTTAAAACAGTCACAGGCACAAATCCCTGTTATTTTTAAGTAACAAATGAGGGATAGCTAAAAAATTAAGGAACTATGATAATCTACTATAGTATAATCCATCTAATTTTACAGATGGAGTGAGACTGAGCTGGGCTTTGGAGAATGCAGGAAACATGACTGATAAACATCTAGGCTAAAGAAACTGCATGTGTAAAGGCATGTGATTTAGAACACAGAATAGAGCATGATAGGTGACTGAGTGCTTCTTCATGAAGCAGTTAACAGTGATAATAATAGCTGTCAGGTTAAATGCTTATTCTGTGCTGGGCACTTGACAAGTGTCATCTCAGTTATTCCTGAAACAATGCTTCCATTTCAGAGAACAGCTGGTAAGGAAAGAGCTGTGATTTGCACTGAGATCTAATGGGTAAGAAAGCTCAAATTCTTTTTTTTTAAAATTTTCCTTAATGTTTATTTATTTTTGAGAGGGAGACAGAGTATGAGGTGAGAAGGGAGGAGCAGAGAGAAAGACACACACAGAATGCGAAGCAGGTTCAAGGCTCCAAGCTGTCAGCACATAGCCCAATGCGGAGCTCAAATTCAGGAACAGTGAGATCGTGGCCTGAGCCAAAGTCAGATGCTTAACCAACTGAGTCACTCAGGCACCTCAAGAAAGCCTTAATTCTAATACTACTCTGCTATGATGCTTCTACTTTAGCCAGCAGAGGGCCCTGAGCAACTGAGGACCAAAGGGATGTGTCCAACAATGGTTATAGGGCATAAAAAAGGAATTCTGAAGATATCAGAATACATTAATCTTTATTTTTTTTTCAGAGCTGACTAAACAGGATTTCTCTTGCCTAGAATCCAGATATAGAATCCTAGTCCTTGATCTGTGTAAGATTTTATCAGTAACAAAGCACACGCACAGGGGCACCTGGGTGGCTCAGTCGATTAAGCGTTCCATTTTGGCTCAGGTCATGATCTCAAGGTTTGCAGGTTTGAGCCCTTCATCAAGCTTCACACTGACAGCTAAAAGCCTGGAGTCTGTTTCATATTCTGTGTCTCCCTTTCTCTCTCGCTCTTTCTCTGCCCTTCCCTCGCTTGTGCGCTTCTCTCTCTCTTTCTCTCTCAAAAATAAATAAACTTTAAAAACAAAAAACATGCACATGAAAGATTCATTTTATTCTAATTATGCTGATGTTTTGAATCTAGTTCATGGAGTTGATGGAATTAATAATGCACATGAGAAACAGAATCTATCAATCTAGCTAACTAGCTAGCTAGCTCCTATTGGTTATGTTAGTGTATTTGAGTACGGGGAAGCAAGAAGAAAGAAGGAAAGAGAGAGAGATATTGAGAGAGAGAGATGGATAACATTTTAAGGAATTAGTGTATATAATTGTGGGGGCTAACAAATTTGATATCCATAGTATAGACCAGCAGACTGGAAATTCAGATGAGTGTGCTGTAAGGGCGTCTGGGTGGCTCAGTAGGTTGAGCTTCTGACTCTTGATTTCAGCTCAGATCATGATCCCAGATTCATGGGAACAAGCTCCGTGTCAGGTTCTATGCTGAACATGGAGCTTGCTTGGGATTCTCTCTCTCTCTCTCTCTCTCTCTCTGTCTCTCTCTCTGCCTCTTCTGCCTCCCAACTTGATCTCTCTCTCAATCTCTCTCTCTCTGTCTCTCTCTCTTTCTCATAAATAAAAAATAAATAAACAAAATAAGAAAAAAAAGATTGGTGTTGTAGTTTTGAGTCCAAATTCTGCAAGGCAGTAAGCTGAAAACTCAGTCAACATTTCTATGTTTTAATTATGACAATAATTCCTTCTTCAGGAAACCTCAGCCTTTGCTTTTAAGGCTTTCAGTTGATTGGATGAGTCCCCCACCCCCCAAACACACATTATGGAAGATAATCTACTTTACTCAAAGCTTACTGACTTAATTATTCCAAAGGAGACATATAGATGGCCAAAAGACATATGAAAAGATACTCAACATCACTCATCATCAGGTAAATGCCAATCAAAACTACCATGGGATATGACTTCACACTGACTAGGATCAAAAAGACAAGAAATAGTGTTGGCAAGGAAGAGTAGAAAAGGGACCCCTCATGCACTGTTTATAGGAGTGTAACTTGCTGCAGCCACTATGGGAAATAGTGTACAGGTTTCTCAAAACATTAAAAATGGAAATACCAAACAACCTACTAATAGCACTTCTTGGTATGTATACAAAGAAAAAAAAAACATTAATTCAGAAAGACATATGCACTCTTATGTTTAACGAAATATTATTGACAATAGACAAGATATGGAAGACATCACACACACACACACACACACACACGCACGCACATGGAATATTACTCAGCCATTAAAAAATGAAATATTGCCATTTGCAACATCATGGATGGAACCTAAAGAAGTGAAGTAATGCAGACAAATATATCATTTCACTTATATCTGGAATTAAACAAACAAATAAACAAATTAATAAAAACTAGAAACAGATGCAATACATCTTGCAATGCAAACTTACAACAGATGCAAAAATACAGAGAATAATCAGGAGGCTGCCAGAGGGGAGGGGAGAAGGGAGATGAGAGAAATAGATTAACAGATATGAAGAGGTACAAACTTTCATTTATAAAATAATTAAGTGATAGAGATGGTAAGTACAGAATAAGGAATAGAGCCAATAATATTGTAATAACTTTATATGGTAACAGATGGTAACTATACTTATAAGCATTTCACAATATATATTATTGTCAAATCACTATGTTGTACATCTAAAAATAATATAATGTTGTATGTCAACTGTGTCTCAATAAAACATTAAAAAAATATATGTTCTTCAAGACAAGCAATGAACCCAGTGAGAACAAGTGAGAAGACAAGCAATGAACCCAGGAGAAAGTATTTGCAAAAAAACCTATCTGATAATGGATTGTCATACAAACTACATAAAGAGCTCTTAAAACTCAACATTAAGAAAATGAACAACTTGATGTAAAAGTAGTCAGAAAAGCTGAACAGACACCTCACCAAGGAAGACATACAGATGGCAAATAAGTATATGAAAAGCTGTTCCACATAACATGTCATTAGGGAATTATACATTGAAACAACAATGAGATAGCACTATGTACCCACTAAAATGTCCAACATTCAAAACACGGATAATACCAAATGCTGGCATGGATATGGAGCAACAGAAACTCTCATTCATTGCTGCTAAGAATGCAAAATCATAGTCATTTGGGAAAATCATTTGACAGTTTCTTAAAAAACTAAACATACTTTTAACATATGACCAAGCAACCATGCAACTTGGTATTTACATAAATGAGCTGAAAAATTTATCTACACAAAAACCTGCACATGGATGTTTATAGCAACTTTATTCACATTTTCCAAAACCTGGAAACAATCATGATGTCCTTTAGTAAGTGAGTGGATAAATAAACTGTGGTACATTCATACAATGGAATATTATTCAATGCTAAAAAGTAATGAGCTATTAACTTCCTTAATGAAAAGAAATGAAGAAACTTTAAATGCATATTACAAAGTGAAGGAAGCCAATCTGAAACCACTACACCTTTATGATTATGATTACACCTTTATGGCATCATGGAAAAGGCAGTAACCATTAAACAGTAAAAAGATCCTTGAAGAAAGGTATTTGGAAAAGGAAGGAAGGAATAAGCAAAGCACAGAGGATTTATAGGGCAGTGAAACTATTCTGTATGGTACTATAATGGTAGATACATGCCACTATATATGTGTCAAAATCCATAGGATGTATAATACTATGAATGAACATTAAAATAAACTATGGTCGGGGCATCTGGGTGGCTCAGTTGGTTAAGCGTCTGACTTCGGCTCATGTCATGATCTCACCGTTCGTGGGTTCAAGCCCTGTGTTGGGCTCTGTGCTCACAGCTCAGAGCCTGGAGCCTGCTTCAGTTTATGGTCTTCTTCTCTCTGCCTCTCCCCTGCTCACACTCTGTCTCAAAAATAAATAGAAACATTAAAAATTTTTAAAAAAACAACTATGGTCTTACAGTGATAATACTGTATCAATATAGGTTAATAGATTTTAACAAATATGCCACTCTAGTGTGGGATATTGATAGTAGGAGATGCTGTGTGAGTGGGGAGGGTAGGGAGCATATGGGTATTTCTGTACTGTCCATTCAATTTTTCTGAGAACCTAAAACTTCCCTAAACAACACAGTCTAAAAAAATGACACAATAACAAGGAGTTGAGTTCACTAAATAAATAAAAACAGCAACAAAAATATGTTTACAGCAACCAAACAGCTGAGTGCCATGATCCAGCCAAGTTGATACATAAAATTAACCATCACAGCACAGTATTTGATTGCTTGTGTATCAGAAATTGCAATGAGTGGTGACAGATCTTGCTTCAGCCACAGTGATAGTGTCTGTGACACTGAGAAATGGACTGAGATGGTAGAAGAGGTCAAGGTGGGGGGCACCAGTTGGCTCTAACATCCTGGGATACAAGACAGGCATCTATTTTAGAATCAATTCTTCTTCAAGAATTGAGAGCTTGACATTGCCTGAGCAATTAATAGTTTAACAAGTATTTGTTGAGTATGGTGCTTTAAATGCAGATGAATTTTTGTCATATGGAGCAGATAGTCTAGTGATAGACAAAGATAATTAACACAGAAACAAATATATGAAAAAGAGTTCAGTTAGGTACTATGAAGGAATAAACAGGAGTGCGGGAAGATCATGACAAAGCCCTTGGATTGCCATAGAGATGGGATCAGGGAAGACCTCTCTGAAAAGGAAATATTTATGGGAGTCCTTAAGATTGAGAAGGTCATCTACCATGTGAAGAAACAAGAGAAAGAATTTCAAGGGAGGTATCAAGTGAGAATGGAACAGGGAAGAAGGAAAACAAGATTCAAACCATAGAAGGGCTTTATAGGTCACGTTGAGGAGTTTACATTTTAAATCACATTGTAGCAAATGAATTATAGTATGAATGGAAACACTGACAAAGGTTAAAGCCAGGAACTGGGGAGTAGGGAAGGATGTCTCGGAGAGTAAAGGATGTGAGATACATTTTGGAAGATTTATTTGATAAATTGGTTATATGGAATGGCAAGAAGGGAGAAGCAAAGACTCATTCTTTGATTACTTCTTCTAATTTCTGTCACTCCCTATGGGAATTTTGGATGAAGAGTGATGGATAGGAAGTCTTGGTCCAAGATATAGTTCTGTCCTGCCTACAATTATAAGCAGCTGTGGGACAGTTGTAAGTTGGTAGAGCAGACAACCAACACGTGAGGACCGTCCAGTGGCTTAAGTACAGTTGCTCATTTATTTAAAAGTTGCTTCCTTGAAGAATTGAGTTCATTTGGTGATAAAGATAAATCATAATCATGAAGATCTTAATTACTGGGTCCACTAGCTCATTGGTATTCATGAGGCCTTAGACCATTATTTGGGGACAACATCAGTACTGGCTGATGTGTCTCAGATCTTGAGAATAAAGTGACTCGTGTTGCTTAACACATCATGTTCACGGTGCAGCAAGGGGCTACCCTGCACACTCCCAAAGTCAGTGAGAGGACACATGTAGCTACTTATTCCTTCTCCTCCAGATCTTGGCTTCATACAGCTATTTTTTTTCTTGCTTTACTTCAATCACATACAGTGCACCCACTCAGAGCAATTAATTATCTTTGGCTCCTTTGAAATTACTCTCCAATCAAGTAAATATAAAAAGACAGAGTGTTACAAAAAATAATTCCTATCTGTTCCTCTCATTAGGTACAAACTGAGTAAACAGAATATGATTTGCTTCTTGGATATAAATTTAGCAGACATGGAGTCAGGCTGTTTCCAAACTATTCTGATAAATGTCCTGTTCTCTTTCCAGGATTTTATGATGTCACATGATGATCTTTCAACTTATTGTTCCCTCAGCATATGGTACCATGGCTGTTGTGTAGCTCCAATGCATGATTCTACTTTTTTAAAATGTGTCTGCCTCCAAGGTCATATTACCTAGTAGGTTCATTTGGTTCTCAGGAACATTGCAAAATCCCATTAAAAAAATAGCTTGATGAGGCTTTAAAGAAACATAGTATTTTTAGAATGTTAAAGATAGTGATAGGCAATAGAAAGAGGAATATAACTTTGTTTGTGATAGAGGAAATACTAAAAATTTCAGTGTTATGCTTCATGCATTTTAATGTTGGGTTTTACTATATTGGTAACATTTTCATTATAAAACTGACAAAAATGTGAACCATTTTCTATTCCTAAGGAATGACGATCAAAAGGATAAGGTCAGAATGAACTAGATTCTAGCACTAAGATTAGTAATACTTCCAATGATATTAGTGATTAATAGTTTTTAATGCCTTTATCTTCATATTATTGTTAAATATGTTAAAGTGACTTGTCTCAGATCACATGGATTGCAAATCTTGAATCGGAAATAGAACAAAGCTTCAAGCATGGGATTTTTTCTTAATATGCCACCCTATTTTCCAAATTAGTTACAAGATCCACATTTGGAAAGCTGGGTCCACCATCTTTTGCCATCATTTTGTGTGTTCCTGTGGTCACAATCATTCTAAATGTTGCCTAAAGTTGAAAAAGTAGTTATGAATAAAGTTAAAAAGTAGTTAAGAGGTGGTAAGTTTGACTGAATCATCTGGTTGCCAATGCAGAGGCCTGAGAAGAGAGCAGAAAAACCTTTGTTGCTAGTGTAGTCATAATCTCAACTATACAGATGGGATCAGATCCACTGATAGGAGCATATACATAGGTTAGTGGGAGGATTGCACACCAACGCCAATTAATCTGACGCCAAAAGGGTAGAAATGGTTATCAATTACTTTTCAAATAACACAGAGTAGAATTAAAAACAAAACAAAACAAAACAAAAACTCAGGCTGGAGTGAAAGAGGGTTAATTAGCTCACATAATGGAGAAGTCCAAGGAGCAGACTGAGATACTCTTGGACCCAAGGTCTCAAATGGTGTCATCAGGATTCAATCTCTTTTTCCATCTATCATCCTAATTTCCTTTATGTTCTGGCACCTCCAGGTTTACATCTTTACAACATCAAATCAAACAGTCATTCCAGAAAGTCAAAGGATTAGATTTGATTTATATCAAATTTACTTGAGTTATATCCTGAAGCCCAAACCAATTATTGACTCACATGTCCACCTGGGATCTCAGGTGCAGTCTCTACTCAAACCACATGAAACAAAAGCAGCCAAGGGGTGGATCACTAAGAAATACAGGGGGTTGTTAAAATGAAATAAAAGTGGATGCCATGTTGAGAAGCAGCCCTAAAATCTTCAATCAAGGAATTAGAACTACAACATTCATACCATTATATTCTCCCCTGCACTTCAAAGCCTCCATAGAAAATGTTACAAGGTTAGAGGTCCCCAAATAATCATTTATATGGCCTTTTCTAATTTTTCTTGGGATGCAGAAAATAAAGGAAAATTGATGGTCTATAGTACTAGCTATGTGGTAAAGGAATGTGGATATAGTATGAGTTGTGTGAAGTTGTAAATAATCTTGAACTAGATTTAACACAGAAAGAGAACCTTCTCCCGTCTACCCTTCTGATAATGCTGACCTTCATATAATATAAGGGTTACAGCTTTCACTTACATGACAGATTCCTTGCAGAGGGTTAGGAATAAACATAACTTTTCCTCAAGCCTATCTTGGCTTTCTATTATCTGTCTTGAATCAATAAAATCACCACGATTGTGGGCAAGGACAATCTGAGCCCCCTTTCCTTGTCACATTGAGGATTGAATCTCTGACATTTGTCTCCCCCCGCTGCCCAAACAGACACAGTTTCTGAGTCTCTGTGTTTCTGTTTCATGTTCCGTCTTCTGAAGTCACCTGCCACATTGCATCATGACAGATTAAATGATAGGCTTCATTACTCTGTCCTGGCAGCTGCCTGTGTTTTATTTCTTTTGGGGGCCAGGGATGATATTCATTCTCACCCTGTGATTTTGTCTTTCAGGTCTGAGTATGAGAAGAGGGTAGGTGAAGAGCAGGCAGAATATGTCATTTCATTATCAGGAGAGAAAGGAGTAAAAGCAGCAGTAAAGCTGCCCACAACACTGATGGCTCCTAAATCCATGGTGGTCTCTTAGCACTGTGGACTTCCCCATCAGGCATCTCCGTTCCAAATTCTATCCATGAAAGATCAGTTATAAGCTAGATTTATAGAAATTGTATAGGGTGACTACAGTTTACAAAAATGGTCATGGCAATATTTTCCACATGTTTTTACTGACTTTGGCACTCCCGCATAGAAAAATGGAATCTCTTTTCACCTCCTCTTGAAGCTATGTGGGCTTTTATGACATCTGAATGAATAGAATGAAGCAGAAGTTACAATAAATGACTTAAGGATAGGTCATAAAAGGCTTTACTGTTTCCTCTTGGATCTATTCCTTGGGACACTTCCTCTTAGAACATAGACACTGGTTTGTGAAGATACCCAAGCAACACAGAGACATCATGTGCATGTTCTGGCTACAGTCCTAGCTGAGGTCTCAAAGAATAGCCAGTGTCAACATAGCCATGTAAGCAAATCATCCGATGATTCCAGCCCCCAGATTTTGAGTTACCCTAGCTGACATTAGGTAGAGCAAAGACTAGTCCCCACCAAGCCCTCTCAGATTTCTGATTGTGAAAAAATAATGTTGTTTTAGCCACTAAGTTTAAGACAATAAAGAACTTGGGTGCCTGAGTGGCTCAAATCAGTTAAGGATATGACTCTTGGTTTCAGTTCAGGTCACAATCTCAGTTTGTGAGTTAGAGCCCCACACTGGGCTCTGAGGGGCGCCATGCTGACAATGTGGAGCCTGCTTGGCATCCTCTCTCTTTCTCTCTCTGCTCCTCCCCTGCTTATGCTCTTTTTCTCTCAAAATAAATAAACCTGAAAAATTTTAAGTAAAAAAAAATGGCAATAAATAACTGGACCTAGTTTAGTTGACTAAAAAAACAATTAAAAATGTTATGTTCAATGTTATGAATTTGGAATTGATATTTAAAGGAAAAGAGTAAGTTCCTTCATTTAATGAACAGTTTAACATATTTTTCTCCTTCCCTCTCCCTTATCTCATTTTCTCTTTCCTTCTTTCCTTTTTTTCTTTATTCTATCCTCCCTCCCCCCTTCCTTTCTCCCTTCCCTCTCTCCTTTTCTCCTCCTCTTCCCTTTTCCTTCCTTCTTTCCCTCCCCCATCAGTAAGGGCAAACTCTTTTTTTTGCTAGAGATAAGAGGATAGAAAAATATAAAGTCTCATTTTATCCTAGGTATGAATAGGACAGCTTGGTATGGGACCAAAGTAGCTTGAAAGAATTAAAAAATTATCTTGAGGTGTGTTTCACAAAACATATAGTTTATAACTTTAATAACAGGTACAAATAGAGATGTAATCTTGTTGGTGAGCCAGGACATTTCTTCTTAGCTTTTTTCTTCATAAAAATATTATTATTCCTTCTTTCTTCTGACTTCTTTTCTTACTCAACTTTGGTAACTTTCTATGTGTATTACTGTGAAATCTCCAAAAGTACTGTTTAAAATTATTTCAGAAAATAACCTTTTCTGTTAGGACCAACCATTTATCCATCCATCCATGAATTTGTCCACTTAATACATATATATTGAATGTCTATTATGGACAAGATATTAGGAACCCAAAGGTAAGTATTAGACAAATTGCCCTTACAAATATCACAGTCTCATGAGAGAAACAGAGAAGTAAGCATATAAATTGATTGACTAATTCAACAAACATTTATTAGGCCCTTACTGTTTTCCAAACATTATGCTAGACATGGTATTAAGAGCAGTAAAGAAGTAGATACAGTCTATGTCCAATGGACTAGGAGTTAGCACAGAAAACCAAATAATAACAGTGTAGGACCCAATCAAGAGTTCAGGGAAGATTTCTCAAAGGATGTGAAGTATAAACTGAAGAGTGGAGACTGACTGAGAATCAGCCAGGGGAAGGCAAATTTGAGGAAGAACGCACAAATTACAGAGTTTAGCAAGTATGAATATCCAGGGATGAGGGAGAAAATGGCACATACACTTGAGAAACCAAAAGCAGTTCATTTAGGAGGGTGGGAAGGATGGTGGGGCATAAACCTGATAGACAGGGCCCAAAGTAAAGAGAAATCATTGAAAAGATTAAGCACCATGGGAATAATGTGATAACTATATGTAGGTCCTCTGGCTTCAGGATAATGAATGCATGTTTCTGGAGAAGCCTGGAATTAGGAGCCCTGTAAGATAGTTGTAGGGATGATCTTGACCAGAGATGACAGTCATTTGAATGAGAGTGGTAGTAGTAAAATGGATAAAAGTGGAGAGCTTTGAAATTTGGGAGTTATAATATACAGGACATATTTACTGACCGATTAGATGCTAGGGATGAAGACAAGAGAAAAGTTCCAGGCTTCTTGACTGGGCAATTGGGTTGGTTGTAGTATCACCAAATAACAGGGAAACTTTTTTTTTTGTGAAGGATGTTGGGTCTAGGAATAAGATAATGGGTATAGTGTGGGTCACATTGAACTTGAAGTTCTTGATCTAAGTAGAAATGCCAATATATACTCAACATAGTCAAGTAGGAATTCAAATATAGGTCTGAAACATAGCAAAAAAAAAAAAAAAAAAAAGATCCGGAGATAAGAATTCAGAAACTATCAGCATATAGACAATAACAAAAGTCCTAAGAATGGAAGAGGTGTCCCAAAATGAATGTATAGGATCAAAGAAAAAAGCCTGGGTCCTAAATGCCAAAAATGATTGACATTTGGGGTCGGGTGTTGAATATCCAGATGGAAATATTAGAGAAAAGAAACTGAGTGAATAAAGCACCTAAAGAATCAAATGCATTGAGAATATAAGCCTAGATTTAGAAAATGTGTAAGTTTTAGGAGCATCATTGGCCAGAGGTTTAAAAACCTGGTCTAAATTATAGTAATGCCATTGATGATGGAAAAGAGAAGAGAAGAGATATACTAGGTTGACAAAATGGGCAGGGTTTAGAACTGGTTGGAATGTAAGGAATAAAAAGGAAGGAGTAGAGAAGGAACTCCCTGTTTGTTCCAGGCATCAAGGAAAATTACGGAGGCTTCCCCACCAATCAAATCTTATCAGTGTTTGTTCACATTGAGTATTTTTAAAGAACACATGTGCAGAGTGTTTATATATCTCCATGGATTCTTTAAAAAGACTCTGTTTTTAGCATGACCAGTTCACTGTGTGGCCTTTGCAACGATAAAAGAATCACACAGTAAGATACTTGAAGGTGCTCTGTAGAAAGGCATTGGCAAAGCTGCAGGTCTCTAAATGACATTTTTCCTGACAGTTTCTTTGGTTGGCTTTGTATGTTTTGTATTGCATCCCCAAAACACACAATCTGCTCTGCTTCTCTCCTAACAACCAAATGTGATTGTTTAAAGTCAAAGCAATTGTGATTCCTTCACACAGCTCATCCTTCACATGCTAATTTTGACTTGGTTAAGAAATTATTTGACTCTAAGAGCTAGGAGAGTATTCTGAGTTTCTTGAAAGTCTCTGCCTAGTTGTCACATATTTGAGGCGTGGAATTCCTTCTTCTTTCCCTCCTTCCCACCCTTCTATCCTTCCTACCTTCCATCATTTCTTCTCCTTTAGTTTATCTTTACACCCTCTGTACTCTCAATGATCATAACTTAATGGTGTAATAATGTCAGAGGCTTAAAGAAACAAGACAGAGCAGAAGTCAACACAGATTTTTATATACATAAAGAGGTAATAGAGGGCCCCTGGCCTGCAGGCTCAGAGAGCACGACCCTGAATTAGGCCAGTTGTCTCCGTGTTCAGGTGAGAGTCTTTTTGTCAGTTGCTACTCAAATACCCACAACATGGGGCGCCTGGGTGGCTTAGTCGGTTAAGCGTCCGACTTTCGCTTAGGTCATGATCTCGCGGTTGTGGGTTCGAGCCCTGCGTCGGGCTCTGTGCTGACTGCCAGCTCAGAGCCTGGAGCCTGTTTCAGTCTGTGACTCCCTCTCTCTCTGACCCTCCCCTGCTCACGCTGTCTCTCTCTCTCTCCTAGAAATAAATTAAAAAAAAAAAAATACCCACAACACTGAGCACATTTGCAAGAACTCATACAGCTTTTAAGACAGCCTCACCTAGGTATTATGTTGATTCAATTAAGACAAAAAAAATGGTTTAGCAACACATAAAATGGTCTAACCTGTTTGTTTACAAAAGTCAACTTTATGTTACTCAAATCTTGAGGAGGGGAGAATTTGCCTGATCAATCACTAGACATTCAGAAAACTTTGAAACCATTACTCACTTCAACTAATAACAGGTAATCCAAGATCTAGCACTTTAGGATTATTTAACTTCTGGGTAGGAAATCTTATTCTATTCTTGAACAGGGTCTATTTTTTTAAATCAGAAATTGCATTAATAAGTAACGAGAAATGAATAAAAAGTGTATTTTCCACATTTATTTTCATTAGTAATAATTCTGGGTGCCTGGGTGGCTCAGTCGGTTAAGCATCCAACTTTGGCTCAGATCATGATCTCATGGTTCATGGGTTTGAGCCCCATGCCAGGCTCTGTGCTGACAGCTAGCTCAGAGCCTGGAGCCTACTTCAGATTCTGTGTATCCCTCTCTCTCTGACCCTCCCCTGCTAAAGCCCTCTCTCTCTCTCTGTCTCAGAAATAAATAAAACATTAAAAAATTTTAAAAATTCACTTTTGTATTTACTATGAATAGTCTTATAATGATCTTTTCATGGTTTCAATGACACACATATATTGCCAATTAAAAGGTATTGTTGGGACACCTGGCTGGCAACCTCAGTAGAGCGTATGACTCCTCTTAATTGCAAGGTCATGAGTTTGAGCCCAATGTTGAGCACAGAGCATACTTATAAAAAAGGGGGGAACTTGTTAGTCTGTATTTTAAGTCACCATCTAGCATTCCTACAATTTATCAGGCACTCTTTTCTCCACTGCCTGTCAGGCCTTGGCTTCTTTGACTCACCATCCCTTCCAGCCTTACTGGTTTTCTAATCACAACATGGGCAGGTTGTCATGAAATTCTGCTGTTTCCAAAGCTCATATTGCCCAACAATGGAACCAAGGGAACTTTACCTTGAAAACTAACAAAGAATTATATTTAGTGGGTGCACCAGAACTCTATTTCAGGAATTCCAAAATTGAAAACTGGAAAATATGACTTGGAGATAAAAAAGAAAAAAAAAAAAAGAAGAAACCCCACCACTTAATCGAAACTCCAGATGATGAAAGAGAATTTTGAAACACCTAAATGTGAAACACCTAGGACACATTTGAGAAAATCTGAGACATAAGTCAAGTAAACATTTGACACAATCAGTTATTTTTCCATCATGAGGCCAATATATTGGAAGAAAGTACTTTGATAAGTTTGAATCTGATTCTATGGGATGTATTAAAGCAGATGTCTACTTTCCTTTCCTACAAGTATTGGAATTCCACAAGTATTGGAATAATTTGTGAAAAGAACATGAGTGCCTGAAGTGCAAAGGTCACTTGCTCATTCATTCATTCATTCATTCATTCATTCATTCATTCATTCATTCATGTATTCAGCAAGGGTCTATTGAATGCCTACTGTGTGTCAGACTCCATGCTAGGCACCAGGATTGTAGCAGTGGACAAGAGTCCTTCCCTTAATGGAGCTTCCTTTGTAGGAGGAGCCAAAAGACAATAATTAAGTAAGTATATAAAGTATTTTAAGAAGGTAATATATATATAAATTAAATAACAAGAGAAAGACAGTAGGATGAAGAATAAACCTTGACTTCTCATTTCCTCACAGCTCATATTCAATCCATTAGCAGAAACTGTTAGAGCCTTCCCTTCAAAATGATATCCAGAGTCTGACTCCTTCTCAACCCTTAACATCTACACCTTGGTCCAAGGCAGCATTCTTTCTCATTTATATTCTCACAATAGCTTCTTAGTAGTTTCATGGCAGTGAACGCAAATGGCCTCCTATTGCCGAGAGCAGCCCCCTGCTGCCAGCCAACATGACAACAGGACCTCAGCTTGGTCACTGCAAGGAACTGAATGCTGCCACCAACCTGAATGAGCTGGGAGATGACCCTGGTCCTTACTTGATACAGCAGCCCAGCCAGAACCTTGGTTTCAGCCATGTGAGACCCGGAGCAGAGAACCCAGTCTTGCTGTGCCCAGATTTCTGATCTACAGGATTTATGAAATGTATATATGTTGCTTAAGTCACTAAGTTTGTCTGAATTTGCTAGGCAGCTACACAGAACTAACACAGGTTCTTTACACTTGTTCTCTCCAAGAATGTTTTTTCTAGCTACCCCTTTGCTTGGTCCCTCACTTTCTACAGGTTTCTAACCAATTACCGTCTTACCAGTGAGGTCTCCCATAACTCTTAGGCTCCTGGCACTCATATATTGGGTAATTTGAGAATAAAAATAAGGTGACTTTAAAGGTGCAGGCAGGTTATAGAGAAACTACAGGGTGAAAAGTAGTACCTGGGATTAATGAAGAGAGGATGAAGAAGAAACAATTATAAGAACTTGGGGCATGGCTGTGTGATGAGGACAATCCAGCAGAAGGTGTGACTTTCCATGCAGATATGCAGCCAGCTCAAGGCAGTACCAGAGGGAGCAAGCCAGGAAAGTAATTCTCAGTAGCTCTCCTCCTTCTCTGATTATTGTCCAACACTATCACTATAAGTAGCATGAGGACAAGTATGTACTTGGCCAGGTTCAATCCCTACTTTATTCCCTGGTCCAAGACCGATGTTGGAACACAGTGCTCAGCATTCATCAAATGATGCTGTAAGTGGCAAGTCCTCATTTTCTTTTATGGTTGAGTAATATTCCATTGTATAAATAAATATATACCATTAGAGCATATAATGCTAAGTCACACAGAGAAAGACAAATACCATATGATTTCACTCATATGTAGAATTTAAGGAACAAATGAACAAGCAAAGAAAAAGAAGGAAAAACAAAAGACTCAAAAACAGAGAACAAGCTGGTGGATGCCAGAGGGGAAGTGGGTAGGGTGATGGGTGAAATAAAGAGGTTTGAGAGTACACTTAACAGTGATGATCACTAATTAATCTACAGAATTGTTGACTCATTATATTGTACACCTGAAACTAATATGACACAGGAGATTAATTATACCTTAATAAAAATAAAATTTAAGAAAATTCATCAAATGGATGATCAAATGAATGAATGGAGGTGGAGCAGTGTTACTGTAGAATGGGTAGCAGAGATTTCTCCAACATTTTTAAAGTTTATTTATTTATTTTGAGAGAGAGAGAGAGAGAGAGAGAGAGAGAGAGAACATGCACACACAGGCAGGGGAGGGCCAGAGGGAGAGGGAGAGAAATAAAATCCCAAGCAGGCTCTGCATTGTCAGCACTACACAGGGCTGAATCTCACCAACCCCTGAGTTAATGGTGAGCCAAAATCAAGAGTCAAATACTTAACCTACTGAGCTACCCAGGCATCCCTCTCCAGCATTTGAAAGGAGACTTAACTGATGAGAAAGAACTGATCAAGAAAAGAAAAAGAAAATGAAATTCCAGATATAAGGAATAGCAAATGCCCAGACCATAGGGAGGAAATGAGTTTTCTGTGTTTGGGGAAATGTAGCAGAGGCAGATGATAGAGTTTGAGTACTGAAGGTGCCCTGATGTCAAATAGGTAGGCAGAGATTGGAACATGGTGGGCCTAGCAGAGCATGGTAAGGGATATGTATTTTATTATAAATATGAGGGACAGATATAACAAGATACAAAACTGAGAAGATACATTGCGTGCTTCATACTTCTCATATCTACAGAAAAAGAGTTGAAATAAAGAAATAACTGAATTACTTTGGTTGTGAATCTTCTCTTGGCATCTCTTGTCTATTACGTCTCCATCCCTTACATAGCATCCAGATGAATGCTCCCAGTTTTTATTTACTTCTGTCCTTGGTATTTTCCTTTACTCTTCCCCAGACAGGAGAGTGCATGTGAACTGGAGCCCCTACCTGTCTGATTACAGACAGTTCACTCTTCAGATTGCTCCCCAATATTGTCTTTGGTCCTGCATTATCAAGGCAGAAGAACTTTCTCCTTTTTTTTTTTTCTATCTTCAGTATCTAGAATAATGTTAAATTCAATGCCTGAGGTATAGCAAATGCTCAAAATGTATTAGCTATTAAGACATTTTATTATTAGCAATTAGTAGTCCAACTGAGGTGTGACTTAGCAAGAATGTAATAACCATTAGTAGGATAGTCTGTGATCAAATCCCAACTCAGGATCTGTATAGTAATGCAACACTGACAAACCATGATTTTCTCTGTTTCACTTTGTAATCTGCAAAACAGCATGAATAATATTATTTAATTAATGAGCTAATGGATTAAATGAGTTAATATCTGAAAAGAGTTTAGCACATAGTTATTGGCATTAAAGAGGAGGAAGAACTCTTGGCTATTATTACATATTGCATATGGAATATCATGAGTTATGAGGGGAAAAAAGATTTATTTTTAAATTTCTTCTCCCACCTACTCACTCATTCCTATCCACAGTAAAGAGACCTGGCATTGGTATTTCTATAAGCTCAATGAGAGGGGAGATAGTTCTCTTGGAAGGGGATTCCATCGAATAAAACAATAAGTGGAAAAGAGACAGAAGTGAAGCAGGAATCCTGGAACATATTGCAGATGGTAAAAGGCTATTTTGGTCTAGGAGTGGTGAGCACCAGTGCCCACCACAGACACTATTTCAGTGATGATGTGGGCCCTTAAGGATGCTGTGGGCCTAAATCATAAGAAATGTGGCTTTGGTCTTTCACAGAGTATGGGGATGGGCAAAATGGGTGAAGAGGAGTGGGAGATACAGGTTTCCAGTTATGGAATGAATAAATCACAGCAATAAAAGGTACACCATAAGGAAGAGAGTCGATGGTATTGTAATAGCATTGAATGGTGACAGATGGTAGCTATACTTGTGGAAAACATAGTATAAAGTACACAATTGCTGGATTACTATTATGTTGTACACCTGAAACTAACATAACATCATGTGTCAAATACACTTCAATGAGAGAGAGAGAGAGAATGATAATTTTGTTTAAATAGCTCTGGGCCCCATAGTGGGCACAGGGTTCCAACCTGTCTTCAGTGGGTCTAGTGGACAATTCACATATAGGTGGTTACCATGATTAGATAAAGATAACAAGCCCTTCACCTATTTGCCAAACATTGCATAATGCCCCTGGATTCTTGTAGAACCTAAGAGTAACTAACATTAAAAAAGAGTTAAATTGATTTCCGATCTCTCTGAATAGTTAGTGGGATCTTCAAGTCAGATTTAATTCAATGTAGAAAAATAATGTGCGGGAATAAAAATTAAAAGCCAAAACATTTCAATAATGATGACAATGTTTATGATAATTAGTAAATATTCATGAGTGTAAATCTACATTACCCATTTTTCTGTTTGCCATTTCAAATTTTAAGCCGAGATCACCATTATGGATTGATACCATTTGTAAGTTTCAGACAGAAAAATTTTTCTGGAGAAAAGGGATTCAAAGAGAGCTAATGGATGGATATGGAGGTTTTATTTCCACCTCCTCTTTTTGTCACAAGATCATTCAGTTGGAAGGGATCTTAAAGGCATTTTAATCTCTCTACTTATTTCTGAGAATGGCTGACAGCATTATTTCTTCCTGGTACTTTCCTCTGGGATTATTCTGCTTACTGAAATCTCCTATTTTCTTTATAGGTTTGTACAATAAAACTATTTAAATGAGCTGAAGTGCAGCTTCTTTTAAATATGTGTAATTCAAGCTTTTATTTAAATGGCTGTCTCTGAAATGCAGAGATGCATAACAAAATCAACAGCATTTCAATGGATGGAAATATTGAATGTGCTTTGTTATATTGGACATCTTTGAGAAACTGGAATGTATTTACTGTGCGTGGAGGTGTCCCCAGAGAGAAGCATCAAACTATTCTCAATAGTGGTCTGGTTTGGTGAGAGAGAGGTGCTCTTAGGTTTGAACATTTCCCATAGTTTTATACATTAAAAAAATGTGATTTTTCTTTTAGTGATGAAGCAGTTTTCTTCCACTAATTTCTGATTAGATTCATGAAGTTTGGGGACTAAATTGAGATTGAACTTTTCAGCTCCTAGATTTTGTAGGACAAGGATCAGTGATTCTTCAGACTTAAGATGCTACACCAGGAAGTACACTATTGTGAAAAAGAATGCAGGATGTCGGGTTGGGTTGTCTGCATTTGGAACACAGCTCTACCATGTTCAAGCTGTGTAAACTTGCTTGCTCCTGAAAGCCAACCTGAAAGGGACTTAGGTGTGAATAGTCAATTTGGAAGGTGATGTTAGGAAGCACAAGTAAGGAAGCAGGGAAAATGAGACAAGGTAGAGAGAAATACCGATGGAGGTATGTTAATAACTGGGTAGTACTGTGGGCAATGGGGATCAAAATCAGCCAGTGATCCTCTGAGGTTCCCTGTGCAATGTGCTTTGGAACTGCCCCATGGATGGACAAGGAAAATGGACCTATTTCTTATGATAGAGAGTTTCTTCTCACAGTGCCGGGTCTGACGGCCCCACTCAAGAGCTGCAAAAGATCCCCTAAACCTCCCAGACAGAGAGATAGAGAGAGGCTGGCACTTGATGCACAGGGGAGCCTGTCAGTATGAACAAGTGAATGAAGAGATAGGCTGGAAGATATGGGATGTGTGACAATAGTGTCTATTATAGGACTTTGCAAACATGAGAAAGGGATTTATTAAGATGGGGTCAATCTGTGAGGAAAACTATATACAGCATATCCCACCCATTTTTAGATAATATCTATGGATAATACAGTATATACTGTGTTTACTCTATGAGGAATTTGGACCCAGTCTCCATTACTTTTCTAGCTGTGTAGCAAGGGAATAAAAGTCATTTAGTTAAAAGTGATACCGCTGCTTTCTCATGCAATGTGCCCCGGGATGTCTGATTTATGTGTCAGGGTGCTCACGAATGATCCTCGAAGGTTCTGAGTCTATTTTTTAGCAAGGAATTGGCAGTGTTAAGCAGTAGCTTGGCAACTCCTTGTTTTCTTTCTGCATGGATCAAAGCTGTTTCTCTCTGTGACTGTGATCTCCATGTGCTGTGTTGATGGGAAGCTGCTTTTAAGCTCCTAAAGTAGGGAGAGGTCTTTAAGATCTGAGAAGAACTAAAATGATCTTTTCTAATACAGCTTTGGGCACTTGTGTGTAATAACACCATTAACCATCCCCTCTGCAGCCTTGGTTAACAGGCAGCATGGGCTGTTACTAAGTATTTCATCCCCAATATAGCATGGGCTGTATCTGTAAACATGTAAAGTATTATTAACCTATTTTATAAATGAGGCAATTGAGGATCAGCAACATTGGATCTTGCATCAGAATCACTTAGTGGGCTCACTGAAATACTGATGGAAAGGTGCCTGGGTGGCTCAGTCAGTTAAGTGTTTGATTCTTGATTTCAGCTCAGTTCATGATCTCACAGTAGTGAGATCAAGCCTTATATCTTGGGTACTGCCCTGGGTGCGGAGCCTGTTTAAGGTTCTCACTCTTCCTCTCTCTCTCTCTCTCTCTCTCTGTTAAATAAGTAAGTAAATCAATCAATCAATCAATCAATCAATCACAGATGGCTGAGTCTCACTCACAGAGCCACTGAATCAGGGGGATCTAGCATGGCACCTGAAAATTTTCATTTCTAATAAGTTCCAGGTAATGTTGATGCTCCTGCTCAGGTGGCCACATTTAAATAACTGTTGAATTATTCTATGTATACTGTATCTCATTTGATGTTTATCTTTGCAGATAGATGATATAAGTAGTGGAGACCACGTCTGTCTTGTTCACTGATCTTTTGGTAGCTCAGGATCTGGCCTATGATAGTAAAATATTTGTGTAATGAAATGTGTGAATCAAAGACCTAGGTTAAAGTCCCTGCTACCGTCTCCTGTGAACAGAGGATATGTCCTTGAATGGAATGTCCCATTTCTAAGGCCCATTTCTTAAGCGCTGACTTCCCATACATACTCTCATCTTTCCTTATCATTGAGAACTGCTTTTTAAGTCCTACTGAAGTGACTGTCATTGCAGGTAGATGTTGACTTCCTTGGTCCCTTGCATGACTTATTTCCTGGTAAGTTGAGCTCAAGGATCCATATTCTTCCTCTTGGCTCCCCTTCCCTTAAGCTCCTCTCTTTCTAGTCTACAAAGTGTCATCTCTTATCTCCACTGAAGCTGTGGCTCTTAAGCTGCACAAAAGATTTCTTATGAAAATGGCAGCTTGTCTCATCTCCAAAAACCTCTCTGAAAGAAACAGCAAAGAAGACATGAGTTTCTACTGCCTTTGATGAGGTGCCATTGTTAATTTGAAAATAACCTTTGGCTTTTAGTTTGGTCTTCCTAACCCAGTGCCCTTACAATGCTTTCCAACATAGATGCTGTGTTGGATGACTATCCAAATTACATTATCAAGATTCTCCTCCGTAGAATATTTTATGAGAAAGACATGGTTTTCCTGAAGTGAGACCTTTGGAAGACATTCACAGAAGGAACCATAAAAGTCTATAAATGCAGATCTTTGGGCCTCAACCCAGGAGTCAGTATTACTGAATTAGAATCAGACTCTGTGGGGAGGGTCTGTATACTACAACACCCCTGGTAACACTGTGTTAACAGTGTTGTTTAAAAAAAAAGTCTGACAACAACTGTCCTGGAACACAGGCTGTCAAACTTTTCATTAAAGGCCCAGATAGTAAATATGTTCAGTCTTGCTGGATGGATGCTCTGTCACAACTACTCAACTGTGACATTGCAGCATAAAATCAGGCTTAGATAGTGTATAAATAAATGAGTGCAACTGTGTTCCAATAAAAGTTTATTTATGGGCACTGATATCTGAATTTCATGTACTTTTTCTGTTTCATGAGATAGTACTCTTCTCTGGATTTTTTAAAAAATCACTTACAAATCTAAAAGCACTCCTTAGCTCATGGACCCTACACACCCAGGTGGCAGAGTGTATTTGGTCCACAGGCTGTAGTTTGTTGATCTCTGCCTCAGAGCATAAGATGGTTGTAAGAGGAGAGAGTAGGATGCAGGGATGAAAGCACTCTGCTGATGTTGAAGTCTAAGGTGTTTAAATGCTCTCTTCTCTGTTGTCAAAATTATGGAAAGCTCAAGAAATGTCAGAGAAGCAGGGGAAATGAGACAACGAGTTTCAAAGTCTGTCTTAGTTCAGGCTGTTATAAAATACCATTGACTAGGTGGCTTAAACAACAAACATTTACATCCTTAAGTTTTGGAGGGTGGGAAGTCCAAAATCGAATTGTCCACAGATTTGGTGTCTAGTGAGAGCTTACTTGCTGGTTCACAGAGAGCCATCTTTTTGTGTGTCCTCACATGATGGAGGAAACTCTAGGCTCTTCATCCTTTATAAGGCACCACTTTCTTCATGGGGTACTGCTCTCATGCCCTCATCCAAACCTAAACACCTCCCAAAGACCTCACTTGCAAGTACCATCACGCTGAGGGCAGGTCATCAACATACAAATTTGTGGGGGAAAATAAATATTTAGTACATAGCAAAATCTTAGGCAAAGGTTAACAAACTATAATGGAGACTTTAAGGCCTTAGGATGCTATTGATACTTTTCATCAATATCCTGCATAGTGATATTTTAAGGAGATTCAGAATCATGGCTTTGAAATTCCCTGTCCTTAAAGCTCTGATGATTTTGATCTAACCCCTGAGTCCAGGAGCTGGCCAGTGCCTGAGTTCTAGTCTCTGGGACACTGTGTTACATTGGATATAGCAATCCAATCAGCACACAACATTCAAGAGATGCTGGGGCAAAAGACAGGTCCTCTCTGTTGCTGGATTTGATGCTGAGAGAATGCCAGGGCAGAAATTTAGCAGCTTTTGGGTGCTAGAAGGGGCAAGCTTCTTTGATAATGGAGTCATTGCAACTCATGATGGGGGATCAGACTACAGAGAGCAAAGGCCCATCAGACTTTACTGAAATCTTCCTTGAAGTGATCACAATCTCTAGATTTCCCATATCGTAAGTCAATACATTTCTTGTTTGGCTAAGTTAAAAATCAGTCCAATCTACTGTCACTTAGTAGAATCTTCATTTATATAACCCCCTCCTGGTTCCACTATTCTATAATTCTTTGTCTTTGAAACCAGTTATGCAAATTATCTGTCCACAAAATCAGCTTCCCACTATTGCACTGACTCAAGCATTAAGTGTCTAGAATTTAAGAGATATAACAGTAACAGCTGCATTGAAGGAAGAATTGTCAATTTTCTTACTGTAATGACTGTTCATCTTTCCTGTCCAAACTGCATAAGGCAAATAAAAGATACACAACTCTTGTTTCCTATAAATGCAGAAATTGACTGCTATAAAAATAAAATAACAGAAATGGATCTCTAAGGTCTCAATTATCACAGGGTGAGATGTGGGGATGGGGAGGAGAATGGCAGCATCCTTTCACATATTTAACATTTTGTCCTATATTTTGGGGAAGATCCTGTTTTGTAGAAAAATGAACCTGATATTTGCTCTGCACACATATAAGCTTTAAAATAAATAAATAAATAAATAAATAAATAAATAAATAAAAGCCCTACTTGTTAATTACCATTTGTAACTTTAGGGATGCTTATGGGCGCTGATGTCTTTGAAAACCAGGAAGAGCTGTGAAAAACAAAAGGCAGAGTTAATCCAAATCACCCAGCATCACAACTACAATTAAATTGGCACTGATTGTAGAGTAACATCACTCAGCTTGCCAGTCATTTAGTCTCCAGCCCCAGAGGATCCCTGGTAATAAGACAGGTGAACATTTCTGCTGCTGTTTGGACAGTGGCCATATATTGTGTAAGGACTGATCCCAAGCAAGGCACTGTGTCTGATTCTGCTCTAGATCATCAGATTCTATCAAGACAGATTTTGAAATGGAAAAACAGAGCTGTTTTTTGTCCCTTAATATTTACCAGTAAATCAATATGTAAATAAAGATCACTTGTTTTATGCTTTTTAACATAGGTTCTTAAATTTTATTTTCCCTGATGGTGGAGACAAATGCAGAACGAAGTATGTACTGAGAGAATAACACAACTAATACAAATCTGAAGTCCTAATATTTTCCAGTATTGCTACTGGAATAGCACCTGACTCCTTTTTCCCTTCCTGGAAAACTCCCGTTAGTCCCCCAAGATGTATCTTAGAGGTAAATTTCTCTGCAAAGTCTCCAGAAATTTTCCAACAGAATTATCCTGTTTTTTTTCCCCCTATGTTCCAATGACATTTGATGTACACTGTTATAACATTTATTATAACTTAAGATGGGAGAAAATAGATATCAGTTTTTATCTCCTACATCACATGTCTTCTTGAGGACACAGTTAAAGTGTTATTTACTTTTAAACCTTTACATCTAACAGTGCCTGACTCTGAGTAATTACTCAGTCAATATTTTCAGTATTTTTTTGTTAAATGAATAGATCACCGGGATGCTGTTTGGAGC
Organism: Proteles cristata cristata; assembly: GCA_017311185.1. Taxonomy (NCBI): domain Eukaryota; kingdom Metazoa; phylum Chordata; class Mammalia; order Carnivora; family Hyaenidae; genus Proteles; species Proteles cristata. The sequence goes on along the minus strand of JAESUZ010003717.1, from coordinate 23,684 downwards.
ATTTAACTGGTTCTGCATGGTAACTTTAAAGCATAAAATATAAAAATGGAAATAAAAACATTTCAAAAATTATTTCCACCTCTACCTCACTCTAGTAAACAATTTAACAGCATGATGTGTCCTTCCACAACTTTTTCCATATTGTATTGGTTAACTGTTGCTGTGCAACAAATTACCCTGAAATTTAGCACTTACAAAAACAACAAATATTTATTCCATCACAGTTTCAGAGAGTTAGGAATCCAAGAGTGGCTTAGCTGGTTGGTTCTGGCTCAAAGCCTCTCCTGATTAAAGTTAAAGTGTTGACTTGGGCTATAGTCATTTGAGGATTTAACTAAAGCTGGGAAATCTGCTTTTAAGCAGACTCCATACTTGTTGGTGGAGGCCTCAGTCCCTGGCTTGTTCTGGGTGGGAAGCCTCAGTTCTCCACCATGTGAATGGAGACATTCACATACTGCTTGAGGTCTTCACAACATGGTCACTGGCTTCTCTCAGAAAAAAACAGTTCAATAAAAAGAGGTAGGCAGAAGCTGTAATGTCTTTTATGGTCTAGCCTTAAAAATTAATATACCATCACTTTTGTGGTATTTTTGTGGGTCACACAAACCAACCCTGATACACTGTGAAAGGGGATTACACAGGGACTTGAACACCAAAAGGCAGGTGTCCTTGGATGCCAGCTTGTAGGCTGGCTGCCACCTATACAGAAAGCTTTTGGTATTATTTTTACAAAAATACCATCATGTTATATACATTTATTTGCAACGTTTTTTTCCACATAAAAATATCTCACTACTCTTCCTCCATATTGGTAGACATGGATCTAAGTCGTTCTTTATATTGCAACTAACATTAGAATTAATTTATTCTACCTCTATTGACTCAGACTGTCCACAATTTTCTAGAAGTATAAATAAAGTAATAAATAACCTTGTACATATATTCTTGCCTTTTTTTTCTGTAGGGGCTACCAAAACTGGGATTGCTAGACCAAAAGGAGGTATTTTACCTTTTTATTTCCATAGACCCTGACAAATTTCAAAAGAGGTGCACCAACTATGCACAAAACCAGTCATTTCCCCCCTATGCTCCCTAGCACTGGATAATTGTTTATATGAATTTTGTCCTTCTGATGGGCAAGAGAAATCCTATCTCATTTTTATTTAATTTATATTTTCTTTCCTAATAGTGAGCTTGGGCCTCTATTGACCTTATCCCTTCTCTTTTCTGGAAATTGCATACTTACAATCTTACTGTGGAGATGTGACTCTTCTCTTATTAGCTGTTTGGGACCTTTTGGAATGTGCACATAACTAGAAATATAATTCCATAATTTCTGGTCTGGGAAGCTCATAGTACAGTATATTCAAAAGGCTAGATGTCATTTTTGTCACCTTTAGATTGGATTTTCCTAAAAGTCCACCAGAGTTCATGGAGATCAAACATAACATAATGAACATCTTATTTCTGGAGAACATTTAAGATTAGGTGAAACTGGCTGGAGACATTAGTAAATTGAACCTTCTGCCCCAGAAAGTAGTGAATTAAGCAGGCTGTTGACTTTAAGATTACCTTGGAGGTAGATCACAGCATTTAAAATGCAGTCACTCAGAAAGCAAAATTGCTTGGGAATAAAAGGCAATAATTACTATCACTCTTTCTGCAACTAGTGAAATAAAAAAAGGAAAAAAGACAACTCCCACTTTAAACCTTAAAACCTCAGCAAATATCCAGAGACTTTTCAGATCGCATATTGTGATCAAAGCTGCAATCCTTGGGGTAAGCAAAAACTGCAAACCTCCCTCTCTCTGTGTGTTTTTAAACGCAAGCTACTTTGATTGCTTTTCTGTCTGAACACAATAAGCACCCTTGACCTTGAATTATACTGTTAAGAGATAAATATATATATATATATATGGTACCTGGAAGAGCACTAAAAATGAATTCTTTGCTCTCTGGCATTTTAATGAACAGTGTGGCCAGTAACAAATCAATAAGGATAGTATGACAAGTTGTGATGAAGTGCTTTTTAGATAAAACCTCCAATATAACCACTGCTTACTATATTGGATATCTAAAAGCATGTCTCTTGGATTCCTGCTGCACTATTTAGGAATTACTTTGAGCTAATTAGCAGTGGGGATTATTTGGGAAAAGAGCAGACAACAAATTTTTTAATATTTCCAGAAATGCCTGGAAGGATGAGCTTAGATTTTAAGCTCTTACCATGCTGTTCTGAGGAATTTGCAGGTAAGAAGTACCACACTTTTAATTATTTGGCAGGTATGTTCTTATGTCTGTAGAATAGTTTGTGACATATTGCCACTAAAAATCAGTGAGTTCTGATTACTCATCCCTCTTTCTTACTCTAACCACTGTGTCTTCACAGGACTGTGTAGAAGACAAAGTTATTGATCACTGGCTGATATTTATTGCCCTTTCTGTGTCTCAACAGAAAACCAATGGTGTACACAAATTAAGATATATCCAGTTGTTATTATTTACAAAGGGACTGTTTATAAAGATAGGATGGAATACAGGTTTACTAATCTAAAAACTTAGGACCAAAAATGTGGGGAAACTGTTACTAATTTAAGAGTAAATGGATGAGGAACTAGAAGGAGGGAATTCTATAGAGAAAGAAACCTTGAAAGAAGCAGTGGCTTAGGATTCAGAAATATAGGGGCACCTGGGTGGCTCAGTTAATTGGTTAAGCAACCAATTTGTGATTTCGGCTCAGGTCATGATCTTACAGTTTATGGGATCAAGCCCCACATCAGGCTCTGTGCTAACAGCACAGAGGGATTCTCTCCCCTTCTCTGTCTCTCTCCCACTCACACACCTGTGCATGCATGTGATCTGTCTGCCCCGCTCTATCTCTCAAAATAAATAAGCATTAAAAAAATATAGTACACTGGAGGTGACCTTACAGGGAGGTTACCCAGTGCCTAAATACATTCACTTGGCTTTTCTTCCTCCCTCTAGTACCCCAGAAGACATGGGACCCATTGATACAGTTTCTGTAAATCCCCTGGGATGGAAAGCAAGGTATAAATGTGTGAAGAAGTCACTGGATTGGCTAATGAAAAATGTCTCGCTGGGGAGACTTGAATTTTCCTTCACACAGCTAACACTAGACTTGAACTTTGTCATGCTCTGGCCAATGACATGTGTAGAGAAGTGATATGTGTCACTTTCAAACAGAAGCTTTAAGAACTGTCATATATTTTCCCAGGCTCTTGCCTCTGCCTTCTGAGAAAACATGCAGAGGAGAACCTCTATCAGCCTAGTTCTTGAATGACTTTGTTCAGCTGAGCCCTCTTCCCAATCCTTAATGAAATGAAGTGAGGAAATAGTGAACTTAGTTGCTTAAGACTTTGAGATACATGCATTGATAGTTACTGCAGCATGACTTTGTCTAGCCTGATGGGGGCAGTGTGTCATTAAACCTCTGAGCCTCACTTGCCTAGCCAGAAAGGCAAGCCTCTATAATAAATATGAAACTGCTTCCCAAATATTAGAAAGGTTCTGTGCATCCAAACAAGTTTAGGATGTAGGCCACAACTTCGAGTTTTTAAAAACAGAATATCTAGGATTAGCATAATATTTAAAACCCAGAATGAATTAAAAGGAAATGGTTGTTTTGAAACAGCAAATGCCTTTAGCTTGCTTTGTAAGTTCTTTATGGCTTTTGTGAACAGGTTATTTTGGAAATGTATGTTTGCAAGCTCTTTTGGGGGCTGATTTCAAACTCTGAAATGGTGGTATCTAATCATGAAATGAATTATTTCAGTCTCAAGTTATTGAGGACCTTCTGTGCCTGTTGTACTCCAGTTAATTTTAAGAAGGATGGACATTGAGGGTGTTAGGCTGAGAGAAATAAGTCAGGCAGAGAAGGACAGATACCATATGTTTGCATGTATAGGAGGATTAGGAGGAACTTAACGGAGGACCATGGGGGAGAAGAGGGGAAAACAGTGGGGGAGAGAGAGGGAGGCAAACCATGAGAGACTCTTGAATGCTGAGAACAAACTGAGGGCAGATGCGGGTGGGGGAGGGGAAGGGGGTGATGGCATGGAGGAGTGCACTTGTGGGGATGAGCACTGGGTGTTATATGGAAACCAACTTGACAATAAATTATTTAAAATAATAATAAAAAAAGAGTCCAAGCAAATTCACACCAAGTTCAGATCTACTATTGACTACATCAGCTTGAGTGGTTTGACAGAGAGAAAACAGATTATGAATTATCTACTTTAATAGCACCAAGTAATCACCAAGAAAGAACTTGCTATTTCCCTAAAAAAAAAAAAAAAAAAAAAAAAAGAAGCCTAAAGCCTGATTCTCATCCAGGAAGCAAGGGGAGAAGGCTCATTTTTTTTTGTGTAGAAAAGATGCTGGCTAAATAGACAAAAATCTACACCCCCCCCCCCTTTATTTTGCAGCTCTCTGGTCTCCCTTTGTATTGCTGTTTGTGACAGCTCTACATATGAAGCTTTGGAGACCCTTTTGGAGAAAGGTCTGACATCTTGGATATTTCAATGCTCATTTATTTCCTTATTTCTAAAATGGGAAAAATATGCCTTATAAGGTTAGGGTGACAGTTAAATAAATACATATTTTAAAGTTTATGGAAGAAGGATGGTAGCCATGAAGCTGCTGCTCTCTGCAAAGTGAGGACTCTATACTGACTCTTGCTGTATGACATGGCATTGCCATTGAAACACGTATGGCAACCTGAAAAGAATGCCCTGCCAATCTCCCCATGCTTGAAATATCTCAAGGGTCATCTGGAAATAAAGACAAATAAGGTTAAGCCACTAATTGCCAAAGAATAAAAGACAATGAATTTGGTCCTTGTGGTAAACGGGCGAGGAGTACTCATTTTTGGAAAGTGAGTGTCAGTGCTTCCTGTTGGTGAGATCAGAAACAGAGTTCTAAAATAGATTCTCCAGAGCCCCTTGCACGTGAGTGGACTTGGTCTCCAGTGGACTCTCAGTTTGACATCTTCAAAGTATTGCCACTTATAGCACTGTGGCTCCTAAGCTTTTAATCACCACTAAGTGACAATCCTGGATGTTCACCCAAAGGCGAGCTGCATTTCAATAGCTCCAACATCGGTTTCACATTGTTCTCACAGTCTTCATGTAATACATGGAGTAGAAGGATTTGGCTTATTAAAATAACTTATTATGTCATGAATAGACTTATTAAAAGAGTCCTTGGGACATACGTGCTTACACATACATGCATACCCTGATCTCAGAAAGAATTAAGTACAATTCTCTTACAATTATTTTTAAATGAACTTTGAGTATGGCTATGTGTTTCCTACTTTGAGTCTCTGATGGATGTAGAGCTGTATTTTAAAAATGTTTTTAAGGCTTCAGTTTCCTCAGAGGAAGAATGGTTTTTCATGTTTACGGCATTAAAAAGTAATGTTTTAAAATCAGGAAAATGACCCAGTTTCTGCCAGCATTTTGTTCCCTGAATGCTCATAAGGTCTTTTAGAACACTTTTTTAGACTTTAACTCTTGGACATGGCCCGTGTCATAGTAGGCTTTACCCTAACAGGGGTGACTTTTTTCCTGGGAATCTGCTGGTCATTGAGAACTGGCTACAAATTTTGTGTTGTACAAAATCAAGGACCAAATGTATGGTTGGTAAGATATAAGTTGCTATATGTTAAAAAATGGAAGATGTGTAATGTTCAGGTTAACTTAGCCAGTACTGGGTTAGTAAACCAACTCTGAAAACTTGGCGGCTTACCACACAGAAGTGTATTTCTGGCTTACACAGGTCTGCTTTGAGTCCAGCTTCTGTGGATCACCCATCATCTAAGAAGTTCACATCTGCCTGCCTCTTATGACTCCATCTTTTCAACACTTGGCTTTCAAGGTTGCCATTATTTTCCATGGTCCCTCACTCTATCCTCTTGGAGGTTCTTTCCTTCATTATCCTTCTTGGCCACATTTAAACTTGACATGGGGCATATACTTTCCTTAGGGGCTACACAGCTTGCTCATCCCATAAGAGTTGGTAGACCAAGAGCCATTTTAAGTTTCACGTTAAGTAATAGGTTTTATGTTTTTGTTTTGTTTAAACCCCAGACTCATGTTTCTTTGGCAAAAAAGGACCTAAAATATCGTGGTAAACTTTTCATAATCTACTTTGCAGTATGTGCCACTTAGTATTTGTTCTCAGGTTTTCTCAAATTTCTTTGCTTTCTCACCTCAGTGCTTCTCAACTTAATGCAGTTATCAGCATTTGGAGGATCAGTCCTTTTTTTTTTTTTTTCCTAATGGAAATCCTCTCCAGGGCAGCTTTCCCTAAGCTTCTAGCTAATTGTTCTGTCATCCAACACATTGCTTCTTATTGCTAAGGCAGAGGAAGAGAGAATAGGTTTCCTTATACATCACTTTCACCTATGGCTCATCAGAACTACTCACATGTCTCCTACCTGTCTGCATGGTAGGCTGGGAGGTATGGTGTTCTGCATGCGTAGGGAGGAAAGAAGAACTACTTTACATCCAGAGTCTTTTAATGTTAAAACAAGGAGGGTATTTTGAAGTAGTCTAGTTCTATAGTTTTAGATTAGAGGTAGAAAAATAAGATGCTGAAACATTTATCTATAATTACAAGTATTTATGACTTCTTATTGATCCAGCACTAGACCCAGGTTTTCTTGAAGTTCAGTTCAGGAGAATAGGTATCTTCTTTCTAATCCTACTACTGTAACAATTTCTAAGTCATTAGAACTGAACAACTAGGTTTGCATTTCAAGTTAGCATTCAAATATGTATATGAATGTGTATGTGGATCTTAGCCATTCTTTATCATTCACTGACTCACTCATCCATTCACTCATTTATTCAGTGTGTCTGAACCTGTGCTAAATAGAAGAGGATATGTATACAAATCCTATCCTCCTTGTCTTTAAGGAAGAGTGTCAGAAAATATAGTAAACAGAAGATATTAATACAATATAAAAGTATTATAATAAGTTGTACACTGACACTGGAGGAGAAGTAGATCTCTTGGAATTTGACAAGAAGACAGCTTCCAGACATGGTATAAAGGAGTCATAAAAAATCATGCTTCTAGTTTTTCATAATGAAGACAGACATAGATTCCATAGTTTATAAGCAATGTGCCTTTGGTAGATGGCTAAACCTTACCTTTCTCAACTATAATGGGATTAAGAATACCTGTATTACAAGGTTGATGTGTGGAATAAATTGATGTACATAAACTACTACCCCAAATTCAGCATTTAGTAGGCATTCAATAAATGGTAGAAATTATTGGTATTCATGATTTTACTTAAGTAATCATAGGATTCAGAATACTTGATATGTCATACTCACTAGTAATGATGGGTTCATTAGATCAATACCAAATGTAATTAAAGCACATGGAAAATATATCAATTCTACAACTTGTAAAGGCATCCCCATACCACCTTTCCTCTCCCCCATTATCGTCATTATAACATTACAGAAAGAATAATGTTTTATGACATGGATTTAGATGTGCCTTATGTGGTTGATCTCATTGAAATTTCACAGTATCAATCATCAGTGCTATCATGAAATTGAGATCCAGAAACTTTGAGTAATATGCTCATATTAATGGGAGGGCTATTAATTTATTCCCACAAATGGTGACTTAAATACTTTCTAGTGCCAACTGTGATATATATGAATGCATGCATGAATAATGAATGAATGAATGAATGAATGAATGAATGAATGAATGAATATAAAGCCTAGGATATTTAATATATGAAATAATGTCACAGAATACAAAAGAAAACAAAAATAAGGACTATAAAAAATGCTGATACATGAAAAAGAAACACCAAAGACCAGGAATATATCACTCATTTTAACTGCAATTTGAAATAACACCAGGGCCCCCTGGGCCCGATGATCTGCTGTTAATCCATGGATAAGCGTGGTGTTTGTAATGTCTTTTTTTGGGGGGGCTCAGCAAATATTTATTATAAGAGTACTCGGCTTGGAACTTACAGTCTAATGAAGGGGATTAGACAAGGATATCAGAAACTATAATACCAGACAGATTAAGGTAAATGAAGTAAGTTAAAAGAAATACAATGTGTTATCATAAAGTCTCCAAGGAAGGAAAATGTATATTTGACAAGTTGCATCGAATGACTAGTACTGTTCTTCCAATTTGTCCTATCCCATCACCCAGTGGAGGGAATGAGTATACTGTGTACACTCCCTTGGCAATGATATTCTTATTCAAAGCTTAAAGGCAGAGGTAGGCAGTGACCACTAGCTACTCCATTGCTTCCTGTCCTGCCACTTTCCCCCTTATTTTCTAATATCTTGCTGCATTGGTAGTCCTCGGTTCCTTGATGATACCTCCCACTTCTCATCAATCCTTTGCATTAGCTGATGCCACTATATGGTCATTCTTTCTTATCCAACTTCCCTATTCTTTCCTTTCACCAGTAAATTCTTTAATCTTTACATCTGAGATATAGAATTACTTCTTCAATAATGCTTTCCCTTACCTCTAGTCTAATTCAAGGACTTCTGGTATTGCTTTGAAGGACTATGCTCATTTCCTTCATAGCTCTCATTTCTGTAATTGCTAACTATAATCAACACAAGACTGGGCTGGACTCAGGATGCAAACAGATAGCCCCTTCATTTTTCTCTGTCCATAGTTTTTAAAAAGTACCATCTGGCACATGTTGTTTGGTACCACCATGGCACATGTTGTTTCATACCACCAAGCCTTGGGAAAATTACATAGCTCCTCTGGAAATTTTTGCATATTTATAAATAGGCTCATTTTTAGGATTTGAAAAGAACAGCCCTGTCGAAAATCAAAACTGTATCTCATACAATTCAACTCTTCAACCTACCACAGTTTGAGACTGAGCCAGGATCAGAAGATCCCTCCTATTTTCCGTGAGTCCCTCATACATGTTAATACCACCATCTGGATTATTTTTCCCTTCCCTGTTAGGATGAATGTATAGTTTGTTTGTGTGTTTTCTGGAAAATATAGTAGATACTCAACAAATACCTTTGAAAGAGTAAATTCATTCTATGATCTATAGACTGTGCTTCCTCACACCTGAGACAATGAAATGCTAGAGCATCGTTCTGGCAAAATAACTGTAGACCACCCTATAAAGTGGAGAAAGGACATTTATTTCAGCCATGTGGTGCCTGATGGTGAGTGCTTATTCTGGATGTTTTCGGCAATCTTTGTCACCTTCCCTTCCCCACCCCCCACCCTTCCCACACTCCTCATTCTTCCTTCCCATGTCCCATTCACTTCCCTTTGCATCCTGTAGTGAAGCAACCAATGGGTCTTCCTCCACCTATGATCTCCTCACCTAGGCCTCTTAGATATCTTTGGCTCTTCTGTCTTGTCTCTCACTATTTACTGTCTGTAAAAGACTTCAACCTTCTCTTCACATATCAAAACCCTGCAAAATTCAGCTTTCTGTGTAATGGCATCTGATTACCATCCTTTTAAAATACCAATGAAGAATTAGAAAATAGATATGAGTTCAGAATGGCACATAAAGACTAAAATAATTGGTCAACCTACAGCACTGAGGACAACGTCACTAAATAAAATGAAAGCATAGTCAGCTGCTATTGCATAGCTCAGGAAGAATGATTTACCCCCACATGTAATTCATATCATACCATTGGTCTGAGATGGCTTTCTGTCTTGCCACACAAATAATTGTGTTAGGTTTCTATGGAGTCATTAACTTAGAGATTGCTCAAAAAATGGCAGAAGAAAAATATGAAAAAATATAAACCTTAATTCAACCTGTTAGTTACCTACATTTTTGTAATGTAGCAAATTCAATTATCATTAAATTACTGAAAAGTGTTCAATCCATATATTTCACCTGATGTTTTCACTTAGAGGGAAAAACATAAACATATCTACCAAATACATAGTTTTTACATTAACTCTTATATCTTATAACTGTAATGATTTCAGTTCCGTGGCCAAGAATCTGGGTTATAGAAATTTTGAGGAGTTGCTGAGTGATCCCAGCTTCTTAGAGGAGATGTTCCAATGAGTATTATTTTTGTAATTAGTGTTGCAGCTTTAAGATCTATCATAGTTTTAATTTAATTTTATCTATGATAAATAATGAAATATGCTTTACAGCAACAGCAAATGTAGCTATTTGCTACATTTTTGGATTATGTGAGTTCCAGATACATTATGTGGAGCAAAGATATTAAGAGAGGGAAATTGTAGCCTCAGTTAAAAAATATTTATACTTCTCAACAGTTCGTTAAATAAGGCATGTTAATTTAAAAGCTTTGCTGCACATAACCTCTTGATCTGCATTATTCCATGTGAAAAGTATTGTGAATGCGTAACAAAATATTGAACAAGTAGCAGGTTGAATGTGGCCCTCAAAAAGTTATGTCCATGTCCTAGTCCCTACATTCTGTGAATGTGAGCTTGCTTAGAAAACAGGTCTTTACAGAATGGAATTAAGAAGGTCCCAGTGAGGTTTATTATCTGAGTGGGTCGTAAATTCACAGACAAGTGTCCTTATAAAAGCAAAGCTGAGTGAGAATTGAGACAGAGTGAAGAGAAAGAGAGAGACACAGAGGAGAAGGCAGGTAAAGACAGAGGCAGGAACCACAGTAATGTATCCACAAGTGATGCTGGAGCCACCGAAAGCTGGTAGATGCAAGGGAGAATTCTCCCTCAGAGTTTCAGGAAGGAATTGAATCCTACCAACACCCAGGTTTCCAACTTTTAGCCTCTAGAATTGTAAGAGAATGAATTTCCTTTTTTAAGACATCAAGTTTGTGACAATTTATTATAGCAACCCTAGGAAATTAATGCACTGCCTATTCTGTATATTCTCGTAGGTTTTGATTTCATATTTTGTTATTATAGCCTCTTTACAATATAATATTAATGTATGTTGTTATATTCCCATAATTCAAAATGATTTTGCAGCTAGAGTAAATAACAGTGTAAGATGTATATATTTAAACACGTTTATAGAATGTATGGTATGTACCAGGCCTGTTGTTAGGTGCTGAGTAGCCACTCAGAGGCAAACACAGCATCAGTGTCCTTACACGCACTTCATCTCATATATGTTAGAGAAACTAAGACTTACTTCACTTTCTGGATAGATCTGTTGCAAGATTATTCGATTTTCCTCTATGGAACAAAAACCAAAATTGTTAATCATCGTGGTGACACACAAGGCATAGATAAATACACTGTCACTTAAAAGAAGGTAAACATACTAGTCAAAAACCTGTTTACCCAGCCTTCACTGCATAGATATTGATTTTTGAAGTGACTAGCTAAATTCCTGTCCTAATACTTATTCTTTTTCCTTTACTTAAAAGCCACAACTCTTAAAAATAATAGGGCAGGAAGGAAATTTATCAGATTATGCACATTATATTCTGTAAGATGTGTATTCAATAATTAAAATGCCAGCCTGAGAAGCAGAGAATAGAAGAACATTACTAATGTGGGAAAAGAGTAGATTTTTATTTTTTATTTTATATTGTATAATCTTTGAGCATCAGAGAAAGAAGCAGAAGGCAAGGACTTTGGGGAGTAAAAGATGTTTACACTCATTCAGGTTTGTCATGTTAGATAAGTACTGAATGAAGGAAGAATGTGTACAAATATTAAAATGGATTTGAAAATTCATTAAAAATGTTTCCTTTGGGCAGAGCACCGTGCTATGTGCATAGTGTTGAAATTATACTTGTAGCTTATGTTACAGTCAAATTACATATCTTTCATGAAAGGTTTTCTATTTAAATAACTTTTATATCTTATAATATATAATACTAATTGTGATCTATGCAACAAGCCAGGAATCTCAGTCTAGATGGAAACATTTGATGTAAGCAAAGAAGACAGAAAATCTGAACATCTTGGCTCAGGTTCAGGTAATGGATATATGTCATTTATGCAGCAGCCTGCTCTTTGGAGAACTACTCTATCACTATATAGAATCCATGAAGTGGATATGCAGTACCCACAATTTTCTAGTAAATGGTATGCATGCTCAAATGTTTGGGAAAAGTCTTTGATGTTTGCAGTGAGTTTGAAATGCCTAAGCATGAGAAGGATTGACACGTGGGTAGAGATATGGATAGATGGACAGATATGTAACAAAACAAGGTTAGTGATACACTAGTGATGGAATGAAGATGGCCAGTATTTTTATGTTTACTGTGAAATTATTTCAACTTTGTTGTCTGTTTGAAAACATACATAACATAGTCCTGGAAAAAATGTTAGCTTCTGTGCCAAAAGGTTAGTTTTGGCCTGATTTGAATCAAAGTGATATTGCTTCTCAAATATCTCATATTGAAAGGGAGAAGAACTGAAACTTGTCTCACAGAAGTTAGCCCTTGGCTTCAATGAACAGGCCACAAACAGAAATATTATTTATGGGAGGTTAATTCTAAAAGAGAAGAGACCACCTAATATTCTGCTTCTTGATCTTTTAACAAAGATGATTCATGCAAATGGTACATTTAAATTTGTCTCCACTTCTGATACTTTTCAACACCCAGATGACCTAATTTTGGTGACTTCTTCTGAAGCTATTTTTTAGTAGATGTAAATAAGAACCCTTTTGGTACCTAGTGGGAACCAGGAACCCAGAAGAAATAGCCAGTTGTGGGGCTGGATTACTTCCAGGGGACACTAAGCATGTGCCTACAAATTATTGTCTCTTTCAAGTAAAAGGATAGAACTTTTCCCTTTGAAACATCAGCTGTGTTGGGCATTTATTATGTACAAAGCTCCATTATCAACACTGGGAGTTCAAAGATGAGTCAGGCATTGAATTTGTCCTTTAGTAGGATTCATGTAATGGTGTAACTATGATGCTACCATATGGCATAGAGAATATAAATAGGCCATGAGTGGTAGGTATTATAGAAATGTTGATTAAATTAATGATAGGAGTCTATGTGTAGAATACTGTTTTCTCTCCCTGTTCTCACCAACCTCTCCTCGTCTTGGAATTTCCATTTATTTTACCCACATCTCCTATCCAAAGAAAGCCATACTATCCTCCAAATTTGTAACTTTAAACCCTTCTAGTATCTATAAGTCCAGTTCTGTGTTTTAATAACAAGGCTATTCTTATACTTGAAAAGACATAATCAAAACTCTTCATTATTTGGTGGAGCTTCAATCATTTAAAGCAAATTCTTAAGTCAGATGAATGAGGAGATAACCAGTTGAGGTAAAATGACATGCTCAGGTCACATAGGAACTTCAGGTTTCTAACTGTTACATCCTAAGAATGACTGACCAAATCAAAATTCCAGAGTAGAACTGAAACCTATAAATGGATAATTTTGAATTGCTCCAACACTTAAATTTCAGGTATAAATTGTAGAGCATTACTGTATAGAATATTCCCCCAAAATTGTTTGTTTCCCAATGAATCACTCCTTTTTTTCTCCATACCGAATGCATAAATATCTCCCTTTCTTTCCAACCTTGCTTGACACTTCAGCTTTTCTACAAATGTTGAATCTGACCACTGTAGTGTCCTTTCAACTGATCTCACTACCTTCAGTCTTGCTCCTCCCCAATTTATTTATCTTGATTCTGCCAGATATATTTATTTTTTTATTTTTATTTTTTTTAATGCTTTTTATTTATTTCTGAGAGGGAGAGAGTGTGAGCAGGGGAGGGTCAGAGAGACAGGGAGACACCAAATCTGAAGCAGGCTCCAGGCTCTGAGCTGGCTCTCAGCACAGAGCCCAATGCGGGGCTCCAACCCTCGAACTGTGAGGTCATGACCTGAGCCAAAGTCAGACGCTTAACCTACTGAGCCACCCAGGTGCCACTTATTTTTATTAAAATTTCCCTAAAACTCTTGACTGATTTCTCATCTCCTGGACAGAATTCAAAGTTGGCCTGTAAGGCCCCAGAAGACATGCTCCCTGTTGATCTTTCTTCCTGTATCTTTCTTCCTTTCTTTCTCCCTCCTTCTTTCTATTTCTTACTTTCTTATTTTTATCAAATATATATTCAGTTTATTCTATGGACCAGATGGTCTTAATAGATTTAGCTATATAAAAATTTAAATAAAATATTACTATGGGATAAATCCTAACAATTTACTGAAAGGCACTAAAGATAATTTAATGAACAGGTGTGCTACATACATGGATTAGAATATTATAAAGAGGCAGGGTCACCTAGGTGGCTCAGTCAGTTAAGCCTCTGACTTCGGGTCAGGTCACGATCACACAGTTTGTGGGTTCGAGCCCTGCGTCAAGCTCTGTGATGATAGCTAGCTCAGAGCCTGGAGCCTGTTTCGGATTCTGTATCTCCCTCTCTCCCTCTGACCCTCCGCTGCTCTCGCTGTCTCTCTCTCTCTCAGAAATTAATAAAAAAAACATTAAAAAAAGAATATTATAAAGAGGTCGATATTGTACAGAGATTAATTGTCTACAAGTTGATCTATATATTCAATTAAATTATTTTGTTATGTTTTGGTGTCATCTTTGTGAAACTTGACATAAAGATACTAGAATTTATATGGAAAAGTAAATGGTAAAGAATGTCCATGTCACTCCTGAAGTTGCCATGTTGAGAAACTTGCCTTACTAAATAAAACAAATAAATAAAATGACAGCTTTAGTAATTAAGGACATGTGATATTCTAAAAGGGACAGACAGCTAAAGAAGGGAATAAGACAGTGATTCTAGACAAAGACTCACAAAATTGTGGAAACTCAATTTACAACACTGTTAAAGTGTTCTTAGATCATTGGCAAAATAATTACTCTTTAAAATGGTGCCAAGATAATTAGTTACCTATGTAGAAAAAACAGAAATTGGACCCCTATTTCACACAATGTACACAAATCAAATTCATTTAGGTGAAAGGAAATCTACAGAAGGATGTCTTAGAGAATATTTTTATGCTCTCAGAAAGGGAAGAGATTTTTAATTAATCTTTCCATGTTGCAAACAATAAAGAAAAAGATGGACATTTCTTTATATTAACAGTAAGAACTTCAATATGTCAAAAGCATCTGTAAACAAGAGAGAAACCCACAATCGGGAGATACTACCTAGTATCTCCAATACATATAACTAAAAATAATTATTTAGCATAAAAGAAAGACATGGATACAAATAAGAAAAAAAACCCACCTACAGTCCATTAAAAAAATTATCAAACATGTCTCTCAGAATAGAGGGCTACAAAAATGCAAACGGGAACCCTAAGGGGATACCATGTGTCACTCATCCATACTGACAAAATTAAAAGGTCTTTCAAAGAGCTACCAGTGACCAAAGCTAGAGTAGTTTGAACAGCACAATAAACAAAATAGTATTAAATTATAAACAAAATATAAAATATAGACGAGTTTATATCAACCATACAAGTGTTTGAATAAATAGAATAAAATAGTACAAATCTCCCAGGCAGAGAAATTCCAAATAATTTATGTAGATACTCCACCCTCAGGGAGCTAGAGCATAACTCTCCTCTCCTTAGCTGTGTGCTACTGCATATAGTGATGTCCTTTCAAACAGTACAATTAAAGAAAGATGGAGAAAAGAGTACCTTTACAGTGAAGAAATCTGACAAACACTACCTCAGCAAGGTGATCAAGGTCAGCACCAACAGTGAAAAGTTATACTGATAGTATGCTGTGCTACGTGATGAGAACAGCACTCTACCCCTGTGGTCTTTTTCCTAAGAATACACAGTCCCAGTATAACCATGAGAAAAAAACATCAGACAAACCCCAGTGGGGAGATAGTCTACAAAATACCTGACCAGTACTCTCCCAAACTGTCAAGATCATCAAAAACAGGGAAAGTCTGATTAATTGTCACATCCAAGAAGACTCTAAGAAGACATGAGGAATAAATAAAATGTGGTATTTTTGATGACATCCTGGAACTGGGCTTTCATTAATAACAATGGTTCAATATTGAAACATTGGTTTTAATATTAGTTCATGAAATATAATAATGCATCATATTAAGTTAGTGGAAGAAACTTGGTATGAGGTACATGTATTCTCTTTACAAGTTTTCTGTAAATCTAAATTTGTTCCAACATAAAAATGTAATTAAAATAAAAGTATTTCAACATCGGGATACTTGGGTGGCTCAGTCGATTAAGTATCCAACTCTGGCTCAGGTCAAGATCTCACAGTTCATGAGTTCTGGCTCTGTGCTGACAGCTCAGAGCCTGGAACCTGCTTCAGATTTTGTCTCCATCTCTCTCTGCTCCTCCCCCACTGATGCTCTGTCTCCCTCCTTCCATCTCTCTCTCTCTCTGTCTCAAAAATAAATAAATGTTAAAAAATTAAAAAATATTTCAACATCAGTGTTGGCATGTGTGTTGATCTACTTGAACATGGACACACTGACAGTGGAAGTATCCATTGTTTTAATCAATTTGGCAAACAATTCAGCATTATTTAGTCAAGTTGAAGGTGAGCAAGCTCCATGACCCAGCAAAACAGTCCCCAGGATAGTCCCTAAAGAAAGGATTCTACTCTTCTGCAAGGACACATATGTGAGAATGTTAATAGATGCCAAATCATGCAAATGGTCCAAGTACCTATGAGGAGTAGATTGGATAAATCAAGGACTAGCCATGCAAAAGTACCATACATCAGAAACCTAATACGCAAAACAGCAAGTCACAATACACCATAGCTGTTAGGATTTCATTAAGTAGATCTGAAATCTGCAAAACTAATTAGTATGTTGTTTAGGAATATCCATGTGTGGTAACTTTATAATGAAAATAATGGGAACTGCAGAGGAGACAAGATAAAAGAGAGACAAACATTGGAGCCTTCAAAAGGAATGTTGTAATTTTTTAGGCTGTGAGGTGGGTAAAAGTGTTCCATATATCATTATTCTCTAACTCTTACAAATTCTCACAAATAACATATTGTTTCTAGTCAAATTTGCTTAGAAAAATTATTTTTAAAGTGTACTAGTGACTTATTCATTCCCCGCCTGAGCCTTCCGTGGGAACAGGAAATGTATCAAAAGCCTCATCTTTGAATCTAACAACCAGGGAGATGTACTTATCTGTCTGTTGGCAATTGATGCATTTTGGCATTTGGGGAAGACAGAAAAGATGCTTACAAGAGTTCAGGAAATAAATCTTGGCTAATAATTCTTTCAAGATATAAAACTCTGTTTCCATTCTTAAATATCTCAGGATCTTGCCCATGGCCATTAGATTTTCCAATAATGGCAGTTTAAAGCCAAATTAAAATGTCCTTAGAAAGACAAACTTGGAAGGTGGAAAAGTGGAAGGGCATATGAGAAAGAATAGTAGAGCTATTAAGGAGGTTGTTTGCATCTGCAGGAACAACCATTGTGTCGATATTGTGTAGGGCTTGTTTGCCTGCCATTCATCTATTCTTTTTGTCCAGCAGTGGAAGCACTTAGCCCTGACTAATTCAATCAGCACATTAGATTCCCTGGATTCAAACTGATTGTTAACATGATTCCCATGATCCAAAGTGTAGTTACTAATTGATTTGTTCATAGATGGCATATAACCCAGCCCAAACCTATGCATTATGACAAAATTGCCTAGTATTTCTGAGGAAGTCTGTGTTTCCCATGGGCTATAAAAATGAGGAAGCATACAACTTGGTACTATTGTAGCCAGTTCCCCTGTGAAGGAGGGATTTTGGAATGCAGCCAAAATTGAAAGAGACAGTTTGAAGATAAGGAAGATAAGCCGAATACCAACACCAGCATTTAAATCCTAAATCCAGCTATAGCTGAAGATGGACTCACTCACTCTCTTACAACCAAAATTCTCATAAAAAGTGAGTATCTTAACAGGAGATGTCTTTTGTCCCACCATGGCAGAAGCAGGGATTAAAACAGAGGGTTGGAAACAGCCTGAAAATTGGATGAGATGATTCAATACAAAGCTTCTGAATTTTGGTTCTGTGCCTGGAAAATGGAATGAAAACTACACACTTTTATGATTACACTTGCTGTCTAGTCTCCATCTGAGCTGGTATAGCAAACAGGCAAGCAGCTACTTCTTTCCATTAAGCTCTTTTTCTTCTAAATTCTTCAGTGAGAATTTGAATCCTTTTAGTACACATGGGAAAGGTATGTGTCAGGGTCTTAGGAAGGTATATTGCTTACTCGTCCCAAAATTCCCAATGCTTCCAGGGGTGAGGAACTGCCTGCAGCCAAATAAAAAAAAGATATACTTCCTCTCTCAAAGAATAGAGAAATCACTATTAATGACCCAAAACATACATTTTTAACTTCAAATGCTAGATTCACCATTTACTAATATTTTTAATATTTATTTATTTTGAGAGACAGAGCAAGAGAAAGAGAGAGGGAGAGGGATTGTGTGAGGGAGGGGCAGTGAAAGAGGGAGAGAGAGAGAATTCCAAGCAGGCTCCATGCTCAGCACAGAGTTCAACATTCCAGTCATGATGTGACTGGAAATTAAAAGTCAGATGCTTAACAGACTGAGCCACCCAGGTGCCTCTTACTATTTATTAGTATTAAAAAAAAAAAAAACAAATACAGGGGTTCCTGCGTGGCTCAGTTGGTTGAGCTTCCTTCTCTTGATTTTGGCTCATGTCATGATCTCATGGTTTCATGAGTACAAGCCCTGCATTGGGCTCTGTACACTGACCTCAATGATTTCAGATTATTCCAGCCCCCAGATTTTGAGTTATCACAGCTAACATTAGGTAGAGCAAAGACTAGTTCCCATCAAACCCTCTCAGATTGCTGATTGTGAATAGTATTGTTTTAGCCACTAAATTTAAGCCAATAAATAACTGGGTTGCCTGGGTAGCTCAGGTAGTTAAATATCAGACTCTTGGTTTCAACTCAGGTCATGATCTCACAGTTTGTAAGTTCCAGTCTTACATTGGGCTTGGATGGGCTCTGTGACAGCTCAGAGCCTGTGTGGGATTCTCCCTCTCTCTCTGTCCCTCCCCTGCTCACGGTCTCTCTGTCTCTCTCAAAATAAATAAGTAAACTTAAAAAAGAAAAGAAAAGAAGAGCCACAGGTACAAAATTTCATCACTTAAGACCCCAAGTCAGTAAACCAGACCTTAATGCCTATTTTAATTGATTTCAACCTCCCCCAGAAATGTAGTCTTAACCAGTCAGTAAGGAATTTTCTGATCAACATCAGTGAGGTAATCTGTCTGAGTCAGTCTGTTTAATGAGAACCCCTGCTCTTCCCCCTAAGGGAAGGTGATCTTGCCTGAAACTATTCTTTCTTTACTTTTGCTAATAACTTTCTTGCCCCACCCCCTTCCTATAAAAACTTTCCATTTTGCATAACTCCTTGGAACATCCCTCTACTTGCTAGATGGGATGCTGCCAGATTCAAGAACCATTTAATAAAGCCAGTTAGAACTTCAAATTTACTCAGTTGAATTTTTTTTAATCCTGGCTACTTAAATATCCCTGTAGTTCAGTTTCTCTACTTGTAAAGTAGAGCTTATAAAGTACCCTACCCTATGGATTTGTTGCAAGGGATAAATTCTTTAACATATATAAAGTGCTAAGAAGGTTACCTGGTACCTGTACAATGATATGCATAACTATATAACTATATACATGTATATCAAAGAAAGAAATAAATGAGGCACTTTTATTCCAGATGGCAAGTTATATGAAAAAAGGAAAGAAAAAAGTAGCCAGTATTTTGAATGCTTACTTGTTGCGAGCCATTCTGAGCCCACTAGTCGAGAAAACTCCTGGTGAGGTTAAAGCAAGTTTGCACGGTCTCTTGCCAATCAGATGATGACCGATATCCACCCCCACTCAATTATTTCTGCTTGAGCACTGACCCCTAAGGTACCTTGTTGATCAATATCGGGAGTGACTTGTCCCCTTATTCCGGCCCTGGTATGATGATTGCACCTTGTGAAGAAACTTACTGTGGGAACTTCTTTTGATTATGGGAACAGACATCGTGTCTCCAGAAGGTCCTGTTTCCCTCCATACTTTCCCTTGAGCTATGATCAGGCTAATGACCCTTACTCATAAAAGATTGACCTTTACATGTACAATTTTGTTTCTACCATTGCGTTAGTCCAAGAGGTTCATACAGCTCAACATGTAAATCAACTAACCAAAAATGTCTCTCATGCCCTAGCTATTCAAGAAATCATAAAAGTAGACACAAAGGTAAATGCCCTCGAAGAGGCTATTCTATGTATTGGAAATAAGCTAAACTCTTTAAAGGTATGGTTGGCTCTCTGGTGCAATAAAGCATATAACTGGAAAATCAAGTCTTGCCTGGAGACAAAGAGCCTAACTTAGAGAGAAGGAACAGATAAGAGCAGAAGATAAGTTAGTACATACACTTTTGCTAACTGGTGGTGTATAGCAGCCCCTTCCCTAAGGCCTACTTTTCACAAACACCTTCCCTTCCCCTGGCAGCTGTGATGAGGATGGATAAGAGTATCTGCAAAACTATGACTTAATCTTAGCATTATTAAAATGTGAACACCCTGTTATTTTCTTAGTTACTCAACCTCACTATAATTGGGTCAGTTCTGCAAGAAGACTTCTGTAAAACCTGTTTCTGTACATTTTCCAAAAACACCTTATCACAAAGAGCTATCCATTGTAAAAATTCCATTTCCTGATGCCATGTTAACTTTTGACCTATAAATAAAGACACCAAAACCGACAGGACAGAGATGCCTGCCTGGTGATCAGAAAGGATCTCGGGGCTCTCTCATTCTCTTTCGCTGACACCGTCCATCCTTCAGGGACCCCTGGACCTGTCTGAGCCGGCGCGACCTCCGACACTTACTATATGTCATGTCCTGTGCTTACATTTTATTTACACGATCATGTTGACCTCTTCTATGTGGGTTGATTTTCAAATGAGAGTTATACATTGAAACACAAGTCATGAAAAGTCTTTTCCAAAGACCCTATAATTATGAAAGGTCATAACCAATGTCATAGGGGAGGCAGGACTATAGATCCAGTGAAAGTGGAGACTGGTTTTTCCTAACTTTCACCTGTATTAAGAAGACCTGTGAACTTATTAAACTCTTCTTAACTTTCTCTGTCATTTCATCCCATAACTGCACCTTCCGAATACAGAAACTCTCATGAGTTAGTCAAGTTTATTCTCATAAAACCTGGCTGTGAAACAGCATTTGAGGTTTTTCTTCAGCCCCTTGTGCCATCTCTGCCTCAATGTCTTGGTAGCATTTAATGAGCAACCAGAGACCATTTTCCTTGACACCCGCCTACCAGGAGAACATACCTATTAAATACTCCATCCCCCTGATGCTTTCAGGACATTTTTGCTGTTCTGAAAGGTATTGCCTTTCATGTCCATGTGCTGTGAAGTAGAAGCTGAGCCTGGCTGGCTGTCCAAGCTCCTATTCTGAAGTTATTATCTAGTACCCTGAGGCAAGAGTGGCTGGCAGCCCCTGATAGCAGCATCTGCACAGGGGCTGAAGGCTGATATAATTGGCTTTCTTGCCTTTCACTCCCTGCCTTAATGAGGATACACCATGTTGGGCTTCACCTACCCGCTACTTTTCAGTGGGACAGGTTCTCACTCCGTATACAGTTGATCAAGAAAAGCCTCAGCAGCTTAGCAGAGCAGTTTTGAACAGAACAAGACATTGAAGGCTGAAGCAGGTCTCCCTAGTGCAAAATGTAGTAACTTCTAGGTCAACCAGGGGTTCATAAACAAGGGGGCCAGGGAGCTTTGCCCTCAAGGTAAACTTTAGTCTCCAGTCCCTGTTGTTTCGATTACTAAGACCTGAGATCATGGGTGATCAATTTGTAATGCTCTTTACTGTATATTTCATTCAATGCATTAACTGAATCCTTGTCTGAAATTGTCAATTTGGACACAGAGCTTATGGATCTACTATTTTAATAACAGCTAATATTTATTTAGTGCTTACTGTGTGCCAAGCATTAATCTAAGAGTTTTAGCTTAATTAGCTTCCTTGTTGTTCAGAGCAACCCTACGAGGTAGATACTATCATTATTCTCATTTGCACATGATATTAAGAAAAAAATCTGCCAGTCATATAACTAATAGGTGATGGAGCTATGACTCAAATTTCAATAGTCTGCCTTCAGAAGCAGTAAGTTCAACCACAATGCCTTAAGATGAAGTCTGAGAACTACTTGTTTTCCAACCTCTGCAGCTAGATGCCCAGCATTTCTTCCCTAGCCACACCCCTTCTCTGACTTCCCTTGCATAACATTCAAACTATCTCCTTCAGCTGCTGATTGTACCAGGAATGCATACTTAACCCACAACATCCCAATCCAATTATCTCTGCCAAGAAGCTGGAATTAAGAAACAGACTTTAGGAGCACGTCGGTGGTTCAGTTAGTTAAGTGTCTGACTTTAGCTCAGGTCATGATCTCACAGTTTATGGGTTCAAGCCCCTCGTCAGGCTCTGTGCTGCCAGCTTAGAGCCTGGAACCCACTTTGGATTCTCTGTGTGTGTGTGTCTCTCTGCCTCTCCCCCAACTCATGCTCTTTCTATGAAAAATAAATAAACGTTAAAAAATTAAAAAGAAAGAAAGAAACAGACTTTGAGTTACTCAGATGTGCCCAGGCTGGAGTTATAAGATCACACGGAGATGAAGTTCAATTTTAAGATGACAGCACAAAAGGATCCTGAACTTACCTCCTCCCTGATCATGTGGAATCTACAGGCTGGAACAACTTCGAAAGAAAAGAAAGGAAGGAAAGAAGGAAGGCAGGAAGGCAGGAAGGCAGGCTGGAAGTCCCTAAAACCGGCTGAGGGACCCCTATGCATCCAGCAGACAAAAGGAGGCTCACAAAAAGTGGGTAGAAGAGTGTGGGGTACAAGTTCAACAGAACTCCACTCCTGGTGCAGCAAGTAGTCCAGAAGAAATGCAAATCCCAGGGCTTTGCCTTGAGGAGGGAGGGGTTTGAACCCACATGGGTCACCCACAGTTTTTATCACCTGCACCTGAGAGATGAGCCCCTGCCCAGTGACAAGTCTAGCTTTGACAACCAATAGGGCTGGGACCTCGAGACCCACCAGGCTGCAACAATGTGAGGAACGCTCTTAAAGGGCTCAGGTGCGAGCTCCAACTCACCTGCCCCAGGGCCCAGTGCGAGTGGCTGAAGAGGGGCGCAGAGGGGCGCCTGACTGCGTGGGAGCAGCTCTTCCCTTGTCTCACAGAGTCAGACTGAGGGGCAGGCTTCTGACTTGACACACATTTGGGAGCATGCCGCGCTGTTTTCTGGGAACCCCGGAATGGCCGGTGGCGCCGGCTTCTGCTCTCGCTCCCCTTCACTGCTGAGCACAAGTGTCTCCTGGAGAGGAGCGGGCGCCCCAGGTTTTGCGGCTGCTGCCAGAGGACACTACTGCATCCCTTGGCTCTCGGGCCCAGTGGGGCTTATGCTCGAGTAACCCTTTGTAGGGCCGGGAGCGGGAGTGCAGCCCTCTTGCTCTCCCCTAGCAGGGCTGGGAGGGGGATGCCACCCACGTGCTGTCCCCTAGCAGGGCTGGGAGGGGGATGCCACCCACGTGCTGTCCCCTAGCAGGGCTGGGAGGGGATGCCACCCACGTGCTCTCCCCTAGCAGGGCTGGGAGGGGGCGTGCCACCCACGTGCTCTCCGCCAGCAG